>ML681994.1:42037871-42136856 GCA_007922195.1 Podocnemis expansa
TAGATTAGGTTCTTACATCTTAGGAGCACTCAACATGTGTTTGGGAGTCCCACCCCCCCCACCCCCGAAAAGAAAGACAAAATTCATGATTGAGCTGAATAGTCCAGAACAGTGTTTCTCAACTTTTTTAATACCAAAGACCTGCTTGCTGCCTTTCAAAAATGTTGTCAGGCAGATCTCAGGGGCTGGCAGCAGTCCACAGACTGATCATTGAAGAATGCTAGCCTTGAACATCAGACTTCTTGTGGTTTGCAGAACTGGAACTTCTAAACAGAAGGGATGGCATATTATGTTCCACTCTTCAATATCATAATAGTGAAGTCAGAAGTGACTGCATGGACATTTTGGAGTCTGGATGGTCTCCCAGTAGCAGTGTGAGAATCAATTGTGCAGGACATGAAGAAGGAATTAAAGATGGGATTAAGACAATTTCAATTTGTTCTCAGTACAGTGCATGAGTAAAATGCCACTGAACTCCCATCTCTGGAGACAGTCTAAAATTATGCAGTCACTACCATAGAAACATGAGTATATACTTGACTGGGTCAATGAGGCAGAGAAGAATGCAGGTTTTAAGTGATTATATAATGATAGAAACTTTTCATGCTATTATGTAAGCTAGAAAAGCAACACCACCTCAAGCCATAGGCATTTCAGTCTATAACCTATTAACCAAGGTTCCCAAATTACTGAACAAAGCTGTATTTTCTAGTTGAGCCTTTGCAAACTGTTTTATAGTAACAACAGTGATGCATACCATTCTACGCATATATTTTCCAGACTACATGTCGCATTAGTTAGTGATGTTCAGAGAATGTCTGAAAGATGACCATAGGAACTGTAATGCCAGGTGATGAGTTGAAGACAGTGCAGTAGGTTTCACAGTTTTCTTGCTTTTGAGGATTTAAGTTACGTTATTGATGACAGTTTGGTTTGCAATGGCAATATGAGAGTTTGGGGAGCATATCACACATATGTTTACTAAAGGCACAACTTACTTGTGGTTTCTTCATCTTCCAAATCTTGCAGTATAAGCTTTTCAGCATGTTGAGTTCTGTTCTTCACAAAATTTAGATAGTACAAAACTGATTCTGGCAATTCATCTGAAGTCTAGAAGTAAGCATTACTTTTAATTAAAATCTGCATTTTCATCTCTCTGCAAGACCACCAGTAAATAAAAACATACTATTTTTAATGAAGATCCAGGGGTCTAGCTACACAGCTATTTTTAGAGAACTAGGAACAGTCCAAGTTTGTCAGTGCAGGCTGTGAAATTCAGTCTAAGTCACTCCAAAATGCTGTATGGACGTATTGCATATGTCCCCTGTTAAAATGCCAGCTAAAGATTTCAGATCACTGTTGTTGCTACTGCCTTCTGATAAGGTTCTTTTCCCCACCCATTCATTCATTACTTTTCATTATTTTATCATTCACTATTTTTATTATTGTACTATTCATTACTTGACAGTCATTTAGACTTCACAGCAACCTAATTTCTACTGCCCTCTAGAAGCATCTTTCTAATTTATATTGTTTTCTTTGTCATTGGTTTGATAAAAGTTGAATTAAAGGAAGAATCAGACATGAGATCTTCATTTTTGAGATACTGTATTTTCTGCAAGACAGATTAGATTCAGAAATACAAATATCTCAAGAACTTGAACATGGGTCTCCAACATCCTTAGCAAGTACCCTAACCACTAAGTTATAGAGTCAGTCCCTTTCGATCTCTTCTGATGGAACTGTTCCACTTCTTTATAAACTAAATATTCAGTAGGTCAGTGTTTAAGGTACTTTCCTGAAATGTGAGGGGCCTCTATTAAGCTCTACCACATTATCTACACAAGTACCATAACCACCAGGTTATCAGTTATTGTAATGTGGGTAAGTCTCTCCCTCTTTAAAGGCATTGGCTCTGAAAAAAACCTCCAAATGAAAATTTCTTCAACACCAATCAATTTGCATGAAATATTTCAGTTTTTTAGAGCTGGTTCTACTATTTATTTATTGGCCATTTCAATGGCGGGAAGCAAAGTTCACTGGATCAGCAGCATGAAAGGAAATGAAAAGAACAGAGAAGAGGGAAGAATGAAACACAACAGAGCTTGCAGTGGCCTGAAGAACAGATTTTCCTTAGAATGATCAATGTTACAAACAGGCACTGAATAAGTAATAACTAACTGTAACTAACTGTTTAGTTATTACATAGAGGCCATAGAGTCCTCTTGAGTTCTATGAAAACTTCTTGCTGACATCAGAGAACATTCCATTGTGGAGCTGAGGACCATATAATCCTGAATTCATACCTTAAACCATGGATCACAATTAACCACAGAGTTTAGCTTTCTCAAATGACATCCCTGACACATGTCTTCTCTTTGGGACTCTACTTTGTCCACAACTGCATAAGTGACAGGCACAAGGCACAGAGGGACAATCAGAAGCAGAGGAATGAACAAAGCTGTATGAAAAACAGGAGTGAACTCAGCTGCATGGAATATCATTAGCAGATTCCTCACTTGGGCAAGATTATTCTCATCTTCACAGTTCAGAGTTTGTGTTTGTTTGTTCCCTAACTGAGGGGCCTGATCTTGTGAAGAACCCAGTTCCTTATGAGAGGTACTGAGTGCCATTATGCCCTTTTATATTAACAGGAGATTAAGGTTTTCAGCATCATCCATGAAGAGATCTTGAACACTGAGCAGTCCTGAACATTCATTATTCTAGTGTGATTTGTGAGTATTTAGTAACTCTCAGGATCAGGCCATATGTTTTAAAATAGATACCCACTGGCGAGTACTCTAGGAATCCTTTGACTACGGCCAGTGGTGGTTTAAGAAGAGAAAAGGTTCTGATTTTGCAAATAACAGAATGGGTCCATGAGGTTACAGTCACAGACCAAAGATTTGAGGTCAGGATGCAGCCTGACAGAAAATGGACAAACAAAGAGTATTAGTGATTGTGAAACAAGAAGGCAAAAGACCAAGAGACACTTGTGTTACCAAAACCACATTTATTTCCACAATCTTATATTGTAAATTATAGGGGTAAACTAACTGATTCAGATTTATAAACAAACAACTGAAAACAGACCATTATAATGCAAAGTGTCTGGACTGTACTTTAACAAGCATCACTATGTGCTCTGTCTCTTATGATAACTGACCCAAAATTCATATGTGAATAAGAGCGCTAGGAAGCTCAAAGGTTTGTATCTTCCACCAAAAAAAAGCTAGCCCATTATAAAGCTACTACCTCACTTACCTTGTCTCAGTCACCTGGATGGAATTCAGAAGACAACTTTAAAAAAGGGTGGGGGAGATGAAGGGGAAACTAAAGGAATTTAATTAATATGAAACAAATTAAAAGTTAGCAAGTATTGTAAAAATATCACAAGATATCTTCTTCTTCAAAGATCTGAAAATCCAATTTTTAAGACCAAAGATTAGTTTGGTTTAACATTGAAACTTTTATCTATCATGTTACTTTTAACGTTCATCTATCTTTAACATTGAAGGGCTCAGTCAAAAATTATAATCCATCAGAGTGTGATTTTACAGTTTCAGCAATATGCCCCCTACCAATCAATTTAAATTTTCTAAAAGTCAGTTTCCTACTCATTCTGTAGGTAGCCCATAAATAGCTTCCCTTTAACAAATGCCCTTGTAAATACACTTAGTTCACAGCAGGCATTTCTTTAATACCAGTTTAATTCTGGGGCTTCTGTAATTTCAATTGACATTTTCATGGAGCTGTATTAATAAGAGTAACATACATTTGAAGGAAGTTTTCCTCAGTAAATACTAGGAAATAGCTCGTTCATCATATGGACCTTCTAATGCCTGTCATTTGTCCCCAACTACTCTAGCAAAAGCTTTATGAAAGAGGCCAAAAGACACAAGCTTGCCACACTTACTGTTTCACCATCACTCCAAGCTTCTGCTGATAAATCTGTGTTGGGATCATCTGCTTCAAGGGAGGTAACACTGATTCTGCTCAATTCTATATTTATTTCTTCTTCAAGTTTTACAGCATCATCTTCTTCTTCTTCCATAGTTTTTCATACTAAAATTGTAAAAGAAAAAATAAGATTGAATACATTGGTGTACATTGTATTTACTGCTTTGAAACAGTAGATATCTCAAAGCTATTTTTATTTTTTTTAAGGATTCATTTCCACAGTAAGGCTCCAACAATGACCACACAAACACTTTAGACATGTTTAGTCCCACTGACATTGGTGAAAATACTCATGTGTGTAATGTCTGGGAGTTCTGGGCCTACAACTCTACATTTATCAACACTGTTGAGAGGGAAGCAAACACATAAATGATAAAATATTATTTGACTTGGATTCTGCTCCCACAAACATTTACCTGGGTGCAACTTAAACTGACCTCAGTGGGACTACTCAAATGAGTAACTGTATGTCTTAAGGATATGTCTACACTGGGGAAAAAAAAAAAGTATGTTTGCTAACCTAAGAACTTGGGTTAAAATAGTAGCAAAGACATGGCAACTTGGGTTAACATCTTAAATTAAAGGCTATTGAGGAGTTTAGGAATGATCTTAAACTGATAATCCAAGTTGCCATGGTTGTGGGCCATCCACGATAATTTATGTACATATATCTGTAGTTTCTTATCAACCTTCAAAGCTTCACACGGCCCATTACCATCAATCACTGACTGTATTAAACAAAACATGGCAAATACTGAGTCATTTATTTGTCTTAAGTTTAGTCAGCTATAACTTTACACAAAAATGGATTTAGAGCAGCAGTCCCCAACCAGTAGATCATGATCTGCTTCTGAAGGTCAGTTGCCATTGAAACTTATGGGAATTACACCTTCTGATTGCAAAAGGTATGGGCAGTGCATCTAAATTCTCTTTATTTAAAAATGAGAGAAAGAAACTATACAAGTTTATCCCAGCTATAAATTTTACTCTGTAATAGGCATAAAGAAAAGCAACTACACACACACACCCTTCTTTTTGTTCCTCAGGACAGAATGTTTAACAAGATTCCTTGAAGGCTTGTCTACACATGGAAAAAAAGCCCTGACTAGCTAAGGTGCACTAGTTATTCTACATTAACTGTCTGTGTGGACATTTTTACTCTGCAAAGCAATCTTAGTGCAGAGTAAGAGCATTCACACAGAGGGTTAGGCATCTATATGTATTAAATTGACCAAGCTGTGTTATTTTGGGCTATAAAAAAATATAATGCTGAGTGCCATAGTTAGACCAACCTGCCCTGGGTGACCTTCCAACAACCTAGCTACCATCTCTTGGGAAACAAAAAAGCAAGGAGTCTTGTAGCAAGACTCTTTGCTTTTTTTTTTGCTTTACTAGTCTAACATGGCTGCCCCTTTGGAACATCTCTTGAAAAAGCGTGCTAACTACATCCACAGAAAAGCCCCTTTCATTAACAGAGGAAACATCTCCAAGGGTTTTCAATCAGTGTGCCACAGCACACTGCTGTGTCATGAGAACCATCCCATGAAATTTTGTACAAAGACAATGAAAATCAATGTAAAACAAACATTGTTTCATCTTAAACAATATTCTAGCAAACCATAATTACAACTCAAAAAACTTGTGAAAATTAATCCTCAAATTAAAAGTGAGGTATTGGTCTTTCGAGTCTAAAACATGAATGTTCTAAACACAGGTGCCGAAAGGACAAAACTGAGATAACATGTATTTTTGTCTGGTGAATTTGAAACATTAATGTATTTGATCCTTCTTTAGCTTGCATGCACTATGTTGCAAATGTCTCATGTAAGACCATAACTGTAGTAAATAGAAGCAAATGTGACGTTTATGAGCAATCAGTTCAGCTGAAAAAAGTGAGCGTGCTGTGGAACTGTTTGTCTCACTGAGGCATGCCATGTTACTGAAAAGACTGGAAACCACTGATCTGTGTTACAGCACATGCCACTGTAGCATAGACATTGCCTCAGTGCAGAGAAGCTACTGTGCTTTAAATTCATTGAACCCTTTCTCCACACAGACACATCCTCATATTTCCTCCTGACTTCAAGTTGCCCCAAAGAAATCAACCCAAACCTTAAAACGGTTACACACCAGAGCTGCTCTATTAATCAGCACTTGGGGAGACTGGAGAATAAACCTCTCAGAGATTTTTACATCTTCAGGACAATTTATAAAACAGACATCACTTATTTAAATGAGAGACTGTTTCACCTGGACAAGTAAATCCCAACCTCCTCAACCCCACCAAAGCCATTGCAGTACTAATCATGCTACCTCACCCACCTGCACACAATTCTCAGGGGTCACATGCTATTTGCTGTTTTATTAATGCTGCCAGGACCAGCTGCTGGGCTCCAGAAACTCAGCCTTCAGTAGAAAAGATGAGAAGTTTCTCACGAAGGCAAATCCAAAGAATGACCAAGTTATTATACCAAAAATACCCCTATGGGGCGGGGAGGGGAGAGCATTCAGGCAGGGGCTGACAAAAAAAAGCCCACAGCCAAGGGCCAGGTGCTCGGTGGGGTTGGGGAGAAGAAACTTCCCTTCCTGATGTAAGGGGACTGATAGCCCCTTACTGAGAGTGAATGGGCCTTTTGACTGGCCACTCCCGCCTGGAAGCAGGACTGTGAAACAGCCAGCCCCAGGGCCAGTGGGAGAGGCCAGTGTCCCAGGATGGCCTGATTGATTGAAAGTGCTCCCCTGCCCCTGAGCTGAAACTGCAGGCTGGACACGCCTGGGCAAGCCAGTGTGAGTGTGTGTGGGGCCGAGCTGAGGAGGAAGCACTAAGCAGCCAGCAGCTGGGAGCCAGAGGACCCAGGAAGGGAGGCCAGGCTGAGCTGATTTGGGCAGAGCAGACCCACAGCAGCTGGACCAGCAGAGAGCCAAGTGGAGCTGAGCAGAGCAGAGCTGGAGGCAGTGACAGAGCCAGAGGTGCCTGAAGCTGGGGCAGGAGGCCAGAGAAGCCCAAGGTGCTGAGCTCATCTGTGCAGCCCCACAGCAGAAGGGCCCTGCCCCTGGAGCTTGGGGACGTGTGGCCACAGCTGGAACCTGCATCTGGCCCCCTGGATTATCCAGTTGCAGCCAGGCCTGGGCAGAGGGCTTGCAACATGGAGGACAGACTATGAGACTGTTCCTCAGGCCCCAGAGACTCTGTTTGTAGTGCTCCCACACCAGGCAGCGGTGCTGGGGGTTTATTGTTCACCTTTTTCCACTTTTTTTCTATTTTCTTATTGGGTTATTCTTTTTATTTCTGTATGCTTAAATAAATTGTATATAGTGTATATAGTAACTGGTGGGCCAGAAGAGTGGTCAGTGTGGTCAGCACCCCGGAGTGGGGACACCCTAGCCCTGTCCTGAGAGACCCCGATAAGAGTGGGGGTCGAGCCCCCAGGAATCCTGGGGCCCAGCCTTGTTGGGGTTACAGAAACTCCTCCAAACAGGAGATTGGGAGGTGAGCCTTTGAGGTCAGGCAGGCCTTGGGGTAAAGGAAGTGGGAGCAGGGACTCAGATCCTTTTGCTACCCACCTTCACCGGGGTGGTATACAAAGTCTGGGAAGTTCCCCACAAGAGCGGGTCCATCCCCCCGCTTACACTGACAAGGGGACAGGAATGCAGGTGTAGGGTTACCAGATACCAAAGAATGGAAAGGAGAACAGAGAAGTACGAAAAGGAGGACACATGGAGAAAATGTAGTATTAATGCAATATTCTTCTGTTTTGAGGGAGCCCTAGAACGCTTCCCTCTAAAAATAGGGTATTCTGGGGCCTTCCAGCATACTTTAACCCCCTAAGTAAAAAGCCAGACAAAATCATGTATTTTTAAAATGCCTGCTGGGTGGAGGACGTGAAGGTAAAAAGGAAGACAAGTCCTCCTTTCGCCTGGCATCTGGTGACCCTATACAGGTGCAGCACCCTGCAAAGGCAGGGCTGCTGCATGCTCCATTTTCATTTCCCCCTCTTCAAAGCGTCTGACGAAGTGAGATAGTCTCCCATGGAAGCTCATGCGATAAATAAATCTGTTAGTCTTTGAGTGCCACACGACTCCTTGCTTTTTTTGCACGCTCCAGGTAATTCTTAGCTTTCCCCAGGAGGGTCCCCCCTCCCCGCCCACCAGGACTACAGCTCCCAGAATGCACCAGGAAACACCGCCCGCAAACCTCAGCTCCCTAGCGGCAAAGCTCCGCGGAACCAAGCCCCGCTGCATGCTGGGAGTGATAGTTTCCCACCCCTCCCATGGGGAAGGCCCCGTTGTTCCCAGGATCGCGCCGAGCCGCCCCCGTGGGAGGGACGGAGTTTATCGCCTCCCGCGCCCGCTGCCAGGCCCCCTACCCGGGCTGCGACTCCGAGAAACGCCCCGTCGCCCGGATCCCGCAGAGCGGCTTGCAAACAGCCAGCTCCGCCCGCCGCAGCGAGGCTAAACAGGAAGTGTAACCATGGCAGCGCGGCCTGGGCGGGGGGAGGCCCGTGCTCAGCTAAGGCACGCCCGAAAGGACAAACTTAGTGAGCGACCCCACCGAGCCCGCTTTGCGTTCCAGGAAAGGGAAGGAGGAGTTGAAAGGGAGGGAGAAAGGTGGTTGCAGATTTCAGGGACTTCCTCTCTCCCCAGCGGGGTTGCCAACCAACCCTCAGTGCATTCAAGTGACGGTTAATTTACAAATGTATGATTGTAACATTGTCAGCAGATGCGTAAATTATTCAAAATGTTAGTAAAATTGAATAGAAACCAAACATACTGACATTCATTGTTGTCATTCAGAATCACTTTTTGTATCATAAAAAGGAAAGATTAGACTGAACTTAGGAAAATATGGTCTAGACCAGGGGTGGCCAAACTTATGGAACTCAAGAGCCACACAAGTTGATTATTAAACCTTCAAGAGCCGCACTGAGGCACATTGCCGTGTACTTTTACCTACTAAATTGATTTGCTGACGTTCTTCGGTGAGCCACGCTTTTTCATTCAAGAGCCACATGTGGCTCCCGAGCCGCAGTTTGGCCACGCCTGGTCTAGACCAAACATGGCACACATGGCTCAGGCTCCCCACTGGCCTCATCCCCAGCATAGCTGGGGCCCACGAGAGCCAGGTGCCACAGCTCCAGGCCTCTGCTGGCAGCACTCCTCCACTCGAGAGCGCCATCAGCAGAGCAAAAGAAGCTGCAGTGTGGGGCTCCTGGCCCCTGCTGGCTTCACCCTTTGCTGGGCAGGGCTGCTGGAGAGCAGCGGAGTGGGTTGGCCAACCTAGAGCTGCAGCTGCCAGTGAGACCTGGCCCTGAAAACGGCTGGGAAGAGGATGGGTCAGCCCGGCTGGAACACCACGGCCAGTGGGAGCCAGCCCGAGCCCCAGCCAGGATATCACTGGCCAGCAGAAGCTGGCCCCAGTCCCAGCCCAGTTCCCAGCCAGGAACCCAAGACCTGGCTCCACCCCCTTTTGGCCTGCCCCCAGCACCTGCTGAAGGTGCAGTAAGCAGGGCTGGCACAGAGGCTGGCAAAGGTTGCTAAACTGAACATGTTACCAAATGGATCATGACTTTAACATTTCTATAATTTCACAAGTTCAAAAAACCCAACTATTCAATTAACTGCAGCGGAAACAATTGAATAATTCCAAATTCCTCCTGAGCACAGAATACTGCGAGTGAGTACACACTTCTGCGACATTATAATATTTTTATGGGTTTTTTTAATGATGTCAGTAAAAAGTTTACCACGTCAGTAAAAAGATCAATTCTAGATCTTCATGTCAGTAAAAACTAAATGCCAGGTTGGCAACCCTTATTCACAAGCCCTGCAGGGCTCCCATTAGCAGTGGTCTCCCATCTAGTTTGAATATTATTTTGAATTCTGTAGAGTTTTAAGGGAGATTATAATCCAATAAGGAGGACAGCATATTCAGAGCTGTATAAGAAGTCTTTATTGAAAAAGAACTGAGAGAGAGAGAGGAGACAGACAGATTTTCCTAGCACCTAAACGCATATTCAGAGCTGTATAAGAAGTCTTTACTGAAAGAGAACTGAGAGAGAGGAGACAGACAAGTTTTCCTAGCACCTAAACGACTCTCCCATTTATCACTATGGCAACCCCAATGACCCTAGGTAGTCCAAAACACCACATATTCTTCTCCCATTAATGAACACCCCCCCCCCCGAATAAAGCCCTCCCCCCTCCAGAAAGAATAAGAACTAAACTAGGAGATGAGGGTAGACTGCCCCATCTCCGGCAAACCCCCGGGGAATTATTCGCCCCATGAAGAGGGGGTCACCACTAGCTAAAGATCCAGCCGATTAGGAGGCCTTCTGTCGCGAGGTGGATTACAGCGAACTTCTGGTCTGCCCACCCCACAAGGTGGTGTTGGTGGTGGTGGGATCACAGGTACTGGGGAAGTAGCTGGAACCAGAGAGGATGTTGTGTCCACTTGGTCCAGGGAGGCTGAAGGCGTCAAAGGGGTGGCTGGAGCAGGAGAGACAGAAATAGTAGTTTCATGCTCTGATGTTGTATCATCAGTAAGGGTGAAGTCAGATATGTCTGCTGGAGATGCATCTTCTGGGTGGATATGACGGAGAAGCAGCTGATCTACATGCCATCATCAAACTAGGCCACTCGCTGTCTGGACAGAGTAGGAAACTGGTCCTGTCTGGGCAATGACTGTTGCTGGGACCCATTTAGCTCCTGAAGCATAGTTTCGTGCAAGAACTGGCTGTCCAATACTGAAGGTGCAGCCCTTTGTTCTTGGTGCATGTCTGCTGACCTGGTCCTGCTGTTGGCATTGAACCACTTGCCGTGTGTCTCGTGGTTTCAAAAAATCAAAGCAAGAGCGCAACTGCCGTCCCATCATAAGAAAAGCTGGAGATGCCTTACTTGTAGCCTGTAGAGTGTTTCTGTAGGACAACAAGAAGTTGTCCAGACGCGTATGAAGAGGTGAACGTCCCTTTGCAGATTTTAGAGCTTGCTTCATAGTCTGTACAAACCTTTCAGCAAGTCCATTGGTGGAAGGATGATACGGTGCTGACCTGATGTCATGTATTCCATTGGCCTTCATAAAAGTTTCAAAATCCTGAGAAATGAATTGTGGTCCATTGTCACTCACCAGCTGTTCTGGAAGACCGTAACGACTAAAAAAGCCACGCAGGGTCTGAATAGTGGCTTCCGTAGTAGTGGACTGCATTACCGAGACTTCTGGCCATTTTGAATGGGCATCCACAGCAATTAAAAACATACATCCTTCAAATGGGCCAGTAAAATCAACATGGATATGTTGCCATGGCCTTTCGGGCCAATCCCATGGGTGAAGAGGTGCCAGCTGAGGTGCATTCCGGACGCTCTGGCATGAGGTACAAGCTCTAGCCGTTTCTTCAATGGCCTTGTCTAAGTCCGGCCACCAGAAATAGCTCCGTGCAATTTCTTTCATGCACACTATGTCTCAGTGACTTGAATGTAGCTGTTCCAACAAACGTGGTCTTAATGAAGGTGGGATAATGACACGCATACCCCACAACAAACAATAACTCTGTCCTCCTAGACACATAGGGGCGGAGGTCAGGAGAGACCTGAGAGTCAGGTAAGAATGTTCCATGCATCACGAAATCCATAACTCGTGAGAGTACTGGGTCAACCCGTGTTGCTTTCTTCACTTGAGAAGCCGTGATGGGTGTGTTTTCCACCTGTTCAAAGTAAAAGATTCCTTCCTGGCCCAGGTCCTGACAGTGTGCCGGTAAGGGTAGCCTTGAAAGGCCATCAGCATTGCAATGCAAAGAGGATTCCCTGTACTTGATTTCATATGTGTATCCAGAAAGTATCAATGCCCATCGTTGCATCCGACTAGCAGCCAAATGTGGGATGCCTGTGTGTGGCCCCAAAATTGATTTCAGGGGTCGATGGTCAGTGAGAAGTGTGAACTTCTTTCCCCACAGGTACTGGTGAAATTTCCAAACACCAAAAACAATGCACAGTGCTTCGCGTTCAATTTGGGCATAGTTTCTGCCTTAGTCAAGGAGCGTGAAGCAAAAGCAATCGGCCTCTCTTCACCAGAAGGCATAATATGTGACAATACAGCCCCAACTCCATAAGGGGAGGCATCACAAGCCAACTGTAGGGGCAAGGATGGGTCAAAATGTGTCAGAACCTTAGAGTTTACCAGTGAGCGTTTAGCTTCATTAAATGCAACATCACAGGCTTCAGTCCAGTTCCAGGCCTTTTTTGGCCCCAGAAGCTCATGTACGGGTTTCAGGAGCATCGCTAATTGTGGAATAAACTTGCCATAATAGTTTAGTAAGCCTAAAAAAGAGTGAAGCTGGCTTACGTTCTGAAGTAGCGGAGCATCCACAATAGCCTTAACCTTGGCTGGAGACTTATGGAGACCATCAGCATCAATTATATGTCCTAAATATTCAACTGAGGGCTGGAAAAACTTACATTTGTCTCTGTGAACACGTAGACCATACTCTTCCAGTCTTTGCAGAGCAACTTCCAAGTTCGTAAGGTGTTCCTCCTCATTTTTGCTCGTGACCAGGATGTCATCCAGATAGCACTGTACTCCTGATAAACCACTCAAAATCTGATCCATTGCCCTTTGGAACAAAGCTGGGGCTGAAGTAATGCCGAAAGGTAAACGACAGTATCTGTACAATCCCTTATGTGTTACGATTGTCAACAATTCTTGAGATTCTTCTTCAACATGCATCTGTAAGTACGCTTGACTCAAATCAATCTTCCTAAATTTTTGTCCTCCAGCCAAACCTGCAAAGATGTCCTCAATGCGGGGAAGAGGATATTGTTCTGCACATAACACTGGGTTGACAGTGACCTTGAAACCTCCACAAATCCGAATGGAGCCATCCTTCTTCACTATTGGGACAATGGGTTTCGCCCACTGGCTGTGAGTAACTGGCACCAAGACTCCCTCTTTGACTAACCGCTCCAAGTTTTCTTCCACCTTGGGTCTGATGGCAAATGGCACCATTCTGGCCTTCAAACATTTTGGTTGGCAATCAGGCTTTATATTTAATTTCACAGTGATTCCCTTCATACTGCCTAGGTCTTCACCGAAAACAGCAGCATGTTTCGTTAGTACCGCTGTTAGATTCATTTCTTCTTTAGTCAATTGATGCACTTGTGACCAATCGAGTTGGATTTTCCTGATCCAAGATCTTCCCATTAGGGCTGGGTAATTCCCCTTTACCACAGACAGTGGTAGCTTTATGGTCTGTCCATTGAGTTCTACTTTCACATCAATAGTACCCAACAGGGGAACAGTCTCTCCAGTATATGTCTTCAAAACGACTACTGTCGGCTTAAGTGGCAGATGTCTAAAATCCTTCTTATACACAAGGTTAGAAACTAATGGAACTGCTGCGCCAGTGTCCAGTTCCATGAGCGTAGGTTTGCCTTCCAACACAGGTGTTACCCAGAATGTACGTGGGCCAGCTGTTATAGACAAAACATGGAGGGAATCTTCATCTTCCAATTGGGTGTCACTATGATCACCTGTATTCTGCTCTACTGCATGCAGAATTTCCCTCTTAGTCCGCCAAACCAACGGCCCATTTTTCTCAGGTCTGCCTCTTCTGTTTGGCTCACCCTTCCTTTGTTTGCAGGCACTTTCAATGTGCCCTCTCTTACCACATTGTCGACACAGTAGTTCCTTAAACTGGCACTCAGATGTGAGGTGGTCCTGTTTCCCACACTGGTAACATTCTTGTCTCCCCAGTGCCCTGGGGGCAGGCTGTAGGGATACTTTATGGACACTGACCCCAATCTGTTGCATGTCTTGGGTGAGGCATTCCATGGAGACTGCAATTTCCACAGCCTTCTGCAAGGTGAGTTGACCTTCAGTCAATAGGCGTTTTCGTGTTGATTCACTGTGCAGGCCACACACCAGACTGTCACACAGCATTTCCTCTAACATGTTCTTGAAGTCACAGTGTGCTGCGAGCTTCCACAGAGCTGCTACAAATTGTGCAACTGATTCACCTTCCTCTTGGTTCCTTTGGTAGAACCTATACCTTTCGGCAGTTACTAGTGGCTTTGGGGAAAAATGTGCTCCCAGAACTTCCACTAGGTCCCCGTAAGATTTCTGCTCTGTCTTCTCTGGATAAAGCAAATCACATAGCAAATTATAAGTCTTAACTCCAATGACCGTTAGGAAAACTGGTACCTTCTTCTCATCAGTTATGTTGTTTGCTATTACAAAATTTTGAAATTGGGCTGTATGTGTCTGCCAGGAAGCTGCCGAATGATCATATGCTTCAAAGGTTGTAGTAAGTAAAGCCATGATGCCCTCTTATGGTTATTGTTTGTCTCTTCTCTTAACAGCAGGCAGATCAGCTTTCAGAATAGCCAGCCAGCCTTATCTCTTCCTTGTGCTAGATGTAGAGTTTTAAGGGAGATTATAATCCAATAAAGAGGACAGGATATTCAGAGCTGTATAAGAAGTCTTTATTGAAAGAGAACTGAGAGAGAGAGAGGAGACAGACAGGTTTTCCGAGCACCTAAACGACTCTCCCATTTATCACTATGGCAACCCCAATGACCCTAGGTAGTCCAAAACACCACAAATTCCATTTGTTATCTTATGCTTATTGGCTTGTGGCACAGGCAATAGTTTTGCTAAACCTGAACATTCACAAAGCATGGGTAGGCAACCCCTCCAAAATTATGAGCAATCACTAGATATAAAAAATTTTGGATTTCTTTTTTTATTGTTTACCTCTGCTTTGTGAGCCTTTAGAATCATATTCTTAAGCTCTCCTCCACAGCTTAGAGATCTAGAAACATTTTTAAAAATGAAAGCTAGGAATCTTAAGTAATCACGCGAATGCGGGGGCTGTCCCTTTGAGGAAAAGTACAAATATTCTGAACCTTTGTGATAAAATTGCATGGAATGTCAATGATGGAAATATATACAAAGCTTGTCTTTTTGAAATCCATCTCGCGTCTCCCAACAATTTGTAATAACATGTAACTATTTTTCCAAAGCAATTTAAACATTTATTGCATTCAGTGTTGCTGTAATCATGTTGGACCCAGTATATTAGAGAGAAAAGGTAGGTAATAGCTTTTATTGCATAACTTCTATTGGTGAAAAGGACACGCTTTTGAGCTTACTGCAAGAAGAACTCTGTAAGCTCAAAAGCTTGTCTCTCTCATCAACAGAAGTTGGTCCAATAAAATATATTATCTCACCAACTATATCTCTTTAATACATGTTTTTTAGTGGAAAATTAGCTCCTTTAAAAGTTCTTCAGGTTCAGAACTGATTCAGTGATACCTATCTTCTGGTACCTGCATTAGGCATGATCTACACTTAAAATTTAGATTGATATATCTATGCTACTTAGAGGTGTGAAAAATGCCACTTACCACAAAAGTGCAGCTCCAGTTAGATCCATGGAAAAATGCTTCTCTTGCCCTAGCTATCATCACTGAGAATGTGGTTTTCTATACTACTGGAAAAGCCTCTGCATTTGTGTAGGCTGTGTCAACTTTACAGGGTTATATCTACAGCTAGGGATCTCAAACTAGAGATGAGGATGCATGCCCCAGCTTGAAGTAGTAATACTAACCAAACATATGGTCCTTCTTCTCAGCACCACTATTATAAAAATTGTTTTAGCACCTCTGTCTACAGCACTGTAGCTGTGCTGGTGGCATTCCTATAGTATAGAAATGGCCTTAATCATTGTGCTCACAGTGAATAAAGCAAACAACTTATTGCAACATTGAAAAGAAAGAAACTTCTGAAGAGTTTTGTACATAGTTTTCTTTTGTAACAAGGAAGTAAAACATTAGCAACAAAACAGTTAGTAAGCATATACTTAAGACATAGTGAAGAAATGAACTGATGCCACTATATGGTAGTGCTCCAGAGCTGCCAGTGAAATATTCTGCCTTGGTAAGGATTTTCTTATTTTGGAATTGTATTTTAACAGGACAACTACAGTACATGCTTTTGTTGGATTAATCCCATTTTTACCTTCTGTACAACCAGTTTTACAAAGACTGAAATTTTAAGTACAAACAATTTTAATAATGAATCATTGCTCCAAAGATTTCTATCTGACCATTTCATGTACTGATTAGTCAGATAACATGTATCTATTAATATTGTTTTACTAAGAGTCTGCAGCAGGTTTTGTGCTTCATTAAATTCTAAATGTGAAAAATTCTGGTAAGAATTAATTCACTGTGAATTCATAGCGTATTTTTTTAAGAGTGATGGAATCTAATCCAGGAGAAGTGGAGCAATATTCAGTATGTTTCATAAGTTGTGCATGGTTCTGTAATATAAAATTAAACAAATAAAAAATCATCAGTTTTGAGATGCTTATAATTTTAATCTATAAAGTATTTAGCAAATATTCTTAATGAAGGAAATATCTAACTGTATTTTGAATGAATGATACTCCTATCAGTCAGTACCCATGATTTTACTTCATGATATATGTTATGTCTATACAGTAATCTATTTATCAGATACTATAATTTGAAAATAGGAAAGCTGTAATTACCTTTGTAAATATCCTTTCATTTTAAAAGTAACAGAAAATGTAACTCTTTATTATGTTCTCATTAGTACATAGAAACTCATAGCACTAAAGGACAAATCCTTATTCATCTATATAAATTCCTCTTTCTTTTTGAATTGCATCTTTTGAAATTTGCTTTAGAAAATAGCATTAAATAGCACTGTTAGATTGTTGAGCTTCAACCACTTAATTCTTCTACTTCCACACAGGGCTGTCCCTAGGGGGGTGCAGGGCCCCAGGCAAATCACCCTCTGTGGGGCCCCTACTCACCCCCCTGGCACTGGGGGGGCGGGTGGCCCAGGGGAGGGGCAGGCCACTGTGCCAGCTGTCCCATGCCGGGGAGCCAGTGAGCCAGACAAAAGAGCAGCCTGGTTGAGCCCTGCCAGTCTCTCCCGCCCCGGCCATGGGCTCTGCTCTCGGCTCTGTGGCGGAGCAGCAGAGAAGAGGCAGGAAGTAGCACAGGTGGGAGGGTAGCGATACCGGCTCTGTGCTGCCTCCTGCCCCCTCCCTCCTGCTTCGGCACAGAGCCAAAAGCAGCGCATCTGGTGGAGGGGTGGCTGGACCGACGGCGCTGAGCCGGGCTGCCCTTTTGTCTGGCTTGCCCAGTCCCTGGCATGGGGGGGGGGCAGCGGTGCAGGTCCCATGGGGCCACCCAAAGTGTGGGGCCCTGGGTGGCTGCCCTGGTTGTCCTACCCTATGGACGGCCCTGCTTCCACAAGATCCAGGATTACAGCTACAAAAATGGTCTAACCTTTTCCCAGCTCTCACTTCCATCCCTCCAGACTTTCACCAAGTTCAGCTTCTTAGTTCTGGTGAACAGAGGCCTAGGTTTCACTGTGATTCATTGCTGCATTGAACATATTCAAAAGGTGATGCTCAGATCCCAAACATTCACTATTAATCCAGAAATAATGCAGGAGATACTCTGTGATCTTCCCCATATGGCTCTACTAAAACTCCTCAGTCCTAACTTGCCAGGACTTTTTTATCCAGACTTTTATATATTAGGGGATGATAACTGACTTTAGACAAATGTCCATTAGGGAGGGAAAAGTATCATGGGGTAAAATCCAAGAAGGATTTTAAGTATTGCAGTACTTAGTATCACAGCACCTAATTTTAGGCCCCTACAAAATCAGAGGAACAATATCACAACCACAAAATTGAATTAGGCTCCTGGATTCCTTATACCTATACCATATATAGGAAGAGAGAAGCTTCTAAGAATGTGATCCACAAAAGCTAGTGTGTTAGCCAGAGATAAGGTGACCAGAGAACAAGCATGAAAAATTGAGAGCCTTTTTTATGGGGGTGGGTGTTAATAATTTTGTACACAAGACAAAGACCCTAATATTGGGATGTTTCAGATAAAATGGGAACATCTGGTTGCCTAGGTGGGGAGCTTCTTAAGCTAGCCAATGGGAGCTGCTGATGACTCATGCAAAGTCCCACTCTTCTCATAGAGATAGGTGCATAAATCCATGCAATTCACAAATGGGGATCCACTGCTTGGAGTGCGATGGCTTAGGCACCTAAATTGCTTCTTCTTGGCATGAGTTAAGCGCCACTTGACTCCACATGAAACAGCAATAGGAGTTGCCCACCTGTACCTTGCAGACCAATGGTTAGAGTAGTGGTTTCCAAGCTGTGGTCTAGGGGAACAGCCCACGGGTGCGTTCATATTGGCCCATTGCTTGTCTCCCGCTGGCTGCAGAAAGGAGCTGAGGCCCAAGGACCCAGGCAGAGCATGCCATGTGGCTAAAAGACAGGTACAGGCTCCTTGCTGAAGCTAAAGGGATGGGAGATCCATGTTTGCCTTCCCTGGTTATAGCAGGGAGCACAGTGAGACGTTCTGCTTGTGTCTTTAGATGCTGGTGTCTTTGCTGAAGCCAGAGGGATGGAAACACTAATTTCCCATCCCCCTGCCCGTAAAACGGAGCCACTGCCTAGAGACCCAGGTCAAGAGCATGGGGCTATCGAACGCGTGCAGTTTCCCTGCTGCAGTCAGGTGGAAGGGAGATTAGCAAAGATGCAGCCTCCTCACTGAATTTCTTCTGTCTGTCTGGCTGCAGTGGGGGAACAGATGGAGTGTGGCTGGCAGAGACTGGTGGCCCTTCAATGATAATGATAATGATATCTGTGGCCCTCTAGCCAAAAAGGTTGGGAACCATTGGGTTTGAGCATTCATCTGGGAGGGAAGGACCCAAATTCAATTCTCCTCTCTCTGCTGGACTAAAAGAAGGGAGACCTCCCCATCCTTTTCAAATGTTTTCTCCTCCTCTGGTAGACAACCCTGAAAAAACTGAACTTGGATTTCTAACATTCCAGGTGCATACTCTACCCACTAGGCTAAAAGTTATGGGGTGAGCACTAATACCATTGCCTACTCCTCTGCTGGCCAGATTTTCTATGGGACCCAGTATGAAAGGCATGCTCAGTGGCCACCAATGAGATTGGACCCCTCTCACGACTTATGTGGCCAAATGCCCGTTTTTCCATGGCTGGTGATTTATTCTGTGGCTCTAGACACAAATCTGGATGAGAGAGTCCTGAAATGTACATTTCAAGGCTCAATCCTGGACTCAAGGACTCCAGAACAGGATTTGTACTGGTTTCCCTGTAGTGCTGCTCTGTGTCTGCCTGAGGCTCAAGAGCAGCACCAGCCTCTTTCCAGTGGGAAACCTCCCCCTAATCTTTCTCTCCCCTCTCCACCACCTCCCTGCTGCTTGGCCCCAAACCAGACCAGAAGCTGGAGGCAGCAAATAGTACCAGCTGCCCAGGGAGCAAGGCACATGCAAGATGCCCAGGTAACTGTGGGGAGCCCTGAGTTCCAGATCCTGCACCTGTCCTGGTCATTGCTCAACAGCAGAAGGGGACACAGCCAAGAACTGCTCTTGGGCACCCTGCCTCCCCATCCAGGGCAAGTGAAGGATCTGGGGCACCCCACAGCAGTCCAAGCCCCGTAGGCAACTCTTACCATAGCCTAACTCCAACTTTTGGCCTGGCCAGGAGTGGGGCCAGGGGAAAGGAGAAGAACGTGAAGTGGCGTTACTGAGGGGGATAGGACTTCTGCAGGTGTCCCATTTTTGTATTTTGAAAAGGGCATCACCCTACTCCAGTCACCTAGTGAAGCATATGCCCCTGGTTTTAAAACTTAGGCATCTAAAAATCTTTTAGAGTGGAACATTAGGGACTGAGTGAGTTTAGGTATCTCCAGCTTTAGCAGCAGCCAAGTGGGAACTTCACTGATCAAAATGTTGCCATGGAAAGAGATTTAGGCATCTGATTCTGGATGTCCTAAGCATATAGCAGGCACTGTCATAACTGACATCTTTGACATAAACATTCAGACCTCCTTCCCCAAAAAGTCATTGCAGAGGTAGGAGGAAAAGACTTAAAAAGAACCATATGAGACTGACCAACCATAGCTAATAAGGTAGACCTGACTACTCAGGCATCTTGGCACCTCTGCTGATATTGCCAATTTGTATATCAAAGCAGCAATAGCAAATATTTACACTTCTGGAACTGTATTCACACGTAAACTTAAGGAGTTACTTATCATTAATTATTCTGAACAAGCGATTTATACTGAATGAATAATTATTATATTTGCAGAAACCATTAACAATGCAGAAGAAGACAGACAATGAAACCAAGAGATAAAGTATCAATCCTAAAATACTTTCTAACCATCTTCAATGGAACTTTCTTGGTAAGAATCTTGATTTCTATTTTAACATGTTAAATTACTTAATAAATCTTATCTAGCAACTGTTTACATTAAAATGTTCTATTACTTTCAGGTTTTAGGTCTCATGCTTATGATGTTTGGCATCTGGCTTTTAACTGACAGAAACAATTTATTCACTGTTTTGTGTAAGTATAAAGAGATATTTTTTTTCTGTGTTCCATGACTAGCAAAAGATACCCAAGTTAATAACAGAAATAATTATAGGATTTCTTCACTAGGTGGCAGTATTGGATTAAAATGCAGCATATTGACTGTGCTGTTATGTTGTATCTGATCAGACGAAAGTGTCAAAGTGAGAAAAAGAAAGCTGTAGCATAGATAATTAGAACAGTAACAGTAGAATATTTGTCTGTCAACCTAGCGATGTCTGCATTGGAGTTTAGGTCAGATTAGCTTCATCTGTTAGGTGTTTGAATTTTTCACATCCCTGAGCAATGTAGCTAAATTAATCCAAATTTTAGGTACAGGCCACATAACATGATCAGATAGCAAATAGGATAAATTTGGATGGGGGTCAATAGGCACCTATAAGACACAGTCCCAAATACCAGGATTGGGCCTATAAAATCAGGACATCTGGTCATCCTAAAACCAGCCTTGAGCTACTATCTCACCTGTACTTATAGGAAAGATATTTAAGGGTCCTTAAACTATTTCCTGTGTAGACTGGGAGGGGAGAAGTCATCTCCATGAGGACTGAATGTGGGGAAAGGGGTTATTACATTGTCCAAGACATCAACACTGATGTGATCTGAAAGCCACAGAACTGCTCCAAAAATCTTTCTTGGAGAAATGAGAAAAGGGAAGGAAAGAGTTCACTTCAGATGGCTTCCATTATGTCAGCCTTTTGGGTAGCGAATGGTCCAAATGGTTGTCCCCAGAGACCTAAGATAGGATTGTTACAGTGAGAAGGAAAACAAACTACCCCTGAAAAACATTATTTGACCTTGTGGTCTGCTCCTCAGTTAAAGAGAACAGGTTTAGTTAAAGAACAAAACCACATTTCTTCATTCCTGCCAAAGGGTATAAAAATAGCTCCCATCCTGCTACTGGCATTGCTGGCATCAACCTTTTTATCTTCTCCCCACAGGCAGTAAGCACATACCTATACTCCTGAAATCCCTCTCAGAATTACTTCTTGAGACAGCAAAGTAAACAAGGAGTCTGGTGGCACTTAAAAGAGTAATAAATTTATTTATTGCATGAGCTTGCATGGGCAGGGATCCTTCCCACTGTGGGGGCAGCCATACCATTAAGATTTTAAGATCTGTCTGTGTGCCAGTCAACCATAGTTCATTTAACCTGAAGAATAACTCTAATACAAGACACTGGAGATGTAGTTGAGGGGTGGGGAGGTGGAATCAGAACCATCTTCTCATCTATGCAATGATTGTTCAAGATAAATGGAAGCCTGGTCCTGGTTCTCCAATTAAAGAGGACTGGACCTGTGCCAAAAGGTTATCTGACATGAATTTTGTGTGTACATAAAATCTGTAAAGCTGGTGAATGCCCTCTGGTTTCATCATGAACAGTTCACGCAACTCTACTAGATAGATCTTTGTTTACATCTGATATACTGCTAGCTAGACTACTCTGAATATCTCAAAATGCCTTGTACTATGGTTTCAGGCTGAAATCTCATACATGGATTTACTTTCAATGTGAGTGTATACTTCCTCTGAATAATAATAAGAGTTGTATAATATCAATAGGAAAACAGATCTTTGTCTCTTTAGCCAGATCTAGTCATATAGGTAATAACTTCATTTGGTGACTTCACTAATTCTGCCCGTTCAAGAATGGCTTTAAAAAGATTGGTACAATGAATTTTTAAAAATGAAGAATTGTTAATGGCAGAGGTTTTGTAAGTGGAAGTTACCAAGAAAAAAATAATATTTTATTATTTTCTTTCAGCTTTTGCAGATGAGAACCATTTGACAGCATACATTTCTTATATGATGCTTTGCATTGGATCCATCATTATTTTTATTTCATTCTTGGGATTCCTAGGGAGTGGTACAGAAATCAGATGTTTACTAATTCTGGTAAGTACAGTTTTGCAAAATGACTCTAGATTTCAGATGTTATCAAGCAAATCACAGTTTATGAATATACTACAGTACCACTGTGTCCAAATGTTAATTACTTTCCTATCAACTACCTTTGTCACATGTGAAACTCTGCAGAAATAGATAAGGAAAGTGACTATAAGATGACAGATCATAATGATGTGAGGAGTAGTGTGGCTTAAGAGAAGACATTACAAATGAGAATAAGATGTACCAAATTGCTTTTATTGAGTCACAGTGCTGGTGAGCATAAAGCATATGGGTTTTAAAATTCTGGAACACTGCAAATTTTATCCATTAAGTACATTTGCAACATGAGCTTATTATCAACAAGCTCTTTCTAGGGGAAGAATTGCTGTTAGCCCCTGAAGCAATTTGTAAAACTCATTTATAGTTTCAGAATATAAAGGTTGCTTTCTGCAAAGACCTGGTTACAGCCACACCTTGTGGAATTCCAGTATGTTGTACATCTTGCCATCTCTTTAACACCATAGATTTGCTTTGCAATGACAGTAAATTGCATTTTTCTATCAATTCAGGTTAATTTACTGGATTATTTGATCATCTTTAATCTACTGTTTGATGCTGTCTTTACCAGTAAATTGGCAAGTGCTATTCCATGTTGTATTATTGGAAGTATTCAGGAAAAAAGGTGCTTATTCCTCACACAAAACCTCAAGAGGGCAATCACAGGTTTCATTCTAAACCTCTATATCACAGATTGCATACTGCTGACAATAGTCTGCATACCCAGCAAACTCTGGTGCTCTGTGGAGCCAAATGTCCTTAGTGCCATGCTTCCAATGGATAGATGGGATGAAGCAATTGGGAGCTGCCCTCACAACAGATTCTGAAGGGCAGCCATACAGTCTGAATTATGTAGCAGGGTCAGACTCAGTTAATTGACTTTCTATGAGTGAATGATAGCAAGCAGAGGAAAAGAAGGAATAACTGAAATGTTGATTATCCCGTACAACATGCATCCAGGAGATGGGTTTTTAGAAGGGTAATTGTAATTACAGCTAATTAGTTAGGCTATGTTCACACATAAACTGTTATTTCAAAATAAGTTGTTTCAAAATGAGTTATTTCAAAATAAGGTCCTTATTTTGAAATAAGTTAATTCAAATTAAGGGAAAGCCTGCTTTCAAAACGGCTGTTATTTCAAAATGGTTATTTCGAAATAAGGCTGTTAGGACATGTTGTTTCGAAACAACGTGTCCAAACGCTGTTGTTTCGAAACAACTGTTTCAAAACAACGGCTATTTCGATTTCCTGCTAGGTTTTACTGTTTCTGAATAACGACCGTTATTTCTAAACAACAGGACCCGTTGTTTTGAAATAACAGTACGTCGTGTAGACATAAGAATTTTTATTTCGAAACAACAGGTGTTGTTTCGAAATAAAACTGTCATCTGAACATAGCCTTAGTGTCTGATTCTCCGATGCCTTGGATCAGATGTAGTCATTCACAGCTGTGAAAAGTGAATATAAACTGATCTTTTTAGTGCAAATCGAGAATTCAGATTTGGAAGGTATAAATACAATGGTGCAAGGAGTGGAAAATTAAACATCACCACATCATCACCCATCGCCAGTTCTTGCTGAGGATACAAGTTTCTCCCCAGGTATAACCAGAATTCCAGTCTGGGAGTGGTTCCGTCCACATCCCTCAGGTCCTTGAATAATTTCTCTCTTTCAGTGTGGTCAAAGTTCTGTCCCTCTAACACAATGGTTTCCAACCTGTTTTCATTTAGGAATCCCTAAAATGTTTCATATGGAGCTGTGGACATGGCCTGCAGCAGGCTGGGGGCGGGACCTGTGGGCCGGGGGTAGGAGTAGTGGGGGGTGAGATCGGGCCAGCTGGGGGGGTGACCGGGAGAGTGGGTGGGCAGGATCAGGCCAGCAGGAGGACAGGATCGAGCCGGCAGTAGGGGCATGCTGCAAGGAAGCTGCCTTAGAGGGAACACCCCTGTACAGATGTTGTAATTATGACAGAATTTAAGAAGGAGCCTTAGCTTCTTCTGTAGCTTCACTTTAGAGCTGGTCAAGTTCATTTGCAATGGCAGGCCACATTTGATTTAAATGTACTTCAGGTGGGCCATACAAACCTTAAATAAATGTTAGGGTACTCTTGCAGCATCGCAAAGTGATGTGTATGTAAGACTGTGCTCTCCAATACCATACTCTCCCTCTCTGTTAGGGAAGAGTGTGGTCTCACGGAGTACAGTCTTGCATACCCAGCATTCCGCAGTGTTGCGAGACATGACACTGTCATGAAGACTTGGGTATGTGAAACCACTCTCTCTCTCTGTGTTAGGGAGAGAGTGTGGCCCTGCGGAACACAGTCATGGGCCAGATGGAAAAGATTTGCGAACTGCATGTGGCTTGCAGGTCACATGTTTGAGACCTCTGCTTTGGAGAAGCAGATAGCGCAGTGAAACAATAGAGAGAATCTAGAGAGGACTACACAGCAGCCCCTTGTCCATATATTGTGGCCTGTTTGAACCCCCAAAATAATACCCTGTGAGGAGTGTGGTTGATTTGATTAAAAGGTCTACATACATGCTCTGAGGATTATAAGGAAATAAGGAGCATACTCCCTGTGTGAACTACCTACACTGCAGGACACAGCAACTGCTCCAACACTGCTGCTTTCCTTCCTGTGCTATTCAGAGGAGACTGGGTAGGAAAGGCAGAACCTTGACACTGACCTCTTTGCTGGCAATTGCAATCAAGATGAGAAGGAGGAAGTAAACTGTGACAAGAAACGGGTTGCAGCAAGTTACTTCACTCATGGATCGAGGGACATGCTGAGACCAAATTGTGACTCAGGGCTTGTCTACATGTAAATTAGAGCAATCCAGTATGTGAATTTACAGTGCACTATCTTGTCATTCACTAACATCCCACATGAGCAGTGCTAGAAGTAGTGTTTTGATCTGGACTAACTTTAGACTGTGTTTCTGGGTTCAGGTTCAAGGCTGAGTCAGGACTAAGGTTCCATTCATGGATGACAGCACCAAAACCTGGAGTGCTGTTATTAAAATCCATTAGTCTAAAACTAAAACTAAAACAAAACAAACAAAAAATACCCCACTTAACAATATCATCTCTTATCATGAGATTCCCACAAACTTGGGCTGAAATATCAACAACTACTTTCATAAGATTTCAGCTATATACAAATTGGAGTTAGAAAATAGGCCCCTTCTTACTTAGATCCAAAACTTCAGGTGCAGTTTCATAGCTGGAGATTTGCAAATTAATCTCTTTACCTCAAAGCATTTGAAGATTCAAGGCACTGGTTTTGTTCTTTTATTAATTGTACTTCAGTGTAATTAAGGCTCAGTCAAGGATCAGGAACCCATTGTGTTAAGCACTGCATACACACAGTGGAAAGATGGACCCTCCATCAAAAAACTTACAATCTAAGTTTGACTTTAATGTGTTATTTCTTTGTTTTTATTTAAATATAATGTAACCATTCTGCCACTTGGAGTTGGCAACAAAAAGGACTAGTTCAGCACCTGTGGGCTCCTTTCAAAAGTACAACACATGGGAAATTATGAGTCACCCTCCGCTAGAGTCTCCAAAAGACAATACTTCCTGCCTCCTAAGCAGAGAGTCTGAGTGTGAAAATAAAACTATTTAACAAAAGGATTAAAATAACTTAGCATTAATTTATGAATCTTTCTTGTGCTGTTTTCCCAAACAAAATCATGAACCAAACCCCACCCAAGAGCACATTGTCCAGTGTCCTTTGCCTCCTTCTACCTTTATTGCCTGCATCTCACTCACAGTAGTCATCCTTGATCAGTTATGCACAGAATTCAGGGATACATCTAAGCAAATTATCTTCCCACCATAGTTGGTGGGATAAGGGGAGAAAGAAGGCACTTTTCTTCTCCCACCAGCAGTCACCACCTCATTGTTTTTTCTTTCCACTGGCTGCTCTTTGCTTCATAGTCTGCTCAGACAATCGTTTGTCCTGACAGCTACCCTCCCAGCTGATCTGCTGCACAGGCACATTTTGCCACCATGTGCTTTTCCACTATGACCTCCGCAGGTCAGTCTCTTGAAGTTCCAAGCAGCTCTCTTATTCTCAGCTCTCAGCGATTTCAGCTGTTCATGGATGTACCTCAGTGCTAAAGGTGAGCAGGAGTGCTATCCTACAGTAGATTTCACCTCTAGAAAACACTTAAATCAATAAAACTTCTAATGGAATCTAAATTAGCTTTTTCTTTGAGGCCTGACACATTAAATTATACATAGGACTCTTAGAACGTACATTTCCAGGCAAAAATACTTGTCTTTTTCCATCTTCAGGGGCTCTGGCATCTGAGCTCCTTACTTAGCCAATTATTTCTAAATGACAGTGACACTTTCATCTGAATAGACTAAGCTTAGTTCTGCCGCCCTTTGTTAAAACATTTCATTACCCTGCATTTAACACTAAAGTGATCTATAACTGAACAACAGCCAAAAGGATCATTTGGGCAAAGCAGTCCCATCATTCTGAACACCTAAGCAGGGTGGGGTTGCTCATGCAAATACAGTCTGGCCCTGATGTCTTGACAGGGGAGAGTCCCTTCAGATTTTCCTTACATATATGATATTTTATTTATGAAGCTCTTCTTCCCAATAAGAAGCTCCTGATGCTGTGTTCAGAGGTGGATTTGCATTCTCATTATTTATATTTCATTCTAAACTTTTTAAAAAGGTTTTTAACAGAAATAATGAGGATTTAGTGAAGTTCAGATAGAAATAGCAGTTTTATGTTGACTTTAGGCAGGCTTCAAAAATATAGCTTATAGCCATTAATAAACTGTCATGGCGAATTACATTTTAATATAATCTTGGACAAGTTCATTTTGATATCAACTATTTTATATCCAGATAAAATAGGAGGAATTTTGTTTCTGTTTTCACTTTTTAACCATTTCTTTGCTGGATTTTCACAGGACAATGTATAGCTATATATCAACAACATAATGAACACTGACTTTGCATCCTATAAGCATATATTTTTTAAGAAGATTCCAGAGAAAGAGTTTTCAATA
This sequence comes from Podocnemis expansa, assembly GCA_007922195.1. Taxonomy (NCBI): domain Eukaryota; kingdom Metazoa; phylum Chordata; order Testudines; family Podocnemididae; genus Podocnemis; species Podocnemis expansa. The sequence goes on from ML681994.1 coordinate 42,065,278, forward strand.
GCTCAGGAGGGAAGCTTGTGTAGTCCCTAATATGCATGTGAAGTTCAAACTGTATCCAATTCACACAAGCAAGTGTTGGGAAATAATGCACAAAAGCATTGACAAGGATTCTTGTGAATTGAATTGCATATTGGCATCAGTATTTGTGACCCCTTTAATTGATTTTCTAGTAAGATTTATAGTAGAGTGGTGTTGTTCACAAGAATGTTTCAAGGAGAAAAACTGTCATAGATAACAATTGTTTTAGGTACACGTGCAAATAAGCATCAGCAAAAGTACTGCCTAGAAAGCATTCATGTGCCCATCTTGAGAGCTCTCCACATATTGGGACTCATCCAATTAGAGAGCAGTGACAGTACTATGTAACTGAGGGTATCACCCAGCACAAATAGCAAATGAAGTATATGTGAAGCAGGCATAAGAGTGAGGTACCATAAAACAAGAATCTTCCATGAAATCTTGTCTTTGTTCCTGATTGTGGAGATACTACTCATGCATCACTTCGCAGAGAAATCAGTGAGAGGTTTGTGTGCCTACGGCCTGTAGAGTCAGGTCACAGTTTTTTATTTTTCATATCCATTGCTGGGAACCTCTACTGAAGAAATGAAACACTGAATGAAATCCTGGCCTCACTGAAGTCAACAGGAAAACTCCCATTTACTATAGCAGAACCAGGATTTCATCTATTATATTTCTATCACCCAAAGTACAAAGAGTGTTTCACAAACACTAGCTTATACTTTGAAGAAATAAATGACTATAATATGGCCACATTATGGACACACGAAGTATGATTAAGTGAAGAATAGCTAGCAGTTACTTTGGCTATTATGGTTGTAAGCAGTACTCGTATTTGACATCTGTTCTTTAAGCACTCAGTTGCTCCCATTTAAGTTAATAGCAAGACACATCAATTTTAGAAAGATTTGGCTATAATTTTAAATTCTCATGATCCTTACTTTTGTTCTTTTCATCCTCCCATATTCCTTGCTTGCCCCCTTTCTTTAAAATACATATTACACAAAAAAGGATAATAAGCTGTAAGAACCTTGAGGCAGAGGGAGATCTTTTTTTTTCTATAAAGTACAACAAATATCAGTGAGGCACAGTAGTCAGTTAGGAACTCCTGACTTCTAATCTTGGCTCTTACCCCAGCTCACTCTGTGGCATGAGCATATAGTCACTTAGCTATTCTTGCCTTTGTGTGTGTGTGTGTGTGCGCGCGTGTGTGTTAGGTAAGACTCAACACAACTTTTGTGCAAGGATTTCACAAACAAAATTCAGTGTAGACAAATGTAAAGTGATACACATTGGAAAACACAATTCCAACTGTAAACACAAAATGATGGGATCTAAATTAGTTGTCACCACTCAAGAAAGATATCTTGGACTTACTGGGGATAGTTCCATGAAAACATCTGCTCAATGTGAAGCAGCTGTCAAAAAACTTAACAGAATGTTAGGAACCATTAGGAAAGAGATATATAATAAAACAGAAAATACCATAATGCCACTATATAAATCCATGGTATGCATGCATAATACATGCCATTCTGTCACTCCATCTGAAAAGATACATATTAATCTTGGAAAAGGTACAGAGAAGGACAACAAAAAATGAGTAAGGCTATGAACAGTTTCCATGTGAGAAAAAAGATTAAAAAGACTGGGGCTTTTCAGCTTGGATAAAAGAAAATTAAGAGGCGATATTGTAGAGATATATAAAATTGTGAATGGCATTTAAAAAAGCGAATGAAGAACTGTTAAATACTCCTTCGCACAACAGCAGAACCAGTGAAAGTGAATAGGCAGCACATTTAAAACAAAAGCAAGTGCTTCACATTATACACATTCAACGTGTGGAATTCATTGGCAGGGAATGCTGTGAAGATCAAAATTATAGTGAAGTTCAAAAAAGAGCTAAGTTCATGGAGGATAGGTCAATCAGTGGCTATTTCCCAAGATGATCAGGGATTCAACCTCGTATTGTGGGTCTCCTGAACCTCTGATTGCCACAAGCTGGGAGTGGGTGACAGGGAACGGGTCATTCCTGTTAATTTCTTCTGAAGCATTGTCAGGAGACAGAATGCTGGGCTAGGTGGATCATTGGTCTGACCCAGTATGGCTGTTCTTAGGTCCTTTTATTTGAAGGTTGTACAGTGCTTGCCATTATAGAGTTCTGGTCCACTAGCTGTTATGATCTCAATAATTAATTATTTATTTAAAAGGAGTATGGATTTTACCAAAAAAGCTTCCCAGTGCTTTCAAGGTGTGCAACACTATATACAGTGGGTACTGTATAATTATCATCTCTATGCTTACCATCGCTGCCAGGAGATGCTATCTATCAGTAGCTTCCACTTGTTATTTCAACAAGAGTTGTAGCTTCCTTTCTAAATCCTGTCAGCATGTGATGTCTTACTTAATATCTATTCATGAATGGGGGCAGCAGCAGGTACATACTGTGTTCTCTTATTGCTTTTACAAGTACATATTTCCATGGGATTTTTAACTGGAATACCTCTAAATAAGAAGCATGACTGATCGTATTTCAGTTTATGGCACAGCTTTTCATGAAGTCTTCTGTTGTGCAATAACTTCTATTTATATATTTATTTTTATTTGATGATTTTAGTATCCAGGACTCATAGTCCTGCTGTTTGGTGTCCAAGCTGCAATGCCAGTGCTGATATATACAAGAAAAGAAGAGGTATGTAAACTTAATTTTACAGGACTGCTATAGGTTTTAAATTGTTGATAAAATTATTAATGGACAGTCCCTTTGGGACACAGAGGTATGTTATGCCCCCAAATGGCTTTGTCTGATGAAGTAGGATGCAGCCCATGAAAGCTTACGCTCAAAGAAATTTGTTAGTCTTTAAGGTGCCAGAAGACTTCTGTTGTTTTTGCTGCATACAAAGTAACATGGCTACCCCTCTGAAACTTATATTTAAGTATGCTCATGGTGACAGATTAGGGGACAGAGTCATCCAACAGCTGGAACCCAGGGAGACTTGGAAGTTTCTTAAGCAAATGAATGCCCTACCTCCTTTTCACGGGGGAAGTGGGGAGAGTGGGGGGGGCCTGTGGAGCCTTCTTGCTGCTAGCTTAGATAACGCCTCTAGGATCTCTTGGGGTCGGGATAACACATTCCCTTAACTCATCAATGACTCCACATCTACAGACTGTGGAGAAGTGAGAAGGGTAGGGGTCTGTGGCACACCTCTGACTGCTGCTAAAAGTCCTTCCCTGTAACATTCAACTTATCATACATCAGATCTGCAGAGTTGGCATTTGGCCCTTAGAAAACCACAGGAATTGTCACATAACTTATCATTCCAGAGGAAACACACACCTTGAGCAAGACCAGGGGACGTAGCACTTTCCCCTATTTCCCCTGTGATCTTCACGCTGCCCCCACCATAGCACTGACTTGCTACAGTGATTTTGCTTTCCAGCTAAACCATTAACAAGAGTCCATCACTTCTGGAGAATCCTAGTCCAACTTTGCCACAGTTCTCTCCTTCCCAAGGGGGTCTGTCTCTTCTCCTTTAGTTTCAGGTACTCTTCTGCCCTACTCATCCTGGGTTCTTCTGAGTTGCACCTTGCTCTTTCCTGAATAACCACTGCTTAGCTTCTAATTTATACTCTCCTCTCCAGCCAGCCTCCCTTGACTGCTGCCTTCCTCTTAAATCCAACACCCAGCACAGGTGAAGAGGGCTGGGATTAACTGAACAGTACTGACTGGCACAAAGCCCACTGGCCCTTAAAGGGGCAAACTGCCCTGTGAAACATATTTAATTCCATTGGCCGAGCAAAGACTATGTAAACAAAGAATGTAGAATGATATAGTTCATCTTGTATTATTCCCCTTTAAATGGAATAAATCAACTGAATTAAAACCTATAGAGAACACACTTTTCTGCAAGATGGGGGTGCATGAAAATACAGAATAATATTTGATAGGATGGTCCTAAAGTTCACATGACAGAAATTATCTTATGAGTTATAAGAAATGTAAATAATGTACATTATATTAATACTGCCGCTACTAGATTTTTGTGAAAATTGAATTCCTGTTAATAGGGAATTAATGCATTTTTAAAGAATGTTTAATAAAAGAATCATGCTGTTATTAGATAATTAGCTTATGTAATTAGATAATATTAACATAAATGATATAATTAACCACTATCTAACAATTGCACCTATCTTGCAATTTTTAGCAACAGCAATTGTTATCATGACATGTACAGTATACTAATTAGTTTTGCTCTGTCACCTTCAGCTCTATTTTAAATCCATGCTTAGCCAGCATGTCTGTGAATGCAAAATTCTATATGATGACTCTAACCCAGATCCACAAAGGGACTTAGGTATGTAAGGCCTAGATTTAGGCACACTCGCAATCCACAAAACTCCTGTTCAGCTGCAGTTTAAACCTGTAGGCACCTACACTCACTGGTATCTAGATTCACAAAGGATTTAGATATTATACCACCTAATTTTTAGGCTCCTTGAAAATCACTGGAAAGCACAAACACTGGGTTAGATGCAGAGGTTCCTTTAAAATGCACAGTGAGAGATAGGTGCCCAAAAATGAGATCCACAAATATGAGCATGGTAAGGGAGTAGCCAGCTAAGCTACCCAATTCCATATGCTGAAGAGATGGGTGTGTCTTAAGCCTTGTCCCTCTCAGAGGACAGGCTGCTGGGAGACACATACTGCAGTTTGCAGTCCTTAGCTGGGAACCCTCTTTTGGAGTAAGGCATCTAAACAGCACATGCCTAAATCAACGCAAAACAGCCTAGGAGAAAAAACATACCCCTCTTCTGACCTTTAGCCCAGTATTTATGTGGGACATGGGAGACACCAATTCAATTCTTCTCCACCTAACAAGCTGGGATTTGAACATGGATTCCATGCAGTTAAAATATGCCCTACTCATCGGGCTATCAAGTCACCCTTATGCACTCCCTGACCTAATGCATATTATTTAATACAAAGTGGAAAGCCTTCAACAAGAGAGACTGAAAGCACCCCACATCAGCACATTCCATAATCCAGTAGTTAGAGCATGCACCCAGAGTGTAGTAAACCCCTTTCTTCCCTCCACCCTGATACCCATGCTCTGTAAATTCCCTAATCCATGGATTAAAGGTTATAAAGGAGGTGGCCCATACCTGTCTCACTCCCTCCCCCTGCCATCTTGTGTGGTTAGGTGTGCACTGCTACTCTTTTTGCAAAAATGACTGAAGAGACTGATTCCAGAAGACTCTTACCAACTATTGATTGGAAGCAGAAATAGGAACCTTTCTTTACTCAAGACCTAGGTGCCTAACTCTGTAAGGAGTGAGGTTTAGGACACATCCTTCTCCTCAGCATTTGTCATTGGGTAGCTCCAGTGAACCCCTGCCTAGTGTGTTGGCTTTTGTGGATGTCAGGAGGTTATTTCTTCCCCTGCAATAGTACAGTGAACGGATATGTGATTTTTAAGGCTGTAACACTTAAAGCCTGTGGCTACATACCGTCATTTTTATTAACAATAGGAAGCAGCAGCAATATAGCTAGAAACTGTGCAAGGCTGTTGCCCTGATACTCCACTCTTTTAGTAGTTTACACATCTCACTCCAGCATTGCTGCTCAGTGGAGGGCAGTAATTTGTGGCTCCATACAGCAATCCTGACTCCTCCCTTTATTGGCCATACTTCCTAAACTCTGTTGCAAAGGGAATGCAAAGGGAATTCCTATGAAGCTAGGCTCAGAATTCACAGGGTGTAGGTTCTTGTTCACGTTCTCCAAAGTCAGCTCCTTCTCCTTCACTATGAAGTGGAACTGCATCCATTCTGTTGCATCTGGGTCTTCCAATGGCCCCAGAATTTGCCTCTGAACTGGTAATTAATGCTGAGTTCTGCCTGTCATTGACTAATTTTCTTTACTGGAATATATGAGTTGGGGTATATTCTGGAATGAGATGTTTGGGTTACTTTAAAGACAGCAATAAACCAAATACAATTGTATCTCAACCTTAACAATAATGCTGCAACCATGGCACTGTAATAAAATAGACTGACATGACAACATTTACAATCCAGTCATGTCTTCAGAATTAATAGTCTAACTGGAGTGGTGTGAGAGAGAGCAACTTGCCATTTGCTGCATTGTAATGAAATATTTCAATGACTTACAACATGTCATCTTATGTTATTCATGCCCTCTGTACAACCACACTTTTCCCTATGATTTGTCACTTCGCTGCTGTAGAGGCTGCTGTTACATTGGGTCATTTTGTTCATTTTCCTATTTTTGCTTTCTTGTTTTCTGTTGCTCCCATGGCCTCAGCTGTTCTCACATACAGGAAAGAAGCCAGAGCAACACTGCTCACAGCTGGCCCGAGGGGAAGGCAGAATGTCAGTGAAAGAAAAACATACTGATGTATCCCTTTTCCATAAAGTGGAAGCATTGAGGGTCTCTTTCCACAACAGAAGTGTTCAGATTTCAGACTCCTGAGCCTTTTCATGAAAGCCAGAGTATATAACCATGCTGCTGACATTTATGTTCTTTCATCAGAACTCTAAGGAGACAGAGACAGGAGAGGAAGAATGCTCAAGTCTAGTAGATAGGGCACAGGGGTTAAAGTATAATTTGGGGGGCCTTGGAATGCTTCCTCCCATGCTGGTGGGGCCCCTCTGGACCCCAGTTCCTGCTCCCAATATGAGCCCAGCTGTCCCTGCACCTACTGGCAGTGGTGCGGCTGGGGAGGTGGGGGCGGTAGGCCCTGGGTCTGGGCGGTGGCGTGGCTGGGGCAGAGGCATCAGGCTCCAGGTTGGGGGCATGGCATGGCAGGGGAGGGGTTTGGAGCCGGGCTTGAGCTCCTCAGCAATGCCCTTGGCCCCTGCTGGCCAGAACATGGCAGAATGCTGCTCCAGGGCCTGCTATTTTTAGGGATCCAGGGTTTGGGCCCCTAAAAATAGAACATGGAACCAGAATGCTGCATTCCGGGGCCTGCTATTTTTCAATGGTGGGCCCTGGAACGCAGCGTTCTGGCTCCACTTTCTATTTTTAGGGGCCCCAGACTGCTGAGCCCCTAAAAATAGTGGGCCCCGGAACAGCATTCCGGCTTACTTTAAACCCTGACAGGGCACTCTAGTGGCAGTTTGGATGATCCTGTCACCTGCCTCCATCCTGCTGTGTAACAAGTCATTTCAATATTCTGTGCCTCTGTTTGTCCTCCCATCCTTTGCCCATGCTGTTTATTTTGACTTGAAGCCCTCCAGAGTAAGGACTCTTTCTTACTACATGTTTTATACAACACCTCGTATAATGGGGCTCTGATCTCAGCGGGGGCTTTTGAGCGCCACTGTCATTTTAATAGTACAATATATTGGGGCTGTTTATTTTAAATTAACCATTATATAGTATATTAACAGGTCCAGATTACATGGAATGACAGAATTGATGAAGTAATTTCTACCTATGGGAACAAAAATCTGACTGGAAGAGAAAATGAGTGGGATATTCTGAATGCTGTGCAGCGCACGGTAAGAAGCAAATTGAAAAACTGCCACCCCAAAAATGGTCTATTACCTTTTATCACATGAAAAGTCTGTCATAAAGCATTCATTGAAAACTGTTGTTTAGCTACAATTGGGGATGGATTACTTCATGGGCCTGGAGGGCACATGCCCATGGGCCCACCATGATCTGGGTGCTCTCTGCCCTGCTAGCACTGACTGGGGAAGAGTGGAGTGGGCCAGCCCAGAGGTCAGCTCTGTGCTCCCACCCTGTCCATAGGCTGGCCGTTCCACCCCAGGGGGTGAGGCAGGCCAGCACGACTCGTTGGTTTGCTCCAGGGGCGGGCTGGGGCTGGCTGACATGTAGTATGTCCTCCAGCATGGCCTTCGGGCCTCACTGGGAGCTACACTGCACACGCCAGTCAGCCCTGCAACCCATGGGGTTGACCAGCCGAGCCAAAGCTTGCCTTTGGCCCCAGATCTCCTCTCCCCCACTGCCCGAGTTGGCCTGCCCACAGAGGGCCAGGGCCCTTAGGCTTGTGGGAGAGGGCACCGGTGGGCACAGCTCCTAATCTACCCCTTGCTTGTCTTATTTATCATGGCAATTTAACTGAAAACTTGGGAGTTTGTATGATTGACTGGGCTACCTCTGTGCAGATTTACAAAAGGATTCTTCCCCATCCCTGCTTTATAAGCCTGTGCAGGGAAAGCCACAATTCCAGTCATTGTAGACCACTGACCTAATCAGGCTCTTGAGCGTAAGTGCCAGGATTCACTAGTGCCTTGGCTAATGCTAGATTCTACAACAGATGAGGGTTGGGCCCATGTCCTCAGCCCACTGCACAATGACTAGTGGAAGTAAATTAGCATGGAGAGAATTGAACTCTTTACCGTGTAAGAGGGTATCACTGAGGTCACACTGTTGCAGCAATCACATGGGAATTGTCATGTGCCTTCCTCAGGGACAATGCCTTTCTCCCATGCATTTATAGCAGGTTCCAGGTGCCTGTGAGAATACTTGCTAGTGCTATATATCTCTTCAATAGTCCAGCCTGCAACTTAAAGCCACACATTAGCTCTGCACATCAACACAGATATTTCAAGGTGTTCATAAACATCTTTGTTACATGGTGAACCATGAACAGTTTTGTTAGAAGTCCTTAACAGCAACATCATTTTTCATGAGATAAATTGCTTAAAAGGTCAATTACAAAGTTTTTCACAAATGCTAATAAATAATCTATTATCCCAATTAATTCACAGCAGTATGTTTACTCTTAAAATTATAAATGCATTTGCAATGCAAAAACAACAAATATTCTCTGAAAATCCATTCTTCCTCTGAGTTACCAAGTCCTGGTTTCAGCAACAGCTGGTAGTGTGACATCATCATAGCTTAAGACAGAATTCTGTACTGTGATATAATCGACAATTGCTAGAAAACCAGAGCCATAACCTAAGATTTCACAGATTTTTTTGCCTGAAAAGTTTTCCTAGCAAAAGATGGGGTTTCATTGAAATTAATATTTTTGTAGAAAAGTGTCAATTCTGATTTTTCAACAGGAAAATTCTAAACAAAACATTTCATTTTTAAATGACATTTCAATGTGAAATATTTTGGAACAATATTTTGAAGTGATACACAATGGTAAATAAATAAATAAATGGGATAGCCATTTCTAAACTGATTTTTTTTTTTAGATTTGTTTATTCATCCACATTTTTTGATATTCTGACCTTTTCATTCTATTTCAAGATGAAAACAAATGAGGAAATATTAGAATTTCCAGTGGGACAGAAAGTCAGCTTTGCAAATAGCTGCACTACTGATATTAAAACAGGTTTTTGGGAAAGATGTCTGAAGCTGACATGTGGTAGGATTTGCTTTAGCCAAATCCTGAGGGCTGGATTTTCAAAAGAGCTCACCTCACATTTAGGCACTATCATAATTGGCCAAATTATCAAAAGAGCTCAGCATGTTGTGAGCTGAGCTCTTAAAAATCATACTGTTGCACTACAAGAGCAGCTGAGTGCTTTGAAAAATCTTGCTCTTATTGAGGTGTCTAACTCAGACCTGAACTCCTTAGAAAATCTGGCCCTAATTATGGAAATGAACTGTATTTCCTTTGCTATTTTTACAGCTCTTTTCTCTTTTCTGTCTGGTGGTATTTCACTTTGGTCTGGCATATTTTCAGCTTGGCGTGGCTAATGCTTGACTGCATAAACAACAATGTATAAAGTGAATTCCCTTTTAGCTTGTATTTAAACTTTGATGAAGGCTAAGTGTGATGGCCAGAATGTTTGGCATTTTCCTGGAAAAAAAAGTTTTATAATAACTTTTTCAGATTATGTTTTCTATTAGTTCTGTCATGACCCTTGTGTCCCAAATAAAAATTCCTTTCAAACATATATTGTAAGATCATATTCCTTTCCCAATATATATATTTCTAAAATGCATATATCAAGTGTACCACTGAATATTGCAAATACATTCAATGGCTTCTTTGGAAAAAAGATTGGATTCTTATATAATAGAGAATTCTGAGAAAACATAAACCATATTTGTAAGGAATAAACTACATCACTGACACTACTACTAATTACTCTTCTCATATTATAATTTTGTCTACTTTATGGGCACAGAGTGTCATTCTTTATTTATTTTGGCATTAAAAGTGACAGGACCTTTTTTCTAGCTGGAATGCTGTGGAAGACACAATTCTACCGACTGGAAAAAGAATGAAAATAAAGAACACACAAATCAGGTCCCATGCTCGTGTACAAAGTCTAATATAAAGGAATGGTTTTGTGAGGCCTCAGAGAATGCAGTGTACATTAAGGTATGAATAGCCAATTTTATTTTATTTTACCTAAGTGGACACAATAGCTAGCTTTCATAACTAAAACTTTTGAAAAATCTTTCTGAATCTTAATTAAACCATAAAGTGCCTTTACAAAAATTAAAACAATAGTAATAATCATCATAGTTAAAGCAAATATATTCTTGGGCAGGCTCCTGATGAGGCTGTTATTTTTTAGGAATCTGCCACAGTGGAAACTCTAGATGAAGTGGCTAACACCTCTGCTTAACATGCAGAAGGTCCTGGGTTTAATTCCCAGGGGGTTGGACTCGATGATCTCACGAGGTCCCTTCCAGCCCTATGATTTGATTTGATTTGAAGGAAGAGACCTCAGGATAACAGCAGATGGGAGCATCACATAGTCAGTCAGGCATTCATGGGATAACATTACTAGTAGCTTGTGCAATATGAAAATTGTTGCCATTCACCATTTTGTGCTATGTGCAAGTACAGGTATTATACAGGAAAAAGGCGAAGAAAGTAATGTAAAAACAATGGCAAAGCATAATTTTTATCATTATTTTTACTGGTATCATGCCAGTCATATAGTCACCTATTTAGGAGTTGTCTTTCACCAAAGAAAAAGTGAGAGAAAAGGAGTTGCACTGTATGTAAGAGAGCAATATGATTGTTCAGAGCTCAAAAATGAAACTGGAGAAAAGACTGTTGAGAGCCTCTGGGTTAAGTTTAGAAGCAAAAGCAACACAGGTAATGTTTTTGTGGGTGTCTGTTATAGACCACCAGATCATGAAGATGAAGTAGAAGAAACTTCTTTCAGACAACTAGTGAAATTTTCCAGATCACAGGACCTGGTTCTCATGGGAGACTTCAATTATCCCGACATCTGCTAGGAGAGCAATACAGCAGAGTAGAGTCAATCCAGGATGTTTCTGTGGAGTGTTGTGGTCAACTTCCTGGTTCAAGTACTGGAGGAACCTGCTATGAGACATGCTCCTCTTGATTTGCTGCTCACAAACAGGGTAGAATTGGTAAAAGAAATAGAAGTGGGCGGTAACCTGGGCAGGCGTGACCATGAGGTAGTTGTGTTCAGGATCTGGAAAAAAAGAACAGGAAAATGTAGACTCTGTGCTCCAGAGAAGCCAACACTGACTCTCTCAGAGAGCTGATGGGCAGGATCCCTTAGGAGGCTAATATGATGGGGAAAGGAGTGCAGGAGAACTGGCTGTCTTTTAAAGAAATCTTTTTGAGGCCTCACAAATCATCCCAATGTGCAGAAGAATGGCTAATGTAGCAGGCGACCAGCCTGGCTTAACAAAGAAGTCTTTAGTGAGTTTAAAGACAAAAAGGAAGCTTACAAGAAGTGGAAAGTTGGTCACATGACTAGAGAGGAATATAAATTTACTGCCTCAGCACATGAGAGAGAAATCAGGAAGGCTGAAGCACAACTGAAGTCACAGCTTGCAAGGGATTTGAAGGGAAACAAGAAGGCTTTCTACAGATATGTTAGGAACAAGAAGAAGGTTAAGGAAAGTGTGGAATGGGAGAGGCAAGCTAGTGACAGATGACAAGGAGAAGCATGAGGTATTTAATGCCTTTCTTTTTTTTTTTGGCCCAGCTCTTCACAGACAATGTTAGCTCCAAGACTACTGCACTGGGCAGCATAGAATGGGGAGGAGGTGAGCAGCCCTCAGTGCTGAAAAAACAGGTTCAGTCTATTTAGAAAGGCTGAACATGCACAATTCCATTGGGCTGGATGCAGTGCTGAGGGAATTGACTGGCATGATTGCAGAGCCATTGGCCGTTATCTTTGAAAACTCATGACAGTTGGGAAAGGAAAATATAGTGCCCATCTTCAAAAGAAGAAGGGGGATCCAGGGAACTACAGGCCAGTCAGTCTCACCTCAATCCATGGAAAAACTCATGGAGCAGTTCCACAAGGAATCCATTTTGAGGCAGTTGGTAGAGAGGAAATTGATTAGGACCAGTCAGCATAGATTCATGAAGAGCAAATCATGTCTGACCAACCTGATTGTCTTCTATGATGAGGTGAATGGTTCTGAGGATGTGACATACCTTGACTTTAGCAAAGCTTTTGATACAGTCTCCCACAATATTCTCATTAGCATGTTAAAGAAATATGGGTTGGATGAATGGATGTAAGATGAATAGAATGCTGACTAGATCAATGGGCTGAACAGGCAATGATCAATGACTTAGTGTCTAGTTTGCAGCCAGTAGCAAGCATAGTGACCCAGGCATCATTGCTGGGGCTGGTTTTATTCAACATCTTTACTAATGATCTGGAGGATGGAGAGGACTGCAACCTCACCAAGGTTGCAGATGACACTAAACTGGGGGAACTGGTAGATATGCTGGAGGGCAGGGTAGGGTGCAGTGTGACCTAGCCAAATTAGAGGACTGGACCAAAAGAAATCTGATGTTCAGCAAGGACAATGCAGAGTCTTGCACTTAGGACAGAAGAATCCCATACTGTGTTACAGACTGGGGAGCAACTGGCTAGGCTACAGTTCTGGAGACAAATAACGGGCATGAAGGGGGTTTGACAGTGGACAAGAAGCTGTGTATGAGTCAACAGTGTGCTCTTATTGCCAGGAAGGCTAACGGCATATTGGACTGCTTTAGTAGGTGCATTGCCAACAAATTGAGGGAAGTGATTATTCCCCTTTTTTCAGCACTGGTGAGGGCTCATTTGAAGCACTGTTTTCACTTTTAGGCCCTCTACTACCAAAAGGATGTGGACAAATGGGAAAGAGTCCAGAGGAGGGCAACAAAAATGATTAGGGGGCTGGAGCACATGACTTATGAGGAAAGGCTGAGGGAACTGGGCTTGTTTAGCCTGCAGAAGAGAAGAATGATGGGGGAATTTAATAGCAGCCTTTAACTACCTGAAGAAGGGGGCAGATTCCAAGGAGGATAGAGCTAGGCTGTTCTTACTTGTGATAGATGACAGAAGTAGGAGCAATGTTCTCAGGTTGCAGTGGGGAAGGTCTAGGCTGGGTAGTAGGGAAAAAAATCCACTTTGAAGGTGATGAAGCACTGGAATGAGTTATCTAGGAAAGTGGTGGAATCTCCATGCTTGAAGATATTTTTACGGCTCAACTTGATAAAGCCCTTTTGGGATGATTTAGTTTGGGTTGGTCCTGCTTTGAGAAGGAGGTTGGAGTAAATAATGTTCTGAAGTCCTTTCCAACCATAATCTTTTATGAATCCATAATTCTAAAGCATCTGCATGCACTTTGCAGGATTAAGGAACAACTTCTGTACAAAAATTAGAAGTATATTATGCAAGACTCCTCACAGGTCAGAACTAATTCTAAAAGAGAGGGACAAGATTGTCTAGAGCCATCAGACTGTATCAACTGCTGTTGTTAGAAAGCTTGAGGAAAGAGATTCATCTTACCATACTTTCTGAAAGCATCCAGAATTGGCCTCATGTAATCTTCCACTGGAACAAATTCAGGGGGCTAATAACCCAAAGAGAATAACATAATCCTGTACCTCTGAGCAACAAAACATCCTTGAGACAAACAGCTGAAGACACCCCATATCATTCAGATGAGATGATGTTGTATGATATGAAAAGCAAGTGATTTTCAGCAATAAATGGGATTCAGATAATTGAGTGCTTTGTAGATATGAATACACAACTTGAATTTTACCTGAAAGGGAACTGGCAGCTAATATTTCACTTTTTTCACATCAAATTGCTATAGTTCCCTGTTGTTATAATGAATTAACAACAGCTCACTTACTGGGATATAGAGAAATATTTTTCATATATATATATTTTACAACCAGATAGCATTTTTCCCTCTGTGGAAAATTTAGACTTTTTTTTTAAAAAAAAGGAAATGCTCAAAACCAGATATTTGATTTGTGTACGTATTGTTTTGGCAACTGAAACTATTTTTTTTTTTACTTGAAAACTGCCAAAAACTGAAAATTTTCAGTCAAAAAACAACAGAAAGCCATTTGGGTTTTGTTTTGTTTTCCTACAAAAAATTTCAAGAAAAACTTCATGACACTTTTAATTCGATAAAAAAATTCAATTTCCTGTTGGAAACAGTTTCAACAGAAAATCTTAACCAGTTTTAGTTTATTTAGACATTGTTCCTTATACTGTTCAAAGATATACTTTTCTGAATATGTACATATACTGTTTTTCAAAACCAGGGAAGTGGAAAGGAGAAAAGACATGATGGATGACCATTTATATTAGTGTAAGATCTGCACAGTACCCTTTTCCTGCAGTAACAAGGAGCCTTTTTTATTTTTCAGCTTTTTGCCTACATAACAGTTTATTAATTGTTAAAGTGGCTGATATACCAAATAATAACAATGGTCCAGAAAACATGTAAATCTATTCTGAGATGAATAATATGAAGGAAACACAGTAAACTTGCAGCCAAAAATTTTTAAGCATCCAGTTGCAGAGTGACTGGATACTTGAATGAGTATCCATCAAACTGCTTTTATAAAAGCAATTTCCCCTTTAGATCAGCCACTAATTCCAGTTCTTTCGGGTGTGAAAGTACCTAATTCAATTTTACTTGAAAAAAAATATCTGCTTATACATTTAAAAAAACCCACTTTCAAATGTTTGAGCCAAACACTTAGCAATACACAATAATGTGACTGCCTTATGATGAATAAGTGTCAGAAACTGTAAATGCATGGTAGGAAGTTAGATAAAATTTGAACAGGGACATGTTATAAACATGCAATCTGAACCTCAGAGTCAAAAATAATTTTGTTTAATATCTACTCTTCTGCTTTTGCTTAGGGATGTCAAGACTATATTAACATGTGGTTTGACAATAACACTTTGGTCTTAATCACAGTTAATATTGTGCTGCTCGTGGTAGAGGTAAGAGTGCTTGAATTTTTTTTTTAAGTAAGGAAATATTGACAAACTAGTGGGACCCACAAAAATAAATTTAGTGGTCTATGGGTATGACCCTGCCACATAAATCAAGAAAGTTTCCATTCAATGGGAGCAGGATAAGACTGTATTTATTATTATATTTATTGGTGGCTTTGTTAATTAATGGCTTATCTACAGTGCCTCACAGTTCAGACCACAAACATGTGAATAGTACCAGGCACTGTGCTCTCCTGTGAGGATACTGTGGGCCCAAACTAAAAAGTCCCTGGTTTGTGTTAAGATAGTCCTCTTCAAACAGGATTACACAAATGACAGTTAGGAGGAACCTTTAAATTCATGTCCTCTGTATCCACACAGGGGAGTTACAGTAAAGTACATACGTAATCCCAAAGTCTGTACTGTGGGGCAGTAGAAACAGCCTTAGAAACAGTATTGCCAGAGTTGTGAAGATTTCTTCACTGAGGTTACTGCCCAGAGTAAGATGCCTTTGTATAATTTGTTTATCCACTTATTTCTTGTGCTTGTACAGGTCGAAAAATCAATTATTAAGCTTGTAAACAGTTTCGGGCAGGGACCATCTTATTATTTTGTGTTTATACTGGGGTCTGAGGTGATGCCACATTAATAACAACAATAGTTAATAATTGATAAATGTGCACTAAATCAAACAGTACAAAATCACTTGAGGAAGAAATTCATTGTGATTTTTATGAGAAAAATATATTCTAATAAAAGTTATAAACTATTTAAAAACAAAACAAAAGTTTGTGTCTGTTTACAACAAAGGGTTGTCCTGAATTATACAGGCATGCCAAAGCCCCACTGTCACCAGTAGAAGTTGGCTCACATCCCAGATCAATGAGTTGGAAATGGAGGTACCTCAGTTTTATACTGAGATCAAGAGCAGAATCTAACTCTGTATATCGCTACATATTTATTGTCATTCCACTATCATATAATTTAAATCAGCAGAATTCCCCAATATCAGTGTGGGCCAAATCTGTAATAAAAATTTTGGGGCTTATTTATATTAGGTAGTGGGCTGTGGTACAGACTAATTCATATTCTGATTGAAGTGATTAGCCATCTCTTCTGGAACACAATTTCTTCAGTAATTGATCTGTGAGCACCTCATTTAATCTGGAAGTATATTCTGCTTGACTTTTTTCTCTGTCAGATTTTATTTTTCCTTTTGGGGTTTGGTGTTCCAAGTTATCCACCTTATCTATCATTATGTTTCTATGTCTTTCATGATGTCTGTTTCATCATGTGTTTTAGGGGGCAAATGAAGTTTATGGCAGAATTTGCATTCTATTTTAGGTAGTTATGTATCCCCCATTCACGCAGTGCCCCACACTCATTTATGTCTTTATTCTCACTGTAAGCGAGTCCAGCCCTCGACACTGGCCACTGAGGCTGTGCCGCCCCTGACACCCGTGTGTCCCCCGGCAAGCTGAGTGCACTGGGAGGTGTAAGCGCCTGCCCAGTCCCTTCTGGGGTTAATGATCCACGTGGGTGGGAAGATCAAAACAAGTCTTTCGTCTTTGGTCCCTTCCAGAGGGAGAGGGGAGCACAGCATGTTTCAGCCTCTTCAGTAGGGCAGACAAATAGTCTATAGCCCTGTGGTAAGATACTCCAATAATAGTCCAGGTCCCTTTAAGCAGGGCACACAAACAATAATTTCTTGGGTTAGGGGTGAACAACTCTAGGTATCAGATGGATCTTTGGATTCGGGGTTCATATCCCCACGGGTAGCACCATCTAGAGGAAGGGGAGAGAAAGAGGGGGACACAGGCCCGCCCAACTCCACTGTGTCCCAGCCCAGGGCCCTGACAGTGGCCAGGGATTCAACCATGCGGTCAGTGGGGCTCCGGCTGCAACACGCTGAGCCCTGTATGGGGCTTAGGCCAGGTGACCTGAAATACAATTCACCTGCACCACTTCCTTCCCCCTCTCCCAGTAGTATCTGCCCAGGCTCTTTGGCCGAGTCGTTGGGGTAGCAGTCCCGGGGCAAGGAGCAGAAGCCCTCCATCTTGTCCAGTGGAGGTAGCTCGGCCAGCTCCATATGGACCACCATCTCATCCAGTGGGGGTAATTCAGGGAGCTCCACATGGTCCTCTGCAGGGGGCAGCTCCTCTAGGTCCTGGCCTGTAGGGGGATTGTATTCTTTCCCAGAGAGTAGCAATTCCTCCAGGTCGCAGCAAGGTGGTGTTGGGGCTGGGTCTCGGAAGCCCGGGACATCAGGGGAAAACTCGGTGATCCCTGACTCCGGCAGCACACCCCCAGCTCACCATCACTAAGAGGAGTTGGCCTTTCCTCAGGGGCACCTGCCATGGGAGGTCCAAGCCAGCCCTGCCAGTACTGGAGTGAAGGCCCACCCTTGGCTTGAGGGATGGCTGGAGCTGAGCAGCCGGGTGACAGCCATCCCTTCCTCCTTGGCAGCCGGGGCTGAGCTGAGCTGCTTACCCTGGCTTTTATCCTTCCTGTCTTGCCCCCTGACTTCCAGCCTGATGGATAGGCATCTCCAGGCCCTGCCTGCTAGCTGTCCATCTCAGGAGGCATCCATGTTGCCTCTCCTGGGGGTAGCCATGTTGCCCCTCCTGGGGGTGGCCATGTTGCCCTTTTACATTCACAAAACATTTTATAAATGGGAAGCTGAGGCATGGAAAGACAAAATGGCCTGTATAAGGTCACACAGGAAGCTTAAAAGGAATTGAACTCATGTCACCCAAGTTCTAGGTTAGCATTTTAACAACTGATCTGCTTTTCTGTTATTTTGCTTGCCCTGGCATAGATGGAAGTAGATTACTGATTAAATTTAGCTATGAATGAACATAAACAACTATGATCTTTTTTAATGTTTAACCCATTCTTTCTTTCTTGTTCAGGTCTTCATGTTCATGCTAGGTGTACTGCTATTCAAAAATGTCAAGAGGAATAAAATTTCACTAAAGGAATAATGAAAGATTTTTAGTATTGCTCTATTGTGTGAATTACCTGATAGTTCTTTAATTCAGAGGTTTCTAAACTTTTCTTATTGTGTACCCCCTGACAGATATACTAGATGCCCACATAAACCCTTTGAGTATGTTTACACTTACAATTTAGTTTGAATGAATGAGGATTAATTCAAACTAAATTAATACATGGCTACACTGGCTTTCATCACTTTGAAGTAAGGAACTCCTTAGTTTGAAGTAATGAATGCTTACTTTGAAGTTATAAAACCTCTCAACTTCAAAGTAACAGTTAATTTAAACTTATAAGTTCAAATTAACCCAGTTAACTCAAACTAACTTCTTAAGTGTAGACACAACCTTCCAGAACTACCAACTACCCACATGTACTGTTACCTTTCTCCTTACTGATATTTTGTGTGTTCGTCTTAACACTACTTATCTTTAGCCATGTGTCTGTATTTAACTGTTATGTACAGATAGTGTGATGTATATAACTGGAGCCCTATAAGTTTTGAGCTCAGTTAGACTGAACTGTCACTGGGCAATGGAATCTGTGGTGTATGATGATTGGAGGTGAGGACTCTGTATGTCAGCATCACTGTGTATCTGTGTTCTCATCAGTACCTCTCAAAATAAATTAACTACCATATTATCTATAACAAAGTCCCACAGAGCTTTAAAGCTTCATCTGACTGGCATATTATGAACACACAATAAAATAAAATAATTAATAAATAAAATGTACTGTTGCACAATTTCTTCCTCATATTCACAGAGACGTCTCACCACAGTTTGCTTTAATCTGATCCTTCAAGTTAAAGAAAAGACTACCATTAAAATCAACAAACTTTGGATTAGGCCCTAAAACATCACAGTTATTGTCATATATGGCAATTAATGTCCTGATTAATGAGTATCCCAATGATTATAGGTGCCTGCTGTGTACTGTATTATATACGTGAATTTACGTCTTGATACAATTATACATTGTTCATAGTCTTAGGGTTGAATAAAGTACTGAGCATTCTCCCAGTAACTACCTGGATAATAAAATCATTCTGTGAAATCAAATACTAGTTTTCTGAGTCTCTTAAACTATCTGCTTTGAGAGTCATGTTATATATGCAGCTCTACTAACCAATGGCTCTAAATCTGTGGGCACTATCACTGGGGTTACTGACCCAATTAAGGAGATTCTGAACCCAGGCTACCCATGATGAGCTGATTTAAGCGGAACAGTACTTAGTACTTAGGCAGCCTGATAAGAAGCCTGGTCAGTCAATTGCAGGGAGGTACTCACAGAAAGAAAAAACACTCCTGAGAGATAGGCGTGCCCAGAAAACCACAGGCCCAAACAGTAGGGCTGTGCAACTCCCTGAACCCAAAGGGAAAGACTAATGGCCAGGACTGACGACCACAGGTCACAAAGAGGAGGGATGAGCAACCAGCCTGGTGCTGTATGACAATTTATATAATTGATATTACAACTCATATAATTGTACAAAGTATGTTGTGTAAGGTGTCAATAGAAAAATTATAATGGTTTATTTATATGCACGTGTCATCTTTGTATTTGAAGTTATGAACATTGGCTATATACTCCTATCTTATATGTGATTTTTATTCCTGGTAAAAGCCCTCAGATAAAACAAACAAGGAGTACTGTGAATTGAATTTACCCGGTGACTTACCATTCACTGTATATATACCCCTAACGCAGTACCATTTCATGCATCTGACAAAGTGGGGTAATACCCACAAAAGCTTATTTGATAA
The DNA here is from genome assembly GCA_007922195.1 of Podocnemis expansa. Classification (NCBI taxonomy): domain Eukaryota; kingdom Metazoa; phylum Chordata; order Testudines; family Podocnemididae; genus Podocnemis; species Podocnemis expansa. The sequence goes on from ML681994.1 coordinate 42,085,257, forward strand.
ATACATTTGTTAAAAGAGCCACAAGATTCCTTTGCTTGTTTTGCAGAAATTGATTAACACGGATACTCATTTGGAACTAACCCCCAGATAGTATTTACATTAGAGACAGAAAGCTTTGTTTTGATGACCCCTTAACAACACTAACCTCACAATGGGCTATTGAGGAAATTCTTCTTGACTAGTAAGCCTTTTCTGTGGACACCTCAGAAAGAATATGAGCAAGGGATGTCTCTGTGAGTCAAAGCATGTAATGGCATATGATATGTTCATGTGACCCTGGACTCCATCGTGGGCCAGTAATTTTCCATGCACCAGGGCTTTATGTGGGCTTTATTTGGGATAGTAAAATTCCATGCACATAGCAGAGGACAAAAAAAAGGCACCAGCTATCTTTATTTTGTTTTCATTTCCTGCTTCATTTCTGCAGACTAGATTTCTAACAAGGATGCTTTAAACAAGGACTGATGACCACCAATCTATTTGGATAATTCCAGGGAGACTTTTGCAGGCTAGCTGGTTATTCATCACTGCTATAAACCAGATATGTGGACTCTGCAATCACTTATATGTATATAATCTATTGACTATTTGTAACTCATTTATAACTCTCTTCCTTTATTTTATTATAAAACCTTTAAGTTTAAGTTACTAATCAGTAGGATTATGAGGTAAGATCTGATTTATATATAGACTTGGCTAAGTGGCTGATCCCTAGGATTAGAAAGGCCGTATATTTGATTAAAATAGTTTTCAGTAACCACTTGTAAGAAGTCTAGTGTCTGGGTAGTGAGGCAAGGCCTGGAATACCTAAAGAGACTGTATTTTTTACTCCTTGTTAACCAATGTGGTTGATGAAAAAAGTCACTTTTGTTACAGGCTTAGTATAATTTAATGACAGAATAACCACCAGTTTAGGGATGAGTCTGCCCTATTTGTCGGAGGTCTGTTCTGTATTTTGCATCCATTAGGAATGGTAATACTATGAATCCAAGAGCAGACACTATTTCAAGTTTATTTAGCTTTCATGGAGGATAACCCTAATATGGGAATTTTGTCTTTCACTGATTTGGACTGTATATGGGGAGCTAAGAAAAGAGAAACTGAGGCTAAGAATGCCTGCAGCACCATCCTAAGTCAAAAAAGTGTTACAGGGCAGGATGTCCTGCAACACGCACCCACCAGACTCAATGGTTAATCAAAAACATAGTCATCAAAAAGCACAAAACAGATTTCTCTGACAAATTGTACCAGTTCTTTCTTTACATTGATTCTAAATAGCTGTCTTTCCACCACAGTCCTATGCTCTCTGATCATCTCTTACCTTTACTACTGCCATGTCATCTTTTCAGGCCTTCCTGATTCTCACCTACCTGCTATCCATTCTGTTCAAGCAAGAGTTTTGGCACTCATATTCACATCTCCCAAACATCCCTAGTGTTTACAGCGGGATGGGTCCTGCCCTTTGTAGGTGGGAGGCCTCTGGAGACCAGGTGGGAAATGCAGAGGGTCCCCTTTCTTCCACAGCAGCTCCTGACCCCTGCAGCTGCCTAGTCTCAACTCCAGTGTTGTGTATACTGCAAACTCAGGAATGAAGAGCAAATTAGGTACAAATAGTAGTGTAGATGTTCTGCCCAGAGTCTGAGATCTTCCTCTCACCTCAGGTTTCAAAACCCAGGGTCAAAGCCTGAACCAGAACATCTACACTGTTGTTTTAGCCTTGTAGTGTAAACAAAATCAGTAGACCTGACATGTGAGACCTTCTGAAGAAAATTGGAGAAAGTCCAGAGAAGAGCAACAAGAATGATTAAAGGTCTGGAACACTTAACTTATGAGGGAAGCTTGAAGGAGCTGGGTTTATTTAGTCTGAAAAAGAGGACACTGAGAGGGGGTATGATAACAGTTTTCAAGTACCTAAAATGTTAAAAAGAAGAAAGAGAAAAATTATTCTCCTTACCCACTGATGATAGGACAAGAAGCAATGGGCTTAAATTACAGCAAGGGAGGTTTAGGTTGGGCATTAAGAAAAAATTGCTAACTGTCAGGATGATTAACCACTGGAATAAGTTGTCTAGGGAGGTTGTGGAATCTCCATCATTGGAAGCGTCTAAGAGCAGGTTAGAAGAACACCTGTCAGGGATGGTTTAAGGTAGTACTTGGTCCTGCCATGAGTGGAGGGGACAGGACTTGATGACCTCTCATGGTCCCTTCCAGTTTCTATGGTTCTGTGATTCCAGGACATATAAACATACCCTTGGAAAGAAAGAAGGGGAACGCCTGCTTTGGAACAAGGAGGGGAGGAGAGCAGGTGGCAATGCCTGGAAAGAATCTGGGAGCTGAGTCCAGACAACCCTGCAGTACAGGAACCATTCCAACCAGGACAGAGAGTTTTGTAGGAGAAACCTGTGCTTGTTAGAAAGTCTACATGTTGCTATCCTGCTGGCCAGTCCCAGTCACTCCTCTGTCTGAACTTGCATGAAGCTGGCTGGGGGTCCTCAAACACTTATCCAAAGAGCAATAAAAGTTTATAAGAAAAATTGATGGCTGGTGTTGTATTGTAATTTAAAATGAAACAGTGGCCTAATGTCAACATTCTGCAAAGAAGGATTGTGGTCTGTGTCCAAATATTGCCCTTGGATGAGCACAGGCAACTCTTACTGGCATCACTGACAGCCTGGCATGCACAACAGAGAAAAATGTGTCTCAGCGTGTAGGTAAATCCTGCAGAGACTTCTTAAAATTCGGTTCAAAGCCATTACCCTCTCAGCGCCAGCCACCAACAATAAAACATGAATGTACATTGACAGCTAAAATCTCCAAGAGCATTCTTCATGAATCCATGGTTTTGTGTGGCTTAAACAAGGCCAAACATGCTGTTGGTGTTTAACAAATAATAATAGTAATAATGAACAGAACATAATAATGCCAGGTGAGAGAATCTGAAAAAAGGAATAATAAGAAATAGAGATGAAATTCTATTTATGTGCCAGAAAATTGGATAATTACAGACTAAAGAAGCCAAATATTTATGCTTTGAGATTAGAAGGGGGACCATGTAAGGTTTTCTATCTGTTAACTTGTGTTGTGCTTCTATATGAAGAGTAGAGGACACAAAGTACTCAAGGGATAAAATGCATGTAGAAAAAGCCATCACAAAATTCAAAGAACACCACAACACTAGACCTCTACAACAGATCATTAAGGACATCCTGCATATTTTAAAAGATGACCCTTCACTCTCTCTAGCCTTGGGAGACAGACCTCTCCTCACCTACAGACAACCCCCAAACCTTAAACAGATACTCACCAGCAACTCCAGACCTAACAACAGAAACATTAAAGCAGGCACATATCCCTGCAAAATTTGTCCACATATTTGCACAAAAGACACCATCATAGGACTTAATCAAGCCAGCTACTCCATCAAAGGGTCATTCACCTGCTCATCCACTAATGTGATTTATGCCATCATGTGCTGGAAATGCCCCCGCATCTTATACATTGCACAAACAGGACAGTCCCTATGCAGAAGAATAAATGGGCCAAAACTGACATCAGAAATCACAGCACGCAAAAAAAAAAAAAAAAAAAAAAAGTTGCTGAGCACTTTCATTTTCCTAATCACTCCATTGATGACCTGTTAATGATGGTCCTCAAGAAAATCAATGGGACATCAAGACTTCAAAGAGAAACAGCTGAAATTGAACTAATATGCAGATTAGATTGTGTGAAAGCAGGACTGACTCATGACTATGGATTGTTTTCACATTATAACAAGTAATTTGACTTCTCCCTCCATGCACTGTTTCCTACAATTTGAATCTTTACAAATGCTCTTATTTGCGGTTGTAGTATGACCTGATCCCATGTCTTACACTCCCCTGCATTTATTTTCATCCAATTCTGTAAGTTCCTCCTCTTCAAAGCGCCTGACAAAGTGGGATTTTCTCCCATGAAAGCTCATACAATAAATAAATCTGTCAGTCTTTAAGTGCCACAAGACTCCTTGCTTTTTTTTTTGCCTTTTTTTTTAACAAAACCACAAAGGCTAAGGCACAAAAGTGATTTACACCTTGCAAAGATATAGAAGGTAATAAGAAAAGGTTCTATAAATACATTAGGAGCAAGAGAAAGACAGAAAAGTATACTGTAGCTCCTGTATTTACTGGAGAAGAAGAGCTAAGACTGAAGGACCTACAGAAGACTGAGATGTTTAATGCTTATTTTGCTTTTGTCTTCACCAAAAAGGTCAGTTTGGACCAGATATTTGATACAATTAATATTAAAAATAAGGATGGAAAGGAATGCAAAGAAAAATAGGGAAGATGAGGTTAAAGAATATTTAAGTAAGTTAGCTCTATACAAGTCTATGGGGTCTGATGAAATTCACCTAGGGAACTTAAGAAACTAATGGGAAGAATTGCTGAACCATGAGTTCTCCAAGATAAGCATTAATGGAGGACAAGCGAAGTCACAGAGGACTGGAGATGGGCAAATATAGAATCTAAAAAGAGAAACAAAGAGGACCCAGAGGCTATGTCCACACCTAGCTGGTTAAATCGATTTAAGTTAAATCAATATAAGCTAAATCGATATAAAATCATTAAATTGATTTAAGCTAAATCAATTTAACAGGTCCACACCAAAAAACCGCAAATCGAACTAGCATGTCCGGACACAGGACTTGCTAGTTCAATTCTGGGGAGAGGCACGCTGGGAGGAGGAAGGGAACTGGTGCTGGAATTGACATGTCCGAACGGTGTTATTTCGAAACAACTGTTTCAATTTAAGCTACATTTCAATTTGAAACCAGGTTTTAAGTAATTGTTTTAACTTTCCCTGAATCAAAATAAAGGAGCTCCTTATTTCGATTCAAGGAAAACATCGTGCAGACATAAACTCTTTTAGGTCAAAATAACCAGCGTTATTTTGATCTAAAAGCTGCGTGTTGATATACTCAGTTTGACAAATCAACCCACAACTTGAAATATAGAAAAAAAAAGGTAAGGGTGCTTAGACACCTTGCATTCTGAGGCTAGGTTGCTGTGCACAGCCCCCAATAGTACTTGTCTGCTGCAAGTCACTGCTGACCATATTGAAAACTAAATGGCAAAAAACCACAAATATTGTTAATGAAGACTTAAGGTGAACCAATAATAATTTGTTCCCTTCCAAAATGTTCATTTTGGCAAAACTTAAACTTCAGAAAACCAGGAAATACAGAATAAAGATAAATGCCCACATAACATTAATCCTGCCCTCCACCCCATGGAGTTCACACAAGCCACTGTGAATCATCTATGTACTTTTTAACTGAATTCACTATATTAGGTACAGCTATATTGAATGATATTGAGTATAGCCTGGAAGAGCTGTGACTGTGAAATGAGGAGGTCTGAATCTCCCCCCCTCCATGTGAGTTATCAAAAGAAAGAGACGCATGTGTACCTTGAGGTTCCAGTCTTCACCATTTCAATACAGATTTGCGTAAGCTGTATCAGTAGCAGGAAGCTGGAGTTTTCATGCCATGAATATTGTCAGTAGTGAGGTGGCTTATGAAAAAAGTCTGTGGATTTTATGATGAGTTGGAGGAAATACTGGTGTAGATGTGTCCTATAGGTGCGGGTGTGCAACTGTGAACTATCTGAAGAGGCTGATAAATTTTGCAGTTGTGATATTCTGTCTGGGGAAATGGTCTCAGAGTTAGTGCGTAGGGCGAGTGTACATAGCACCTGACATTACAAGAAAAAGATGGAGAGTGAGTATGTCTAATATGAAAGACAAGTGCATTGTTCAAAGAGATGAAAGGGAAGGTTACATGGGTGTGTCTCTTTACTTTGCTCTGAAATGTTTGCAACATGTCATTATTAATGGGGCTGGTGAGAAAATACTCTTCTATGGTCTAGCTTCCAAACCCTTGTCAGTTTTGTTTCAAGGTTATTACAGTAACTCTGAGTGTACAAAAGAATCTGACGTGTGTCTTTTTCTTCCTCCCCCGTGCTGCACCATTCACCACAACATGCAGTCTCCTTCTTCCCACACCAACATTACCAGTTCCTCCTCTTCTCCTTGATCCCATTAACAATTAGTTGGCACTGTAGGAGTCATAAATATGTGAGACGCTGTTCCTGCCCTCTTCTATGCACACACATAACACAGGCAGCATCTTACCGGAGGACCATACGCTATCTTGGTCATGTCGCGTGTCCACACCGTATGTCTTTCCTATGAATGGAGCCCTGCCCATGCACACACTAGACTAACCATCCCTCTCACCACACACTGCCCATAAGGGTGACGAGTATCTTAACTATTCATTTCATTTTCTGGATTTCAGGTGTTTAGAGTTGCATGAGCCTTAGTTTCCACACCAGAGATCCCAGATCACATGGAGAGACTTTGATACCTCAAGAGGATCAGGGTCCTTCAGATCCCAAAACACACAGTGGGCAGGGAGAGCAGATCAGATCCTTGCTGAAGGGAGAGCTCACCAAGATGCAAACTACTCTTTATAATCTCCAACCCCAATCAGTTTTCTCCCTTCCCACTCTTCCAATCCCTACTCCAATTTGCCTGAATCTTGCGACCTTTCTTTTCCTTTCTACAACCCATTCACATTTATCCCTGTCCCCATAATATACCTATCCCTAGGTGCATATGCAAACTCCTCATCTTCTGTTACCCCTAGCTTTGGACTCTTAAAAACACTCCTCCTATCCCAGTGAGCATTCACATACATAATTTATTTTCTTTTCAAAAATAGTTTCAGCGTTGTCTGGCTATTCTGCTGTACTCCATTACGTTTCTTTTTTTAAAAAGCTGTGGAACACTGGGAAAGGTAAGGGAACTAAAACACACTGCTACATCACTGCCCTACCCCAACCCACCACCTTTGAATAGGAGACAAATGAGATAGGTCCTAAAAATAGTAAGGGGACCCAATCTTCCTAAGTTTACTTGGTCCTGCCTCAGCGTGGGAAGCTGGGCAAGATGACCTCTAAAGGTCTCTGCCAACCTGACATTTCTTTGATCTACAACCTAACATGTATTTTACATACTGGAATGATTCATTAGGCACAGGACATGTGGTTATTTGGTTTGAAACACTGACTTTATGTGGCAGAAGAGAGAATGTTGGAAAAAAATCATAAAGGTGGACTGGTGTATAAAGTCCTGCCACAGATAAGAACATATTTCTCAATTTGCACTGTGTTAAATCTTAGAAAGACCTATATTCTTCACTTGTTCATTCTTCCCCACACTGTCCACTGTCCTCTCACAGAGATCAAAGCTGAACTGATTCTCATCATATTTGCATCAAGATAATGACACATTCATACAAAGTGCTGATTACTTCGTGGGCACAGTGAATGCTTTCAGTTCCATGTATTTTCCAGGATACATTTTGTACCACTGATTAGACACTAGGGCTATATCTACACTAGATGGCTCAGTTAGGTCAATTTAAGAAGGTTGACTTAAAGTTGGCTTTATCAAGTTGACTTAGAGAATCCACATTTTTTAAGTTGACTTTATTAAGTAGACTAAAGCCAGGGTAGCCTCTTAAGTCAACTTAATAAAGCTGACTTTAAGTGAATCCCCTGGTTTAAATTGACTTTATTTAGCCAACTTAAGTGGCTACCCTGGCTTAGGTCAACTTAATAAAGTTGACTTAGGCAGCCACATTTCATTAAGTTGACTTAATAAAGTCAACTTAACACTTAAAGTCGATTTTAAGAGCAGGAGTTATTAAGTTGACTTAAATAACTGCTTAAGTCAACTTAATAAATGCCAAATGTGGCCATGGAGTTGCTTAAGTCGACTTAAACCAGGTTAAGTTGACTTAAGCCACCAGTGTAGACATATCCTAGGAGCATTATCCAAAAGCCCACTGAAATCAATGGAAGATCTTTCCTGAAGGCTTAATTCAAAGTTTATGGAATGGGAATTGAGTAACCAAATGGAGATCAATGGGGTTACTCTAGGGTAAAACAGGTGAGACTCTGGTCCATATATATTGAACATACAGCTTTGTTCTAATGCAGTGGGCTGACTTCTAATATGTCCTCTAAGAGTTTGAGGATTTGAACTCAAAAGTAGAGATAAGATCCAAGAGAGAAACAGGATGAAAAGCTCTTTGCCCAGAAATGAAATCTTAATAGACAAATCATTAGCACTCAGCAAACCAACACTCATCCATATGCAAACACAAACACAAAAAGGAATACCTAACATAACAATGCAGAAAAGAAAATTAATCTGTGAACATTTTAACCGACTCAGACTTTCTAACGCTTTAAATAAACTAATCAAATTTACTGTGATGTATTATAATAAAAATTATTTAGTCTTCCAGAAAGAGTCAATAGCTGATACCTTGTTTTCTTTATTGTATGTAATGATATTAGCATATATTCACAATGATCTCTCAAAATGAACAACTTTTTCTTTCTTTAAAGATCACTCTTAATCCTAGATTACGCTAAACACACATACAGACAGTCTGGCAAAATGCTTTGATCAGAGGTCTTATGGAATTTATCCTTTATGACAATAAGGTGATGAGAAAGGTCTGTGTAATCATTATTCTGAAGAATAAAGCCTCCAATCTTGCTTTTTACCATGAATTTTGGTTTGATCATAATGTATTTATATTTTAATTTTCCTCTATCTTTTTTTTCTGCAGTAAAAATTATTTACTTTGTATTTGTTTTTATAAGTAAGGTTACAAAAACATAGGATCAAGTGAACTGGTTGGAAAAGTTTAGCATGAGTAAGATATACACAGAAAAAGATTCCATTACATATTACAGATTTGGAAAGCGCATGAAAGTTTTTCTTGAATTACTTCTATCTGTAAGTAGAAGAGAACAATTCTCACACACATCAGCATTCTCAGACTCTATTAACTACTGGATAGAAGGACTAAAAGTGTTTTAAGATAAGCCTTGGCACTGCATATAGGTACAATTTAAAACTTATTTTAGTGAGGCTGTTTCTTAAAAAAAATCAACAGGGCTGCTAATTCTTATTATTTTATCATATATCTCCTAATAGCTGGTTTATTTCTTAATGCTCTAGCTGCTGGCAATAAGTGATTGTATGGGTAATGCAACTTTCATTTTGTCTAGCTCTCATGGTTTCAGGGGAAAAAAATCTTTGAAAATGTGACTTGAGAATGACCTAAAGGCTGAAAAAATAGAAGGGAGGAAAAGAAGCCCCTTAAAGGATTATTGTAAAATCTCATGAACGTTAAGCTATGCTCATGATTTTTGAGAGTTCAACTGTAGAGCTCGAATTGGCTCAAATTGGTGAGATTATAAGTGTTTTTAAACAAATTACTTGTAGTCTCTCAATGGCCAGCAGCAGTATGCTCAGGTCTTGGGGGCGCAATCCAGTCAGCTGTTTTTAACATTCATGTTATTGGTCCACATCTAAATCAACTAATGTCTGTGAACTACATGTTCAAACCCAATGGATGAAAATGGAGGCTGAGAAAGGATCAAAGGCAAATTATGGTCATATTTTGTAAACACTGTTACATTTTATCATCTACAGTATGGACCATGAAAGCCATAGTTCCAGCAAAACTAAAACCTGGAATGTGTCCATAGAGTATGAAATGTATGGATCCCCACTATAGAAGGGCTGGGCATAAGTGGTTGGCGGAATAGTTGACTTCAAACTCTCTCAGATATTGTGAAGGGAATGGTGAAGAAGATGATGTGGGATCACACCCACATACATCTCCCACATGTACTAGTTGCAGGAAGTAAAATACAATACACCATTTAAAAGGATAATGCAAATTCCACATGAGATCTGTTGAGATAGATTTTTGTTTCCTCAGATGTAGTGCCATCTGGATGCTGCTCGGGTGCAATATTATTTTACACTGCCCAAATGCAGATCTGTGCTTAAAGTTCACTAGCAGGCTAGAAGTCTTTTTTAAATACCCATTCAAAATCTCAGCCTAAAGAATTAAAGCCTACTAACACAATTCATTCCCCAATGGCAGATGACATGCAAATAGCAGTTGTGTAAGTATTAATTGTCAACTACTGTATATAGGACAAAAAAGGGGAAGAGGGATGAGCTTAGGAAATTAAGTTCATAACTCTTAGATTCAAAAAATCAGGACCTTAATAATGACAGAGGATTTATGGTTTATTATAATGATCTATAGTCCAGAATCCACTTTTTTTTTGTCCTATGACTGCAAGGGTATTAACAGGCCACTTCTCCTCAAATGGTCCCTTTGAATATGTGATAACTACTTACGTTAAACAATCTGTTCCATACTGTATTTAGCTGTGACACTGAATACATTCCTGAGACCTGAAAACAGCTCTGTAGAGCATGGATGCTTGACTCCCGCAACAATAGAAATTGGTCCAATAAAAGATGCTGTATTACCTCACCCACCTTATCTCTCTATGTAAAATATATTTTCATTAATTATGGGGTCTGGCAGCAACAATTGGTACATGGCTAGTCAATGAATGACATAACTTTGGTTCCCTGCTAATAAAGATGAGCTATAGCATCTGAGACAACTATTAATAAAAAATCAAAACGATTAGCATGGTTTTCTCTACCTGCTTTAATTACTATTAAAAGTTTGAATTTTTTGAAAGAGAAACCAATGAAAGTAGCAACAATATAACAGAGTATTAAGGTATGCTATAGGTTAAGGTGAAAGCTCATATTAAGGTATGTTAAGGTAAAAGCTCATGCAATAAATAAATTTGTTAGTCTTTAAAAGTGCCACCAGATTCCTTGTTTGTTTTGCTGAACCAGACTAACACGGCTACCCCTTTAGAAGGTAAACAAGCTTATTTTTACCTCTTTAGCTTTTTTTTTCTCCTTGGTTCTATGACCATATGTCAAAAGCCCAGATATTGGCAAGTGTAGCACTTAGTGTATATCTTCCAGACTTTTCACATGTTGGAGTGGCAGAGGAGTCCTATTTGGACTATTTATAATTTCCCTAAATTGTAATTCATAGCCACAAGTATATATTGTTCAATGAAGTATCTCATTTCAATCATTTCATGGACTGTTTTTTTTTAAATAAAGTGAAGTAGTTTTAATTCTTTCTGCATATGTGAAATCAAAGGCATTTGTAAACATCCCACAGGAAACAGGATTCACTGAACTTCAGGATTTTGTCAAGGCTCATAATGCTCAGTCACTTAAAATAATGGCTGGGTGTTTTGGTTTGACCATGAAATTTTGCCAGTGTGCACTTTGGCACTTTTATCCAGCCCTATCCACATCATACCTCCAATTAGGTACACCAGCAAAGAATATTCTGAAACCAGTCTCAGGAGCTAGGTTCTAATCCATGTATGTTCTGGCACCGCCCTTGTCTGATGCACTCCTGCAGTGACTGCATGCTTTATTCCTGAGCTGCATCTAGTAATACAACAGTAGTAAAGTAACACAGCAGTCAGATACTTGATGCATCAATGCAGTTACACTTGATTTGGAACCCACTGAGTAAATCAATTTAGTTGGTTCTCTGATTTACTTCCAAGCAACACTAGTTTGTTTGTTTGCTTTTTCCCCTAAATAATGTTAGGACTTTTTTCTGAAAATCCTCTTTACCACCATTTTCTCAAACACCATAGAGTTTACACTAAAAACTTGATTTTTGTGTAAAGGCCTGATACATCTCTTGTTTGCATCAGTCTTACACCTTCAATGGAGCTGCTCCTTATTTATAACAGTATAAGTGTGGACTGGTCTACACTACAGAGTAAGATTGATGCACGATAACTTACAGCTACCTAACTCTGTAAGTGTTCATACTTAAATTTTACTCTGCCAATGTACCTCATCCACTACACTGACCTAGTAACTATCTCTGTGAAAGGCACAGCATTTAGGTTACCATCATTAGTTGACATAGTGTCAACATAAATACTGCATTACATTGACTTTAGTCACCTCCAGGAGATGTTCCACAATGCCCCACCTCGACCACTCTGGTGACCGCTTTGGTATTCACTGCCCAGGAGCCAGATGTACATGGAGATTCCCTTTCCCTTTAAAACATCCCAAATTTTTTAAATTAATTTTTCTGGTTTCCCAGCTTGGAGAGCTCATTTTGAGATTGCTGAGCTGACCATGCCAACAGCAAAAAGCCAGTGGCCACACCCCTATGATTCATCAAAACATCTAAGGGCATTCAGTGTGGACATGTGACCCTGGATTCCATCTTGGGAAAGTAAGATGCACTCTTGACTGGACTACTCAGGAAGTGTTAGCTCTCTTTAGGCTGTGGCAGGGGGTGGGGGTGCAGGGTAGAAGCTGAGCAAGTACAGCTCCAATCCAGCCATGGAAATGTTAATGTCCATGAGCAAATCACTCATGGCATGGAAAAGGGCTACCAGAGGGATGAGTAGCAGTGCTACATGAAAGCCAAGGAACTTAACTAATCATATCAGAAGGCAAGGGAAGCTGACAATAGCTCTGGCGTGGAACCACATACGTATCATGAACTGCAAAGAGAAGGGAGTGTTAGAAGAGGAGGAATATAGAGGACAAGGGACTGGGGAATCTACAGGCACATGAATTGTTTTTGACTCCTGGGCTGTGGAGCCAGTCCCTACGCCCAGCATATGCAAGCCTGATGAAAGGAAAGGAACCTCTTGTAAGTATTCTGTTTGCATGGAAATTGCAGGAGTGGAGCCTCCATAATAGCAGGACACATCTGTTGATCTATTCTTTTTTCTTCATGCTAGAAGAGGTTGTGAAACAACCAGTAGATGTAGAGCTGCTATCAACTTCTTATTCCTTTGGAGAGTTAGGTAGGGGGTGACTCTGTGGAACAATTTGTGTATGTACGTCAAGATGTCCCATGACTCCTCTGAGCAATCTCGAAGAAGATTTCCTAGAAGCTGTCTGCAATCCTCTGCTGAAAGTTTCTGGGAAGGGCTGCCCTTCTGCAGTAGTAGGACACTTTACCACACCAAGCAGTGATTACTTCAGCAGGCATCATGGCAGTACATAGGCTAGCAGCATGTGGACTCAGTCAATAGCTGGATGCATGCAGAAACAGTTCCCTTTCAACCTCTGTTACCCTCAAGAGCATCAGCGGCATGTGAAGCCTGTCTTTCCAGTGACTAGATCAGGGGTCTCAAACTCAAATCACCATGAAGGCCGCATGAAGACTGGTGAAGGGTTGCATGAGGACTAGTATGTTAGCTTGAGGGCCGCACCAGTGAAACTTTTTCATACAATGATATTGCAAATATCGGTAACAACAGTGTCATTGTGGGCTGCAGGAAATAGCTTTAGGGCCACATGCAGCCCACAGCCCACATGTTTGAGACCCCTGGACTAGATGGCTCTCCCACCATGGCCTCCACATACAACTGCTGGAAGTGTCTCAGTGCTGCACCTATCACCCTTCAGCAGCACAGGGAATGTGGAGTGGGGCCTGGCATGGGTTGTGCCCCCAGAAAGCAAAGTGTGCCTACCCTGCCTGCCTTGTGGCAAGTACCCCCATCTGGAATGGGGGCATCCAAGCAGATGTCACATTCACTCATCCCACCTCATAGGTTTTCTTTCAGATGCCTCAGACAGCAAAGACACAGTGGCCATCCCTGTGATTCAGCAAAATGTGTACGGCATGTAAAGTGGACATATGAACCTGAACTCCATTATGGGCAAGTAACCTTCCATACATAAGGGCTGTGGTCTTTTTTGGGGATAATATATTTCAATTCATGTGGCAGAGATTATAAAACATACCTGAGACACTTCCATTTTGCCTCTTTTGTGCTCTAATTTTCTGGACCGGGGATTTATACCTAAAAGGAGTATCTTGAACTATGGACAGAGGACCTTCCAATCTTTAGAAGTTACCAGAGACATTTGCCAACCAGAAATCTATTCCATCATTCCAATCCTGATATAAGGACTTTGCAATAATTTGTAAGTCTGTGATTTATGAATCATTTATCTCAGTCTTCTTTTATTAATACATCTTCAGTTAGTTTACTAAGGATTGTCTGACAGTGTGATATTGGTGCAAGTTCAGAGATACATATTGACCTGGGGTAACTTTCTGATCCTTTGGGAATTGTAAAAACCTCACACATGGTGAATGAGGTTGTCAGTAACCCCTCAATGTATTAGCATTTGTCTGAATGGGAGCCAAGGGTTGGAGTGCCTACAGAGGACTGCATTTGACATCTGGTAAACCAGTGTAGTACTGCAGAAGTTCTTTTGTTACTGGCCTGGTGAATCCAATTATAGAATAAACCATCAGGCATGGGGATTGTTTGCTCCATTTCTTAGCCCTAGTCTACACCTGGGGGAAATTCAGTGGTAGGTGACTACCAGTCACACAAGGAACACAAAATTCCTTGTGTAACTAGCGGCCACTTTTAAGGCCACTGCTACACATTAGGGAAAAGCTGACCTCAAGACCCTTGTGGTTGGCCTTTCCATATACCCCCTGGCCTCCAGGACTTTCGAGGCCAACTTCTGACTTTCAACTAACTCATGGGATTTATCCCATGAAGTCTCCATGATGCTATTTAAGCCATAATATAGTTTATGTACTATAGCTTTCAGTCCTACTATTTATTCTTCATACTCCTTGCATTTGTTTAAACTCAAAATAGTTATTCATAGTATTATTACTATGATCTTGATTTGGAAATACAGCCATGAATGATGACAACTGTGTTCATATGTCAGAGGGGAAGGCTGGTTTTACTGTTAAGTCAACAGGCAAAGAATCAGGAGTTCTGGGTTCCATTTTTGGCTCCGCCACAGACCTCCTGTGGGAACTGGACCAAGTCACACAATATCTGAGGGTTTCAATTCCCCATCTGTAAAATGGGGATAAGAGTATTTCCTCTCATCTATTTAAACTATAAGCTGTGGGGCCTGGGCAGTTTCTTACTATGTGTACTTGTACCTAGTACAACGGGAGTTCTTTCTTCACTGGAGTCTTTAGCCACTGCTACAATACGTTATAATGATATTTTATATTCTGAGGTTATTTAATTCTTTTAGAAACAGTTTTCTAATGGATGAAAGTGAAAATTCACATGCTAGTATTACCCATAACCTTCATGTATTGTAATTCAAGTGAAGCTGCTTAAAATCCAACCATCAGCAGACTGTGTCTACTCCTGTTAGTAACACCCAGTGCTTCTGCCCTCCATCAGTGAGAAAGGTGTTCATAACTTTTGTTCAAGCTGGTTAAATCCAGACAAAGGCCAGACTGCTTCAGTCAGCAGATTTGCACAAAGATTATATATCAATAGTAAATCCAGTCTAAAAAGACAAGTTTGTATAGCATCTCTGTTTATATTGCCAAGGTATTTCCTCTCCCAGCCATCCCCCTCATTGCCTTTTCAGTACTGTATTATTAGGGGGAATGGCTACAGGCACATCAGTTAATATCAAGCTAAGAAAAGTAGCAAGTTTTTGGAAGGTCAAGTAGATGGGGAGGGGGGATATTAATTTATTAACGGACAAAGGTCCATGTTTAAAATTAAATCATATTCCCAGACCTGAACCTCTAAAAATAAGGTTAGTTCAACTGGTTCCTGAATCATATTCAAATATTTTTAAAGAGTACAGATTGCAAAGGTCCCTTTGCCGATAATGGAACTCATTGGATTGAGTTATTGGAATGTTCATATAGCAGGCATTGCACAGGGTAGAACTCAGGTTAATTTCTTACTGAATCTGGCCCCATTATTTTTTAACCAATACCAAAACTGACCATTTCAAGAGGCATTTTTTTCATGTCATAACTTAAAAAAAACCAAACAGTTTCTAGTAACATAGCAAATGATTAGTCATATAATCCCTTAATCTTCTGATGAAGTCTGCCATCCAATGTGGAGGGGCAGACAAAGTCTCACTATTCAATCCGAATTCTTGGCTTTCCACCATCTAAGTCAGCCCTTTGACATTTTGCCTCACACAAAATTACAGATCTGTTTTGATGGGTGTACCTTAAAAGATGAAGATTTGGATCAGAGAAACACTCCAGAATGTGGCTGTTTAAGCTCCTCAAAACTCCAGAAGTATTCAAAACTGAGCCAAATATCTCCTTAGTCACATGAACATTCTTTCTTTGGCTTCTTGCCCTTCCCTGTAGTTTTGGCTCCTATTTAAATCAACTGGTTTTTATTACCCCACAAACACAAAACATGAGTGTAAAGTGTTAGAACATGTCTTTAGGTGACGAGGGAAGGAATGAATTATGTGCATTAGGAATAGCACATAGAGGTACTGCAGCTTCAGAGATATGCTTTGATTGACACATCTTCCCATCTCCTTCTTGTTCTGGAGCAAGCAATTGCAACAACCTCTGTACATCAGCTCTGCTTGTCAACTAAGAGAGGGTGGAGCCAAAACATAGTCTATTCTCCACCCCTCCTGGCCAACAACTACCACCTTGCGCCAGGTGGGGGGAATAAGGACGCACACATGTAACATTTTCAAAAATGCTTCAGAATCCTGCACCCCACTGAAATTTCACTAACAGTTCTATCTTACTTGGGATAAGTCATTCAGGGATGTGAGAGAAGTTCTTGCTCCCTTACTGACTTGCAAAAACATGTGGCTTTAGTTGCTGTCTAATCCAAAGTTTGCATCACTTATAAGAAAACTCTGGCTATAAACAAAAAGAAACAAAACAGTTTCCAGAATGATGCCAGATCCTCAGCCAGCATTCAACGTCACTGACTTTAAGTGCTACTAAGTCAATTGCCAGAGCTCTCGCAATTGACACCGGCTATGGATTGCCCTGGTTCTCACTGGTTCTTTCCAGTGTGATTTGTCTTCTTGTTTACAACACACCTGAGCCATCAATTTTTAATATTTTTCCTTTGTCACTTTATGGACATGACCTAGTAATTTTCTTCTGTGCATTTAAAAATGTTCTTATTTCTCAGTGCATTTATGTAGACTACTTTATGTAACATATGTTCAGATTTAAAAGAAGTCTTATTTCCTGCTACAAAACAAGAAACATCTGGAATATCAGCAGGAAACGGGACTTTTTAAAATGTGAGAAAAACCCTACACACAACTAATCAAAAGAATTGCCTAAAGAGTTGTTGTTGCAGGTCAGCCCAGCTAGCCACCTACCAGCTGATTAGCCACCTAATCAACTACTCATGTTAGTCCAAAAATCAGATTGCAATTAGAAATAACATCAATTTTTTTCATGCAATCTGTGCTGATTGAGAAGCTGGGATTCAGAGAGCATAAATATTTTCTCCACAGTACACACAGATTCAGTAGCAGTAGTGGGAATTAGAACTGAAATCTTCTGATGCTCAAACCATGTTCAATCCACCAGGACATGACTGTACAATAATACTGTACGTGACATGGCAGGTTCCCAACATCAAAGTAGTGTGTATGTGGTACAATAATGAGACCCTGGACTGCTTTACTGCATTAATAAAAAGGTTTATGTGATTTCTAATGAGTTTTAACCTGTTTAGATTATATCCAATAATTGCACATACCTTGGAGTCCTCCTCAGTCGAACAGATTTCTTTAGTTAAAACTAGCCTGCAGGGCAGTTGACTAATGGATGCTCCAAAAGGCTTCCCCAAGCCTGTAATTATGGATCCAAATTCAAACACTTGGGTATGCAGGCCAACTCCACGGAAACTGATGAGCAGAGTTCAGCCTGAACTCTATTGGTTACTGCTAAGGACACATTTGGTCAATAAAGTGGGAAGCAACCTCTCAGCTACACTGTATAATGCTGACTTATAGACTTTTTGAACCATTGTCCTCCATGCTGTCAGGTGTCCCTATCTCTCCTCTGCCACAGTGCTCTAATTCCTTCACTGTTAACCATAATACATTACAATAATTATCTATAGGTTCCTTTGGAGTTATTGTGCTTTTAATATGCATTCTATGTACAATATTTAGGATCAGTCTGTGTTAATCTAATTCACATAGAATCATAGGGTTGGAAGGGACCTCATGAGGCCATCTAGTCCAATCCACTGCTAAAAACACGACTCCTCCCCCTAAATCATCTTAGCCAGTGTTTTGTCTAACCAGGCCTTAAATGCTTCCAAAGATGAAGATTCCACCACCTTCCTTCAGTGGAACCTTACTATGCCAATGTGTCTTATTCATCCTGCATAAAAGTGGCATGATCAGGCCACTGTGTACTGCAGTTTTTAATTAAGTATATAAACAGGTTTGTTGACAGTAGAAGTTATGTTCCTACATAAGAATTTATAAAGGAGGGTGACAGTTATAAAGACATGGGCTGAAATCCCAGTTACAGTGAAGTCAGTGGGAGTTTAACTTACAGTAGGGCCAGGATTTCACCTAGAAGATTTAAAGAAGGTTTGAGACATTTATTCGAAGCCAGGAGCAAGGCTCTCTCACTGGCAAGACCCTTTATAAAAACTATTTGATTTGAATTATAGAAACTAACAAAAGCAAACTGAAACCTTCCTGAACTACAGTTATCTAAATTCTTCAACAGCACAGTACCAGATGGTTTATTTTTTATTTTTTTCCAAAACAGTTGCGTGCTCATGAAAGTAAGATTTACTCTGGGAAATCAGAGAAAAAAAATGGATCTAAAATTGGTCTGCTGTAGCTATGTCTTACATATTCGTTAATGAATGAGTGGCAGTGTGCAGCCTGTCTGTCTTTGCATATACTAAACAATGGTGCAGTGATGACAGATGAATGTCTAAACTTGTAGAAAAAGAAACACCTGGGACATCAATAGGAAACAGGAATTTTTAAAGTGCGAGAAAAATCTATGAATGGATCACTTGATGATTACCTATTCTATTCATTCCCTCTGCACCTGGCATAAGCCATTATCTGAAGCCAGGATACAGGGTTATGTGGATTGTTGGCCATTCTTACATTCTTAAGCCTGCTGTTTCTAGTTATGTACATTTCAATTAAAAATAGTATCTAAAAACAAATAAGTGCAATTTATTTGTTAAAAATTTTATGATCCAATTGTTTTTAAATCACACCATACTTCTTACAAGTTCACCATGAGAGGAAATAATACGTCAGCAATAGGATTTTAAATTTTACAACAGTGAAGTCTGTAGAACAACAGGAAAGTGCTTATTAATGAATGGATCATGTTGTGCCAGCTTAGAGGCTAAGGTGACTGACTTTGGATTGACAAATAATATGATATTCCCAGCTTCAGATGTTTTATGACCTTTAACAAAACACTAAGCAAGAGGCTACATCATTATTAACTAATTCTTCACGTCAATTATTACATATAAAGAATACCATAACATGTACTTGACCATTTTGGGTAAACAACAGAACTAGACATATTTCAAGTTTTCTGTGTTCTTAGGTAAACCACCCTATTGAGAGTAGTATCCTGGTGTATTTTTGCTCTTCATTGAATAAAGGAAATAGCGGTAATGTTGTGGGACAGCAGTTCTCAGAGGGCTAATGTTACTCCCATGTTAAAAATTTCCACCAGGGATATTCTGAAACCAATTAGTTACATCAGCAATTTAAATCCTTTTTTAAAAAACTTCCTGTCATGGCTGTTTCCTCACTCTGGCACTGTCAGTGAAGAATGTGGGGGCCTGCAGCAGACCTTAAAACCCACTGGCCCTAAAGCCTTGTCTAAAAACTCTCCAGGGCTACCAATTTCCTCGCCTTGGAGTAGTACTGCTGCCACCACCAAATGCAAAAACCTCTTGAAAACCCACAAAGGTGCACTTAGGAATGTCTTCCTGTGAGGTACCCTCAATCATTTTTCTTCTTCCCTGAGGAGTGCAATTGAACACTAGCTGTGATATCGGCTGAAAATGTGACAGAATCCCGTTTAGTAGTTGGCTGTGCAGTCTGAGGTGCATGCAGACAAAATCTCTTGCCTTCTAGGACACAAAACCAGAACTTATTTTAAAAGAGTAAATTCTCTAATTAAAAAGAACAGCTAAGAAACACAGAGTTGCTTCTCTGGGATTTAACTTAGGTAGTTACAGGGTAGTCAGAGGGGGTATGTGTGTTCAGCACAGAGGAATAAAAAATGAATCAAAACAAAGAAACACCCTGACTGTATCTAGCTAAACATTGCCTGTTCTACTCATGCTTGGTCAGTTATAGACTTCAGCCCATCTTAGGCAAGGATGTCATTGGATCCTTCAGGCCTGTCTGTCTGTCTTCCTCCTTATCCTTCAAGGAGCTCTGCTACTGCCAAACAGAAACAGGCAGGCTGCTCCTTCAATTAAAAAACCTATACTTTGTTTCTGTTGTCTCTCCTGGGACTCATTGACCATGGTGTTAACCCTTTCCTTCCTAATGTTACTATGCTTCCATTTCCCATAAGTTGTCCCTCCAACAAGGTCATAAATGTCTACCCCTTCCAAGGATTTCAAAATCCTTCCTGACCCACTGTCTGGCTGGTGTCTCCAATGCCTTTGTGACTTTTGAATGGCCCACCTTCTACTCTGGGTTCCACCCAAGGACCCAATAATAGGCAGAAAACATCTCTGCATGGTCTGAACCCTTTCTGCTTCCTACTTATCTGGCTTCTTCTTCTCAGGACTTGCCAGCCTCCCAATGCCATTCACTCAGGGATAACTGTAGCTTATTTCCCTACCCTCCTGCAGTCTTCTTGCTGCTTCCCTCTCCTGAGGTTTATTTTGGACTTCTCTATCACTGCCCAGACCAGCGGAGCCTATTTCTAATTAGTGGCATGGTCCCTGGCTCTCCTCCTGGTGCACCCAATGGAGCTAAAGATCCTTCTTAACCTGTTTCAGTCCAGGGAAGAGTGGATGCTTCATCACACATGCAATCAGACAACCTGCCCCTGAAGATTGTCTCCTGGACAGGTGCTGTGATTTTGCCATCCTGGTTGGTGAGGAACATGTCCAACTTGTTTAGCTTGTAACCCTGAGTGAATGGCATTGGGAGGCTGGCAAGTCCTGAGAAGAAGAAGTGGGATGAATAGGAAGTAGAAAGGGGTCAGCAAAGCTTACTTCGAACTAGTTAGTTTGGCTGGTTAGTCTGAACTTATTTGCATATTTAGTTCGAAGTAGCACAATGTAGACATGCTAGTTTGAACTAAATGAGTTTGAACTAGCATTTAGTTTGTACTAAATGTTTTTTTTAGTTTGAACTTTTTTTTCAAGTTCGTACTAACTGCATTTTTAGTCTGAACTAAAAAGTTAGTTTGAACTAAAAAAAACCCCACACTTTGTTCAAACTAACTTTTGAACTACTTAGTTCAGACTAACGAAGTCTGAACAAAGATTTTAGGTGTAGACATAACCTCATAGACTGCAAGGTCAGAAGGGACCATTATGATCATCTAGCCTGACCTCCTGCACAACTTCTCTCATTTTGAGAGATGTTAATTGGCGTAATGAGTCTAAATAACCATGCCTCGCTTTGACATTATAGGGAAAAAAAATGCCAACTTCATTTCAACACTTCAAGTCCAGAGAGGAGCAGCAAGAATGATTAAGATCTGGAATACTTAACTTACGAGGGAAGATTGAAAGAGCTAGGTTGTTTGGTCTGAAAAAGAGGAACCTGAGAGGAGACATAGCAGTTTCCAAGTACTTAAAAGGTTGTTATGAGGAGGAGGGAGAAAAATTGTTCTCCTTAACTGCCGATGATAGGACAAGAAGCAGTGGGTTTAAATTATGGCAAGGGAAGTTTTGGTTGGACATTAGGAAATAATTTCTAACTGTCAGGGTGATTAACCACTGGAATAAGTTGCCGAGGCAGGTTGTGGAATCTCCATCATTGGAAGCTTTTAAGAGCAGGTTAGACAAACACCTGTCAGGGATGGTCTAAAAGGACACTTGGACCTAGTGTAGGGGACTGGGCTCAATGACCTCTCATGGTTCTTTCCAGATTCTGTGATTTTTAGGTGTATAAGTATACGTTAGTAGCTGAGTGAGAGAGAAAATGTAGCAATGAGTACATCTTTAAGGGCTAGACTGCCCCCTGATTTGTGCACCCATCTTAGAACAGGAGAAGGAGAAATATTTTCATTTATGACTCTGCAAAGGTTACCAAGACTCTGGGTGCAGGCATGCAAAAGTAAACAGGTGCTGTGTACCTGCTACTCACTGGCTATGTCTACACTGCAGAGCATTTTCAAAAGAAAGTGTTTTCAAAAACTTATTTCAAAATAAATTCCAAAGAGTTATTTCAAATTAACTTTTTTTTTTTTTCCAAAAATGCTATTTTGGGAACAGAATCCAGGGAGGCCTCTTTGTCCTAAAAACCCCCCAGCATTTTTTTTCCGAAAAAGAAAGCTCACGCTGAACTCTCTTTTCAAAAAAAAAGAAAGCCAATGGAAAAGATAGGCAGGCTTTTTTTGAAAAAAGCCATTGCCACGGCTGGCGATGACATTTTTGTAAAAGCTTTTTCAAAAAGCCGGTTTTTCAAAAAGAAATCAAGTTTAGCACTTCTGAAAAAGTGCTCCAGTACTTCAAAATACTGGAGCGTCCCCCCCCCAAAAAAACCCCTTTTTGTAAAAAGGTGCTTTTACAAAAAACAACTTGTTTTAACTTTTTCGAAAAAAGTGCTCCAGCACTTCAAAATACTGGAGCGCTTTTTTTTGAAACACCAAAATGACGCCCCAGACACAGAAAAGCTTTTTCAGGATAAGGCTCCTTATCCCAAAACACCTTTACAGTGTATGTTTCTGCTAGCAGAGAAGGCAGAAAGTGGGTTGGAAACGCAGAGCCCCACACTGTCTGTGTCTGCTAGTAGAGTAAGGCAGAAAGTGGGTTGGAAATGCAGTATTGCCAATCCAAAGCAATTGAAAATCATGAGTCAGATAAGAAAGTATCATGAGATTGGTTGACAGATTATGAGACTTTTTTTTATGAAACCTTTGGGGTTCTTTTTATTTACCTTCTCGTTTCTCAGTCTCCTGGTCAAACCAAGATAATTTTTTCAAGATTCTTCTCCACAGACAGGACAGTTAATATAAAAAATGTAGTAAATGCTGACATTCTAACCTTATAACATTGCTTCAAAAATGGGGCTTTAAGAAAACCATCAAATATGAGGTTTGTGATAAAAATCATTAGAATTGACACCAATGGGAATGGGTGAAGCAACATGCTGTCCAATGCAGCTAGAATAATGGGTGCAAAGTGATAATCTGCTGCTAGTATAGCTCAATAACAAATTAATAAAGAAGAAGTAAATGGGAGTATTCTATTTGTCCCAAATGTCATTCTTTACTTGCTCTGTTCATGTGGTAGCAGAACTACATGCCAGCTCATAGGCTATGTCTACACACACATCGTTACTTTGAAATAAGGATTTCGAAATGAGTTATTTCGAAATAAAGCCATTTGGACATGCTGTTTCAAAACAGTTGTTTCGAAACAATGGTGTTGTTTCGAAACAACATGTCCAAACGGCCTTATTTTGAAATAACAACCGTTTCAAAACAATTGGGGTTTAACCTGTTTCGAAACAGCAGTTCTCATTTCGAAAGGATGGGATCTGTCCTTTTGAAATAAGAAAACGTCATGCGGACCAAATATCTTTTATTTCGAAATAACCAGTGTTATTTCAAAATAAAAGTGCTGTGTAGACATACCCATACAGAATGAAGCAAAGCCACAATCCCTCCCAATAAAATATTATTGAAAAATGAGGTGATATACATCTACATGAGATAACTCTGCTTTAACTTACCGTATTCAATTAATAAGAAAATATAATGATAAAAAACTGTTTTTTCCAGAAAATGGCACTGAGAAAAACAGGTATGGTTTTCTTTTAAAGCAACTTATTACATTTCCCATTTCTGTTACAAAGATCTTGTAAGGAATGAGGCAAAAACTTCCCTAAAGGTATTCACTGGTAGTTCAGGCAGGGCCAAGCATAATTTTATTGGGCCCAGTACAAACTTATAAGATGGACCCGCTAGTAAAGTGAACCTTTCCCCTTCCCCCTCACCCCTATGTAGGGTCCCTGAGCTGAGGCTCATCAGAAAAAAAAAATCCTGCCCAGATAGGACCAAAGTCAACACAATAAACTATGAATGGTAAATCATATGCCAGGGTATCGTGGGCCCACAAACTAACATTCAAAGCATTATGGTGCCTGCTTTTTTCCCTAACTCTTGGACTTCATGGCAGCATATGATCAAAGACTCAAAGATTATATTGTCAAAGGCAATCAGTCATGCTCTTACAGTGAGTTCATATCAGTTCATACTTCAAAGTTTTCAAAATCTCACCTCCATATCTGTGACCAGCAAAGATGAAGATATTGCATGCTTCAGGTTTTGGTGGTAGTACATGGACAAGCTGTCTCTCGCTCACATTCAGCTGTGCCTAGAGAGAATGGGAAGTTGGGAGCTGCATATATTTAACTTCAGATGTGTTGTGCCATTCTTCATGACATAGGACTAAACTAATTATTTAAAGTTGGTGTGACTATTCAAGTCTAGACCCCAGAAGTGGAAAAAGAAACTTTAAACCTCTAAAAATGACCCATTACATCTGAAGGTATATAGTATTGTTGTACTGTAAAAATATAGAGCAAGGTCTTCTGTGAAAAACTTGTGATGTTTTGAACATGATGGTCATTATCAGATATTTATACAGACCATGGTTTATCAATTTATGCATGTGTATAAACAGGACATTTTAATGTGTAACTGTGGTGCAACAGGATTGGTGCAGCAATCATAGAAGGAGGGTCACATGTCAAAACAGTTGTTTATGGAAAACTGACTTAAAGACAATGATGGACCATTAAAGTTAAAACAACATGGAATTTTCCCAGTCTGGGTAACTATGAAACAGTTGGGGGAGCGCGAAAAGGGATGCTCAAATCTGAGGTTTTCATTCAGGAACTAAGGGATGGTCATCAGGCAGGTGCCTTCCACAAAGTGCTGGATCCTCCCTATGGCTAGGAGTACATTGGGTAACAGCTTAAAGGAAATTGTTAGCTTTCTTTGGAAAAGAGGTTTATCTCATTTGGAAGTTTAGAGCCTTAGGTTGTGTTTTTATGTTTATTTTCTGTGTAACTTGTAGGTGTTTGCGCTCACTTATTATTTCATCTTTAATAGAAAAGTCACAACTTCAATGGCCTTTTGTTTATTTTTTACTCCAAACAGTTCTCTTTTGCAAACTATCAGGGGTCCAAGCCACTGCCAGTTAGTGAAATGGAGTACTCCTTACTTGACTTGCTGCTTTTAGCCATTTCACTAGGTCACTGCAGAAAATTTAGTGTAACACAGGCAGCTGAGAGATGGGGAGTTAGACAGTGATCATGTGAAATGTGACCTCTCTCTGAATGTGCTGGGTTGAATGTCTGAAAAATAGGAAGTCTGGATATATTTTAAGATACTCTACATTTATATTTCCCCATACTGACAAACACAGCTTGAGAATGCTTGTTTAACAACTTTTTTTTGTTTTTTACATGATGTTTCCTTGTAACTCCTGCTTCTGCTGAATGATTGATTTGTTTGGTCAGCTATGTAACTTTCTTTGATTGACATCTGTCTTTTGGGATATCCAAGGCAGATAGGGAGGCTGATTCAAGTGGACGATTTTATGGACACATTGGAAAGATCTCCAAATATAGACAAAAGTACTGGCCCTCCAGAAATCTGTGACTGAAATTACCCAAAGACTGCCTTAGACTTGTGAGGTAACATAATTTGGGGGTACTCTAATATCCTGTTTTATGCTTAGGATTAAAAAGGCAGAGGCTTTATGCAAAGACATTCCAGTGGGAGTTCTAGAGGCTAAATAAAAGTGAAAGATTCTGAAGTGAAAGCACTTGATTCTGACTTCTGTGTCTATAGTAGATGAAAAGCGCTGCATCTCCATTTAGTTTAGACCTAATATTGACTTGCAGAGACTAAAAGTTACAGGCTTGAGGACCCCTGGGCTAAAGGAACATTTGTGCCTGAGTAAATTTTTGAGGGACTGGTCTCATGCCTTTGTGGCCGATGAGCCAGAGGGGAAAAAAATCTGAGGGCCTGGTAGGAAAGAACTCAGAGAGGATGGACCTGGGGAGACTCAGACTCGAAAGGGCTGTTAGGGTCACTATGTATACTAGGCTGGTTAAAGACATGGTTAGAGCTGTGCTTGTATGAAGGCTACTGCTGTCGGTGCTCTAAAACAGAGATCCAGAACATAAGAGTTTTCTCCAGATTTACAGAGCAGGTGGTGACAACACTTACTGTGGTAGATGATCCTCAAACAGTCAGAGTGAGCATGCCATCCATATAAAAAATCAGCCACCTACTGCAGTACTTCAGGACATTCAAACGGGGGAACTTAGCTGTCAAGAGATCAGGTCAGAAGTTCAATCAGATGGACCCTGATCAGAGCAAAGAATAGCTTAATGACATATAGGGAAAAATAAAAAACAGTGAAATTTTAGACTTCAACAAGATTCGCGCACACCTCAGTAGATGGGCCTTTTCTTACAGCATGACAGCCAATATCTGAACATGGTCCATGGTGCCTTGGCTGATCAGTTTATTCATGAGTCAAACAAAGGCGAAAAAAGTGATGTAACAGTGAAGAAATACTGTTAGAAATGCTTCACAAGTTCAAGGTCTTCTTTAGGGAGGAACCACCCATTTTGATGCAAAATATTGCAATAAAAGATCTGACTACTGAAGTCATGAGACACATGGAATGCAAAGATCCTAAGTGCAATTGGACAGTTTTGTGGAGAAATAGCTTACGACATTAGAGGGGAAGCTTGGACATGTACATTTTCAAGATCCACTACCAAAAAACCCAACAAAAACAGTTTTTCCATGCTATATTAATTGTGTGAAAAAGTCAAAGGAAAGAATATTTGTCTCATGGCTAGCCTTCAGTGACTAATTGCAGTCTCTAAAAATGCAAATTCTCATTTCTGCCAACAAATTTTGAAACAAAAAGTGATTGTTCCTTTGGCATTAGCACAAATGTCTGCATTAGAACAGGCACAAAAGCACTACTAAGTGGTGTACTGACAGCTGACACACGCAACTCACTACAGTTGTTGTGAAAAGGTGTTTTATGACAGACACACAGGTCTTGATACAAGCCATAGGAAAGCAAGCTAGAGCCAAGACTTGGAGACTTTGCAGAAACATTTTTAACAATAGTACTTAAGACTGGAGCAGACTCCCCCCCCCAAAAAACAGAGATTGTGTTTGACAAGCACTATTCAGGATTGTACATGACAAAGAGGTTCAGAGGTAAAGACTCAACTGACAAGTAGTGGTGGTAAGTGTGTCTTCTATGAAATTTAGTAATGAGAATGCAAGATTAATCTCAACAACTAATGACAAACAAACCAAAAAACCACAAGAGTGTTATGGCACTTTAAAGACTAACAACTTTCTCTGGGTATAAGCTTTTGTGGGCACCAGCCCACTGCATCTGGGTTGGAATCCATGAAAGCTTATGCCCGAAGAAGTTGGTTAGTCTTGAAAGTGCCATAGAACTCATTTTTGCTGTATACAGACTAACACAGGTACTTCCATAAAGACAAACTCTACGTGGAAAAAATTATTTTGGCTAGTGCTAGTCAAGATGAAGCCCAAGTACGGTGCTCAACATCAGTGGTTCACACTAGTCAGCAATGTGCTCAACAGAAAGAAGCAGACAAGAATGATTTTACACTGTTTCCACAGTGATACTAAAACTATAGTTGTTGCAGCCAGGGACATTGATATGCTTGTTCTTTTGCTGGCTTGCCACAGAAAACATGTAGGCAGCTTTGGATGAAAGCTGGGACAAAGGAACTAAACTTTCTCACAAATGGCATCAATAGGAAATTACAATATGAATATTGTGTTCTGGAAATTGCTCCCATTTCAAACCTTGAGCAATTGTGATGCTGTGACCCTTTTATGCCTAGGATAGCAACATGAAAATGCCAATATCAGGGCAGGCTGCAAACTGAAAGCAAGTTGTCTCAAAACTGATGGGTGACACTGAAGTCAGGCTTCCCAGTCAATGCTTCTGATCCCCCATGCTGGTCTTCAAGAAGCTAAGACAGAAGTATATTCAGCCCTTTTTGTTGCATTTCAGTCTCTGGCTCCCATTACGTCACTGGGTCTAATAAAGAGACAAGTTAATTAAAACTCCATGCTTTTTACAAGGGTTTTCCTGACCTCCACGGATGAGACACATTACTAAATTTCTAGAAGTTTAGATCTTACCCAAAATATCATGCTGCTATCCTATCATTTAGTAATTTAAACTATAGGGTTTATTATAGAAGGAAAAAAACAAACAGTAATCCTTTACCAGGTTTCTTAAGTAAATAACATACATACAAAATTATTTGAAAGTTCATATACAATCAGGTGCTCGGTAGAGTTTTGAGTGTGCAGATTTGTGTAGGTCCTCTGGAGTACATCCCGTACCTGGATGGTCTTAATCATGTGTTTCGCAGCTTCAGTTGTAGATGAATAGATCCAGAGACAGGTGATGACTGTAGACTATAGACTAAAAGATGACTGAAGACAAAATGGAGGTTGTACAGCTGCCTTTTGTGTCCCTTGACCTTTTCCATTCTGTATTTGGAAATTTACAGCAAGATGGAGTACAGAGTCATATGACCAAGTACTGGTTACTCATCACATCTCTCTCTGATGCATTGTACCTGAGGGTTCTCTTAATGGACCATCAAGGTGGCTATGGCTGCAGCCATTGAGTCTGAGGTGTGGCCCAGAAACACAGTACAAGTCAAAATACAGATACATCAAATTCCAAAGGGGATAGCCATGTTAGTCTAGTTCAGCAAGACAAACAAGGAGTCCTGTGGCACTTAGACTAACATTTGTTTATTTCATTAGCTTTTGTGGGAGAAAAAGCATCTGACAAAGTGGTCTTTTCTCCCACAAAAGCTCATGTGATAAATACATTTGTTAGATAAACATATTCCTAACTTTCAAGACTAACATGACAAACAATATCACACTTAACCAACTATAACCTTCCTGATGGTACCTGACATGTAATCTCAGATTACTGTAATGTTGAAATATTGATATTACGATAATAAATGGTTCCCTATATCCAGAATTACAGAGTCTACTTCATTTATTGTTGGACACAGCAAAAAGAACAGATAATTTTTCAGTGACACCATCAACTGCTAATACACACTTGATCTGGCCTCTGAGAAGGTGAAAAATGCAGAGGAGTTTATTTGTAAGATACATGGCTTTGCCAGCAGTCCATAACAGAGAATGTGTCCTTTTGTTCACATGCTGGTGGTTATCAGAAGCATTGCGCTCAGCAAGTGATGTTGAGTCTGCCACATACACAGAGCTCATTTCAAGGCAGTGGTTGGGAAATAAACTCACTGCTCAAAGCCAATACTTCCCCCACCAAGTACAGTAGGTTGGAAATAGGAACAGGGGTCTGGTGCCACAGCTTATCACTGAGCCATTAAACTGCATGGAGAAAGTAGTCTGTAGCTGCACAACCAGGTGCAGAAGTCACTGCAGGTGCAGGACATCATGATTTGTTTGTACAGGAGCATGCAAATAAAAGGATCTGAAACAAGATTATGTCGACGTACCACTTCTTGTGGACAGATTTACTTAATTGATAAGTGGCCTAGTATGATGTTAATGCAATCTGCAGATCAAAATTTCTTGAAATAGTACAACATTAAATATTTTAATGTATATATTTATCTTTAGTCAATAATATAGCACTACAAGTTTTTAAAACATGTTGTGAGACCATGTGTTATACTTCTGATAGTTAAGTCAGCTGCTATACTTTTGTTTCAAGATGTTCACATGGCTCTTGTTCCTTCATTGTTAGCATGTTCTTCCATGGTTGTATAATACTAAAATAACCCTTTCAGATAAGAAATGGAACTTCAGTAGTTTTATAAACAAGTTGTGCATATTATTTGATCATGTTTTTTACATCCTACAGCTTATTAAGATGAATTGATATATGCTATTCCCGAAACAAAGAAAATTTAGAAGTTACATTTCAGCAACTTCCTTGTGTTATCTTGTTCTCTTTGCAGAGGCCTAGATATAAAATATACAGCTTGGTAACAACTATATTTGCACATTCAGGACTTAATAGGGATACTGGATTTTTCCTCTCATTACAGCAGGTGATTTGACCTAATTTCCCTTTATGCTGTCCCCCAGTGTTTGAATCTTCTGGCTGTCCGTCAACTACTCCTCCATTATTGGTGCTATTCTACCCATTATCAATTATTTGCTCACCTAGCTTAGATTGAGCAGAGTGAAATATGGTCATATCAGCACCTTTGATAATATCCCATTCCAATTTACCATGGAAGAGACCAAATCTGACAAGACACACCAAGACTATAATATAGGTCTGTCATCCGTATTAACAAAACTGCCCTGTAGAGCCTCAGTCAAAAGACATCAGTTGAAATTGTTAATTTCAGGGTGGAGGGATTCTTCATACAGAAGGCTAAAATTCTACCTGGCACAAAAGCAGACATTATGTGCATTATGAGACATAGAGGCAACAGCAGCAAATGTCCCTTACATCCATATTGCTGCAAACATCAAAAACATCAAAAGGACAATTTATGCAGCACAACACTTATATGTGACAAAGGCTAGTGAAAAACACTGCTGTGAAACATCATGGTATAATGGAACTTATGATTTAACTTGATCAAATAGCAGTAGTTTCTGTTTTCAAACCACCACAAACAGTTTGCATGGCCAACTGACTCCCTTGGCAGAGAAACCATGACTTGTCATAGATGACTGCAATAGTCATACAACCATCTAGGAGAAGTTGAGAACCGGATGGCAACTAACAATTTCACCTTTCTTTGACTTCAAGGATAAATGGATCTTCAGAATGTATTGGAACAACAGATACATTTCTAACCTATTCTTTGTCACCTCTCAAAATAAAAGCAATATCAGAAAAGCAACGATCCCAGGATTGCACAATAGACAATAGAGGCTGCAATACAATCCAGAAAAACAAGCTTCCTCTGAGATTTGTTCCAAATGGGGTAGCCATGTTAGTCTAGTTCAGAAAAACAAACTGAGATTTGATGTCTGAAAGGCTGACTGGGAAAGCTTTACCTTTAAACTGGATGAAACCATCTTTGATATTACTCCATCACACAAGAACCATGGAGAATTTAGCTCCCCAGGGTGTAAGGCAGACCAAAAGCATGTCCCGCTAGATGTCTAAAATCCAACATACCCATAGCATCAGGAAAGACAAGCCAACAATATTAGACATTAAGTTATCATTCAAAAGGAATTTAGTCAATCAGCCATCTAAAAGCAAGTTTTCCATATTTTCAATATTGTGAGTATAACCTCAGCCTTCTGCGAAACAAGTTTCTGTAAAACAGGTGTTTTTTAATCTGTCACCAAATTTGTGCTACTTCAACTCAAGGTGGGGAGTAAGTTCTGGAACCCTCTTAGAGAATGCCATGCCAGCAACTGCCTTTCATTTATAAAGACATGGGATCTATTTCGAGTGCCTCTGTTGAACACAGCTGTGGAAGTATGGCATAGTAAGAAGACCTTGCTCAATACTGGAGTCATCGCCAACCTTCCATTCCTGGGCAAAATAACTAAAAAGTAGTTACAGTACCACCAAATTCCATTTACATGTGATATCAGCAACATTCTGGATGGGGCACAACTGGAGTTCAAACTGAGCACAGCACAAAGACATTCCTATGTTACTAAAAGACAAACTCATCATGGCTGTGGACACTGGTAAAATCACCAAGTGACACTGCTGGATTTCCCTTTTCAGCCTTTGACACAGTAGACCACAAGCTACCATTAATTCATTTACAGGCCACAGCAGCAGTCACTTGCCTATAATTACAGTTACATCCAATGTTCATCTACAGCAGAGCACAGAGTAGTAATGTATAAGTTCTCCATCCCCTGAGGACTCCCACTGGTAAGGTCCCACAGGGATCTATGCTATTTCCTCCTCCTCTACAGCCCTCATCACTATCTAAATTAGATTATGGGGGAGGATTGGTGGCTGCTGAGCCCAGGGCACCTCACTGTATGCAGATCATGCTCAAATACATATCTTATTCACCACTGATGAAATTATCATCACTTCTAAAGAATCAGAATGAGTACAAGTAATCAGCTGTTCAATGAAGGACTTCCAGCACAACCTGAACCCAAACATGACCAAAGCAAAGCCTTGGGAACCTCTTTGACTCTTCCCTAAGCTTAAATGATTGGGGAAGCATCAGTAGCTCTCTTCCTTTACCTCCAGCTTGGCAGGAAACTTCATCCCTTCCTCCCAGGTGAAGACTTGGCACACTGATCCATGCATTTGTTACCTCGAGGCTGGATTACTGTAATTGACTGTACCTGAACATGCATACAATGGACAGGCTCCAACTGGTACAGAATTCAGCTGCTCATTTTTTCCATGATCTATGCTGCTATAAGCACATTGGCTCCATGCTCAAATTCCTCCACTTGATACCAATTTCAAAAGCCATTTTAAGGTTTGCATCCTTAACTTTCAAGAAATAACATATCAAGACCCAGCTATACTAAAGACCAAATTTCAGCATATGAATCACTGAGTCAGCAGTGCTTTTCTGGGAGTATGCATGTCACAAAGCACAGGACAAAGCATGTGAGAGCTGGGGACAAAGCATCCTCTTTCGAAGGGATCCAGTGAAGGCATGAACTTCCAGAAAGAGATTACATGATTCCAGAGTGTCTTTGGGAAATGTTACAAAAGTTTTTGCTTAGAAAAAGCCTTTGCAGCACAGTAAGAATGACTATCACAACACTGGCACATCCATACTGAAATACCACCTTTCCGCCCTCAAAATAAGCTACACACACGTATGCACACATACACACGCACACACACAGACCAAAAGAAACAAACAACCCCAAGAAGAGTGCCTATTCAGAACAACAAAAACAACAACCAAACAAAAATGAAAAAGCAAAAAGAACAAAAATGAGAGACTCCATGAAATCCACTAGGGACATTGCTATTGATTTTATGTGGAAGACAATCAGCCAGTACAATGATGGATGACTATATAAAGCTCTAGGACAGAAAAGATAGCCCTAAGATAGGTCACCACTGATATGTACCAGAGCTCTGGAGGACAATCACAAATAGATTCTTTGTGGCTACCACACAACTGCTTCCCAGCTACTCTTGGGTTGACACTTGCATTCATTATTTTATGTGCAAAGCAGATAAACTCCAGTGATGTATGGGTTGAGGGGACATTCTTTGTAATCATTTTTCCTTGTCACCTTGTCACTCTCTATTGCTTTTGTTGTTTTGTTCCATTTGGAGGTCTAAATAGATGAAGAATAGGATTATTTTACACCAAAGAACAACATATATCAGTATTCAGTGCAAGCCTACTGATCTAAACAACAAACAACAGTATTTGAATTAGTACCCTTTTTCTGGCAGTCTCCCAAAAAGCCTAAGAATTGAAGGGTCATAAGAGTGAAGCATCTTGTAACTCCTGCAGTGTTCCACAAGTTCAGATGAAAGGTATATTACTGGAGTTGCACTTAAACTAACCACTTTGCTTTTCCCCCTGTGGATAAATAACAGACTTCAATCTTGAAGGATTGCATGAGTATAAACATTCGATTGAAAATCATTTTTGTACCGATGTGAAATCTAAAGGCCAGATTCTCTAGTTTGATAAAGGATTAGTGAAACCAGGGGGAGGTACCATCAGGGAGCCAATTTAAGCTTTATGATTCTCTATTGAAGCCCCAGGGCAGGTTTGAGTGCAATTTAACTTACTTTAATTTGTACCACTGTTACCCAGGGTTTTTTCAGCCCCAAGCTCTTGGTAAGTTTACTCTGCATGAGGTGGTGTCTAGAAATAAGTCACTGAAGACCCAGCCGTCTGATAGATGGACTGGCATGAACAGTACAATATAAATGCTCTATATAAAACTATCCATTAGTCTCACCCACCTACACATGTTCACAATGGGTTAGTAAAATACACCCAATCCTCAATAATTACCAAAGATTGTGGTGGCTGTCAAGTGATACAGTGGCAGCCTTCCAATTTTCCTGTCTTTCAGCAGCCAATGGGGACCCCAACCTATGTCCAAGAGATCCTTTCTCCTTATTCCTTCTTTTCTCCTTATTCCGCCTTGTTAGTAGACAATGACATATCAAAAAATCTTGTTGGGCAGTTTTAAAAGCTAATCAAGAGCTTTCCTCAGATCACTAATTAGTCAGATGTTTTCTTGCAGAATTCATGAGCCTGGAGGCCCTGAGGAACATCTCCCATGGGGATGCACAGATAATCTACTTGCCCTTGAGGCCTTGACGAACAACTCCCTATGGGGTTGCACAGATAATCTACTTGCTTTCTTCCTCAAACAGATACCAGCACATCCAAAGACTTCATTAGGGTTTAGGGGTGTGAAGTCAGACAAAGGTTGAGCAAAAGGCTTCCCTTGCTTCCTGGCTTAGTCATGTTAAGGCTTCATGGACCTGCATAAAGTCTCCTGATTTTGGCTGTAGTTAGCAACAAGTATGATAATCAACATTACACCATCAAGTGGTCCCTGTGGCTCATCAAAATCTCCCTGTACACCATCTGGCAAAGGTCAAAGGACTATCCATCAACTAAGCCCTTCATTCTCCACCATTCATGCTCTTACATTAAACTCCAGTTATCCTTTCTCTGCACCAGGAACTGCAGGAATGCTGGCATGGGACTGCAGCTGTATCTAGTATGGATACATCACCACACTGAGGGAATTCCTAACTAGAGGGACTCAGTCAGCTCTGCTAATTTTGTGCTGATTCTTCAGCAGAATGGTTCTGGTGCTCCCTGTGGGGTAGTGCAGACCCATATCACTTCAATACCAGACTGTACCACAAGGCATAATCAAGCCCTAGGTTATTATTTTCAGATGTTTCTATCTTCAGAACTAAGATGTTAAGGTACCTGTGAATCATGGTACTTAACCTCTGAACTTCTGACATATAAATATATGGATTTATAGAATTACCAGGTATTCTAGAAAACAGCGTCTCTCTTCCATAATGTCAGCTTTTAACATACAGTTCTAGGGTGAATGCATGGTCATTAACTCAGAAAAACTCATATTATTAGATATTTGCCAGTGTTGCATAAAGCCAAGCAGAACACAATTGTAATTGCTTGGAGAAATGCCGAATCTGTGGTGTTAACTAACACATGGGAGTTTCTGGAAATTTTTGAGAAATGCTGTAAAATTTCAGTTACTAGCAAAAAGACTTCTTCTACTCAGAAGACAAAGTTTTTTTAATAAGCATTATTCTACAATGTCCTGATTAAAATATGTATCACAGAGTTACAAATAGAGATCTATATCAATCAATAATGACTATAAGGCTGTCACTTTTTTGTCCTCTCTCGTCTCTTAAAAAGAAGAGTGTGAGGATAAAGGACATTGTATATAATTTTTTCAGTGATGAAGGCTGAAATTGTATTTCTCCAGGATCACAGACACTCCCTATGTAACTTAGACAAATGTTTTCAGCAGCAATTAGAAGCACTCACTGTTCTAGCTACTGTAAATACATTACCTGCACCTCTCCTAATACTACATGCTGACTGAAATCAATTAATGCCACTTGCCTATTAAGGTACTATCCAATATGGTTGAATTTAGCTAAGTCTGGTTCAGAATAAACACATTGCCTTTTCACTCCCTCAGATTCAAACTTCATACGTATTTTCTTTCTTTCTTGGTCTTCCCCATTTCAGATAAAAATTATCCACAGCAGAAATACATCTCTTTTACTTCAGGTGTGGAACTCATAACATTTAATAGACTGCAGATGATGAAAACTTCCAAAGCATGGTAAATCAGGATGCTCCTGGCAATGATGTAAGGCTCAAGTTTTCAAATGTGGATGATAAAACTGGCCAGACTCCCCAAGAACTTAGAGAAGCCAGGGCACTGTCTGCTAGCTGCGGACACACTGTAGCTATTGGTATAGTGGGGGTTTAGTCCATGCCAGAACTACTGGGGGGAGGGAACAGCTTTTCCAGTGCCATCTTAATATCCATTAAGGATTGCTCACATCAGGTGATTTTGAGGATGCGTGCAATGGCTCATCCTTTTGCATAGCCTGCATGACACAAAGAGAACTGATCAAGACAGAATTTGTGACTGATAGTCTTGTCTTCTATGTAAGAAGATCTAATGTTGTTAGTCAGTTAATTTAGTCAGTGCTACACTATACATTAGAGCAGCTGTTCTCAGCCTTTTGTGGTCACAATACATTTGGCAGCATATCGCAACCTTACAGGATACACCACCCCAACCCTGACAAGGCCAAATCCAGCCATCTCCCCAGTTCTTCATGACACATTTAGCACTGTGTGGTGACACAGTAATCTGTCCTGACGAGGTGGTTGAGAGCCACTGCACTAAAGAAGAGAAGTAGGCTACAGTGCCCCAGAGACAACAGAAATGCAGACGTGGACAAACTCCCTGGCATTTTCTGTAAATTAGTATGACCACTGAACCTTTAAATTAGAACCGTGCAATTATAGTAAGTCATAAGGGAAACATCTTCAACAAATTCTCCTCACAGCTTTGAGAATTTTTGTCTGCATAGGATAATAAGAAGCAGTTAATTTATTGAAGTTAAAAGTGGAATAACTGCAGTTAACTCATAGGAAAAGCAATTTTAGTCTATAATAGACATGAATGGGGGGGGGTGCCAAAACCATGCTAAACCTTACTCTAAAGGTCAGATGTAGAGTTTGATGAACTGATACAGGGCTCTGTTCCCCAGCTGCTTTGAACTACTTCACTGGTGGCAGCTTCAGAAAGCAGCCACACTGAGGATCATTGATCCGCTTAGGTTTATGTGATGTTCTCAATCTCAACAAATCCAAAAGTCCTGAGGTTGCTGAGACAGAACTTTATTGTATTCCATCGGGGCACTAGGCTTGGCGTATCTTTGCTATTTTAAGCAAGTTAATCAGCTTTGACCTACTAGACTCAGTGGTTACTTTTTAGATGTTTGAAAAAATGGCAGTGCAGTCAGAAATCTAAGGAAAACATTTAATTTACATCTCCATGTTTAACTAGTAAAAACAGCCTCTGAGTAGCTTGTATCTTCTCCTTCTAAAGGTGTCAACTTGTGGCCAAATTCTGTTCAGTTGGAAAACCAAAAATAATTTTTATACATAACTGAATAACTCAGAACACATTTAGCTTGATTCTTTTGCTGGTTTTTTCCACCAAGCTATCACAGATATATTTATTAACTGAAATACTCAGGTCAATTACTACAGGATAAGCCCAACAAGGAAAACAGCCTGCCACTGATCAACATCCACAGCCCCAAAATCAAACCTCTGCATCACATCATCAAGGATCTACAGCTTATCCTACAAGATGATCCCTCACTCCATCACACCTTAAGAGGCAGTCGTCTCTCACTTACAGATAACCCCCCAACCTTAAGCAGATACTCACTAGCAACTATGGACCATACAGCAAAAACACTAAATTAAGGCACTCATCCCTCTAACAAACCCTATTGCCAACTCGCCCACACATCAGGACAAATGACACCATCGTAGGACTTAATCAAACCAGCTACTTCATCAAGAGCTCATTCACTTGCTAATCCACCACTGCAATATATACCATCATGTGCCAACAATACCCCTCTGCCCTATACATTGGACAAACTGGACTATTTTCAGGAAGAGGGGTCAGGAGGGCAAAGGGGAAACTTCCATGATAAAACACTTGCAGAGTTTCCTCAAAGTTCTCTATGAGGGTGGAGGCTGCTTGCTTTGTAGGTGAAGGTTTGGCCAAAAGCAGAAGACTTATCTCCTGAAGGTCTAAGGCCAGCTACATAGAGGTCTTATACCACTGAATTGGTGCCAGGGTTCCTTTCTCCTTCTCTCAATGGAGCGCGTGAGCTTGCATCTGCTGGAATAGAGAAGCTCCTTCAGAAATTTAACTTTCCTGAATATACTGACAGGGGATTCACTGGCTATGTTCACACAGGGAGGGCTTGTTTCGAAATAACATGTTATTTCGAAATAACTTGTTTTGAAATAACAAAACTGTGTCCTCGAAATAAGCAAAAAGCGGGAATCGAAATAGCATGTCCACACTGTGGGCATGCTATTTTGGTTCCAGGGCAGGGCACCACGGGAGGTGCGGCAACATGGCCCCCCTGCGGGCCATGTTGCCACTGAATCCCCTGCCTGGCTTTCACCCGCAGAGCCAGGGAGGGGAAAAAGCCCCGAAGGGCAGGGATCCCCCAGCTCTGGGCGGCAGCTGCTAGACCCCTGCCTGCTAGAGGTACCCCTAGCCCAGGCAGGCTGGCGGGAGCACCTGCAGCAGCTCCAGCCAGCCCCCGGGGGTTAGGGGCTTCCCCAGCTGGCAGGGGTCTAGCGCGGCTTTCGCCGCCCTGGGACTTGTCCCCAGCCCCGCGGCAGGGAGCCCAGGGCCCCCTTCTCCCGCCGCCCAGTGGCAGGAGAAAGGGGCTCTGGGCTCCTTGCCGCGGGGCTGGGGACAAGCCCCGCGGCGGGAGAAGGGGGCGCGGGGATCCTCCTCATCACCCTGGCCAGGGTGCTGGGGGCTCCCTGGCCAGGGTGCTGAGGGAGGGTGGCCCTTCCTCCCAAGGTGCTAAGCACCCTGGGAGGAAGGTCCATAGTTATTTCGAAACAACAATTGTTTCGAAATAACATGTCCGCACAGGGTTGTTTCGAAACCACTGGTTTCGAAACAGCCTTGTTTCGACATGAAATGAGGTTCAACCTATTTTGAAAGTATGGCTCCCATTTCGAAACAAGGGGTTTCCTTGTTTCGAAATGGCCGTACGTCATGTGGCCATGGCAGTTCTTATTTCGAAACAACCTCTGTTGTTTTGAAATAAGAACTGTGTGTGAACATACCCACTGGGTGCCCTAGCCCTGTCCTGGACCACCCTTCCCACCATGTTCAGATCCTGTGTTCTGGGGGAAACCCTCTGCACATTGCTGGGAAGGGGTGGTCTCTTTCTACATGAATAGAGGATGGTCTGGGTTTCACAGAGAGTCTCATCCTGCTGTTTAATTACAGGAAGTTTGCACACCTGTACTAACATTTGACAGCCTTAGTATCATCCAATTTGTCATGACTTGTATATATTATTCAGTATTGTCCAGAAAATTCCATAGCTATATATTTCCTTCATGTCTGTTGTAATCTATTAATGATTCACCAAATAGATTTGTTATAGTTCAGCTGCTGTTAGACTGTTGAGCGGAACCTACTAGGAACTGGCATCTACTAGTCAGGGTCACCTACCAGAGATGACACTACCGTGAATGTGATGGTGTGTAGAATTCTGTCTGGAACCTGAATGAAATGAAGATTTGTGTCTCAAACCATTTATGATATTATGTAGAAATGTGCGCTTCAGAATGATGTTGCAAGAGAAAGTCCTTGGTGACAGGAAAGGTAGGACTTGTTTGTGGTGATCAGAAAAGTTTTTTGATCACATCAGAACAAAGGAATAATTGCTGTTGCTATTTTCATCAAGGGTAGACACCAACTAATACAGGATGACAGAAAAGCTGAAATATTCTTATAGTATTTTACATCAATCTTCGGCATAACAGCTGAGAAAGGAACAGAGAAAACCTCCCAGGAAATCGCCATAGGAGTCCCTATGCTGTGCTATGCAAAGCTTGGGGATTTTTAAAGATCTTGAAGCTTTTTTTTCCTGCAATGGCATAGGGAGATGGAGTACAGAACTGAAGATGCTCCTCCCATTGCTGATGTTTGTGAAAAACAGAAATGAGGCTACTGTTTAAACAAGCTGGAACCCATCAATGGGAGGGTCAGAAATATCAATTTTGAATAGAAACATTCACTTCAGAACACAGCTCTCTGCTTTTTCATGTTCAGAAGTGCTTCTTCACATGTGAACTCATGATTCTGTGTCAAATCACACAAATCAGCACCCCACAAGACATATGTAACTAACTGGACATCACACCTTTTTGAAGATTGGCATTTAAAATTCTAGGAAATTTGGGTTTTTTTAAGAGCTATTATTATATGTGTTTTAGCAAAGTATGCTAAAAATCAGTGGGCTGCTTTCAACCACCTCCCCCCAGACTCCCAGACCAATTGAGAAGCTATTCTTCTCAATATTATGCAGAATCACAGAACCATTAGTTGATACTTGTCAAAGTCATTGGGGCTGCTCTCCTTCCTCCTCACTGATGAGTTGTGAATTTGTGACATCACTAAATGGCGGACTTGTGACACCACAGCAGGTAGGATCCTACAAAGAATACGTAAAATACTTCTACAAAATCCCCTTTATAGCATCTCATTTGAGAATCTTGAGATACTTCATAAACTTTAATGAACCAAACCAATTAACACCCCTGCAAGATAGATAAAGAATTGGAGAAATATCCTTATTTCTTTGTCTCATGAGCTTTTGGGGGAGGAAATTGCGTGAAAGGTCATGTGATAAATAAATCTGCTAGTCTTTAAAAGTGTCACAGGACTCCTTGTTTGTTTTACTGACTAGACTAACACAGCCAGGGCTGGCTCTAGCCATGAGCCAATGAGGCCCTGGCTCGGGGCACCCCAACTTAGGGGCCCTGAACACGGCTACCTCTTCTGATCCCTATTTCTGTTGCAGACTATTATGGGGACCAGGGAATGGGCAATGGTTCTTAATGGTTAGTGCCAGGAGCCTACTACCAGATTCATTTGCCAAGCCAAGTGTCACAGCCACAGTCAGGTGCTAAGATCATAAAAAAATTAGATACTAAGCCAGGGGTCAAAGCCAGAGTCAGTGGTAAGGCACTGAAGCAATGACCTGAAGTGATGCAGGAAAGAAGGAATTGGGAAGAGATAGGAGTAATGATGGGTGGAACCAGGAAGAACAGGCAAGAAGGTAGGACTCAGGAGTCAGCCAAATAGACAGAGACCATAGTAACAACCAGCCAGATTCAGAGAGTTGCTCAAAGTCCAAAGACTCTGGTTTAAGGAGTGTGTCCCAGCCAAACATGTGGGGTTGGACACCATCTCCCACCGGGAGATTCAGGGGTGTGCTGCTTTGTGAGCTAGAGGTTTACTGGCTTCCTTCACCACCACAAGATCCACTGGAGGTGGCCATGGTCTGAGCACTGGCTGCAGACCCAGGCTCAAGGTCTACAATCCCTCAGCCCTGTATACACTGAGGAGAAGTGCTGCAGTAATGAAAAGGTGCTCTAAAAATCATCCTTCTATTTGGGAGAGGATTTCACTAGTGCAGGTACTCTGGGAGATAGAAGGTAGCTTTAAGACAGAGTACAAACCCTGGGATAGGGAGTGGAAATGCAGGTGGGTGGGAGCAGCAATCTCCCAGGATACAACGCTGTAGAGGTACCAGGCAGTTTGGTAGTCTGTGAAAGAAGTCCACAAAGTGGACTGCAAATAGTGTAGTGGACTGCTGGTTTAAATTCCCCTACTGCCAGACTGCAAATTCAGTGCAGCCCCTCTACGAGAGATAGCACAAGATCCCAACCTTAGAGGTGATTGAAAATTAGTGAATATTTTTAATATTTTTCTGAAGTTTTAAAAATTGACAAGATTTGACTGGTTCTTGTAAAAATTACCCAACATAGCAAACGAAGCAATTGCTGCACGGAAATTTTAGTGATTGGCCATGGTCACATGGGAAGTTATTTACGGAGCCTGGAACACAATCCAGCTCTCGATTCCAGCTTTTTAACAAATACACTGCAGTACCGTGATTGCTCTCACTATTCTTAAAGTTGCAGAGATATTCACGTTTTAATTCCTATTTTAAAACTTAACTTTCTGACAAGTTTATCTTTGTGGCTAAAGCTCTTTGTGAATATTCTCTAGTTTTAAAAGAAGAGGATTGGGGAAGATACTTCAAGTATCATACTTTCCCCACATTCTTTAACTCTTTAAGAGCTCCATGGACAATTAAGGTGCAACTTTATCAATAAGCAGTAGCTGGAATACATAATATCTGGCACAGCTAAAGTTTCAGATTTGCAAAATTGTATAGTTGCTGGAAAAGGCTGAGAAATACTGAATTAAAAAGCTAGAATTTCTTGGGCTATGGTTATTTTTTTAACAACTCATTTTACTGTAGGTGTAATTTTTAAGAGCCCAGAAAGTTTTGGCACATGGAGTTTATAAATAATTATCATAATTACAGTTTTTAACACCCCCTGCCTGTACTTTGCCCATACAAATATAAATTACACTTATGCTGTATTATTTTGGCCTGGATCCTCTTCAGCTTAACATTTCTAAACTATGAGAATTACATTAAGAAAGAATGTAAGGGTGTGCCCAAGTGACAGTGGTTCTTTTGCTAAATATTATTTCATAGAGAGGTTTTCTAAGATAACAAACTCAACAATAATGATAAGAAGTCCTATAATACCTTAGAGAGAAACAAAGTGTTTTCTTTGGGGGGGGGGAGCACACAAGACTTCATGGGTGGGAACCCACTTCAGATACATGAAGTAGAAACTTCAGTTTTTACGTATAAATACATATGCAAGTGTAACCCATATGACTAAAGGAGCCATCACTTTTAGGGATTTCTTGATTGCTGGGCAGATTTGCCTGCTTAGGTCCAGAAGCTTCTGGAAATTAAGTGAGTGGTTGCACTGAGCATACTCACTAAATTTCTACTGCTGCTGTGGTCAGATGTCATGAGAGAAGCAGCCTGAGGAGCAGCTACATAGTTGCAATGAGAAGAATCCATGTGCTCAGTGTGTGACTGGGAGAAATTGAGCCAGGAGTGGACAGCAAGATGTTGTCTCCCTGTTATGGAGCATTTTGCAGCAGTTTTCTCATATGTGGCTGATTGCTGGTTAACCAGTAACCTGACTGTATGGTGCTGGTTCCAGGCAAGAAAGAAAAGCCTGCGTGGATTTCTACTAAAAATCCCTGCTGCCAAAGAAGAGCTTCTTACAACTCAAGCCTTTGGACTTGAACAGAGACTGGAACTGAGATATGGGTAAATTCCACTTACACTTTGGGACACTTGGGTTTCTTTCCCACAATGTTTCCATAGGGACTGTTCTGTTTAAATTCATTTTCTTTTTCTTAGGATAAGAATTATCATGTTAGTAGTTAATAAAGTTAATTATGTTTGTTTTTAGGTAGGATTTTAATGTGAGGAGGGTAACTGAACAATCTTCGCTATGAGTCCCTTACACACTGAATCATGGGTCTCCAGTTGCTTCTCTTTGGGAATTGTGGCTTTTGGGGTTTTTTTGAGGCACTGGAGAAGGGCAATTAAATGACATCTAGCCCACCCAAAGGTTGCACAAGCATATGTTACAATTAACAAGGTCAATTCAATCAGGGAGGGAGAGGCCCATTGAAAACAGTTGATGAGACATGTGTGAATTGCCAAAAGAAGGAACATTACTTTTTGTAGTGAGCCAGCCATTCCCAGTCTCAGACAGGCCCAACAAGGAAAACAAGAGAAGTACTCTGGTCATTATCCTTAGCCCTAGCTAAAATCTCTAAAACACATTATCAAGGTTCTACTGCTTATTCTGGAAGACGATTCTTACTCCCACTGACCGTGGGTAGCAGACTCTGGTCCTTGCTTACAGACAGCCCCCCCATTCTCAGGAAAATACCAGCAACTACACACGATATAGCAGACACATTAACCTAGGAAACTATCCCTACAACAAACCCTGTTACCTACTCTACCTGCATATCTACTCAAGAGACACCATCATAGGTCCTAATCACATCAGTCACACCATCGGGAGCTCACTCATCTGCACATTACTAATGTTATATGTGCCAACAATGACCCTCTCCCATGCACATTGGCCAGACCAGATTGTCTCTACACAAAAGAATAAATGGACATAAATCAGACCTCAAGAATGGTACCAGTGAAAAACCAGTTGGAGAGTACTTCAATCTCCCTGGACACTCAGTAACAGACTTGGAAGTTGCTACACATCATCAAAAAAACTTCAAACAAACAAAATAAAAACAAA
Organism: Podocnemis expansa; assembly: GCA_007922195.1. NCBI lineage: Eukaryota > Metazoa > Chordata > Testudines > Podocnemididae > Podocnemis > Podocnemis expansa. Next base: position 42,129,285 of record ML681994.1, read on the forward strand.
CTTCAACACAAGACTGCAGAGCTGGAACTCATATGCAAGCTTGACACTATCAGATTAGGCCTGGAAAGAGACTGTGAATGGCCCATGTCTTACATTCCCCTGCATTTATTTCATTGCATTCCTTAAATTCCGCCTCTTCAAATTGTCTGACGAAGTGGGATTTTCTCCCACAAAAGCTCATGTGATAAATAAATCTGTTAGGCTATGTCCACACGTACATGCTCATTTCAATTTAAGTTAAACTGAAATAAGTTAATTCAAAATAAAATCTTTAATTTGAAATAATTTAAATTGAAATAAGCAAAAACCTCAGATCGAATTAGCAAGTCCAGATACAGGACTTGCTATTTCGCATCAGGAGAGGGGCAGCATGGGAGGTGTGGCAACATGGCCCCCTCACTGGGCCATGCCCCCACCCACTATATAAAAAAGGAAGGCACCCTGGGAAGGAGAAAGGCAAAAGTGTTATTTCAAAATAATGATTATTTCAAAATAACACATCCGAACAGTGTTATTTCAAAATAACCATTTCAAAATAACAGACAATTCAAATTAAAGTATGTTTAAGCTATTTCAAAATAACGTCTCTTGTTTCAAAATGATGGAGCTCATCATTTCGAATCAAGAAAACATCATGTGGACCTAATCTTCTTTAAATCAAAATAACCAGTGTTATTTCAGTTTAAAAGATACGTGTGGACATATGCTTAGTCTTTAAGGGCCACAAGACTCCTTGCTTTTCCCCCCTCCCCCTACAAAAAGTAATATCCCCTTTCGGCAATTCACACCTCATCAACTGTTTTGAATGAGCCTCTACCTCCCTGACTGAATTGAATTTCTTAGTATTTGCCCTCCTCATGAACTCATTTTTGCATGTGTATATATACACCTAACAGGTGAAGCTTCCCCTTCATTCAGCTGGTGAAGTGGGCTCCAGTCCATGAAATCTTATGCCCCACCCCCAAATTGCTAGTCTCTGAGGTGCCACAGGACTCCTCATCATTTCTGTTGAAACAGGCTAACATGGATAACTTTTTGAAATTCAACAATAGCAACTTTAATAAAATCTGTTGCTCTTAATGCAATTTCCAATTACCTTGACTATTGCTTCTTTACCTTAAATTTTATTTTAGCAATTTTCTAGTAAAAAGAAATATACAGAGATATGAGGCAGTGTTAAAACAAATATATACAACTCACAATAAGTGATACATATATAATGGTAAAATATTAGATTTTCAAGAATTAACTGTTTTGACTTAATGAAAAGATGTGAAGGTACAAGAATAAAAATACAAAGAAAAGGGAAACTGATGTAGCATTTATATTTGTCTTCATTTGGTAGTCTCTCTCTCTCCATATTATATATAGGAACTTCTTTCACACAAGGTTGTGTTTGCTTAGTATATGGTCCAACCTCATACTATTTAACATTGTTTCAGTCTTTTCGGCTATGATTACATTCACTACAATTAGATTTATTGCAATCTTTTGACTCCCTCCTACACTCACTTGGTGCCTTTTCTAGCTTTTGGGCTGTGTTCACACAGCCCTCTTATTTCGAAACAACAGAGGTTGTTTTGAAATAAGATTTAGGCCGTTCACACGACGCACGGTTGTTTCGAAACAACGGCACCTGTTGTTTCGAAACAAGTTAAACCCCATGTGGGGACAAAACAAAGTTGTTTCAAAATGATTGTTTCGAAACAACGCTGTGCGAACATGTTGTTTTGAAACAACAGTGACTTGTTTCGAAATAACTGTTGCCTGAACCTGCTATTTCACTTTGAGCTTCTTTCCTTAATTTGAATTAACAAACTGTTAATTCGAATTAAGTTATTTCGAAATAAGGTGTTATTTTGATACAAGTTGTTTCGAAACAACCATATTGAAATAACCCCCTGTGTGTGAACACAGCCCAGCTGGTGTCATCAGGGTGGGAGAATGTTACAGAAATGTAGACCATGGAAATTTAAAATTTGACCAGGAGTCCAGACTATCTATCTGCTTCATTCAAAAGTTCCAGAAATTCTTAGACCAAAAATGCACATCTTTCTTGGTGTCAAACAGAGGTGGCACAAAAGGATAAAATGGGTTCATTTCTAATTTGCATCTCTGCCTGCTTTTTAAAGTAAAAAATCCTTTGCGTAGCCAGGCAAAACATAAATAAGCTCTCATACAAGAAACTTCCAGTAATGATAATACTGAGGAATCAACAGTTCCTTATTTGGAAGGCATCTTACTTCTAAATTAGACAATTTCCTCATTAAAATGCTCTTCTGGTCTAAAAACAACCGTGAAAAAGGTTTTCCATGTTTTTTAAATGTTTTCAGATTAAACATGGTTGGTTTAGAATTCTGTTTTGTCTGGCTACCAATCTAGTAGACTGAGTTGCAGACCAGATTATTAATTATTATCATCATCATTCTCCTCCTTATCATCATCATAACTATAGTCCCAAATGATCAATCAGGATCTCATTGTACTAGGTGCTTCCCATTTTGTACACCTTTACAAGTAAAAGATCTTGCAGACTAAAAACTGGGAAGCTGTTTACATTTGTGTAACATCACCGTCAGATGATGTTATCAATGGCACCTGAAACTAGAATAAAAGAGATAAAAATTAAATTTCTCATGAAGAGAAAGTAAAAATCTTTCAGATCAAACAAAATGTTTTGTTTCAACAAAAAGAAAAAAAACCCAAAAATTCCAATTGAATTAATTCCATGTTTTACCTTTTCATATTAATTAAGGCTTAACCCAAACTAAAATAATAGAAACGGTCAGGTGTGACCACCACCCCTTATCTAAAAAGTTTTGAGACAATCAAGCAGCCCCTACCTACAACAAAAGCTTATGTGCACTAGCCCAGGAACAGGGCAATGTGAGCAGAGGGCTTTGGTGAGGATTGTTTCTCTCTTATGTTCACAGCATACAAAGAGAAGTTTGTTTTTAATTTTTTGGAAGGTTCTAAAGTAGCACTACTTAATTTCTTAAGGTGTGTCTACACTTCTGGGGCTAGACAGATCAATGCAGCTGGATCAACTGAGCAGGCTTTGGAGACCTATTCAAAGTGCTATCTGTTTGATGCAATAAATCATAGTCCCCCTGAAACTGTATGGCTGTGTTTGTGTATTTCCCATTAACCTAGTAAGTTAATGGGAGATACGCAAACTACACATTGCAGCTTGCATACCTCCTATTGATTACTGGTGTTAGTCTGCACCAAGCCTTAAAATCCAGAACTTTAAATATAAAAGAACCAGAAAGAAAAAGAGAAATCAGGCTACATCCTAAGGCAAAGAGGCACAACTCATTCCATCTTGCTGCAGAAAGACTGCCAGTTTACATGCTTCCATGCAAAGCTTCCTACCCTGCAGGCAGTGTCACAAAACTCCTTAGTAATGTAAAGTAACAGCTTGTCATTTTTAGTTTTGAATACCGCATAGTTGGGTGGTAATTGTATATGGGGGAAACAGAAGCAGGAGAGATTGGAGGAAGAAAGATGACACAAGAAGCGCCAACAGAACAAGGAGCTTCAGCTTAACTTAAACAAGCACAGTAGTAGCATGGTCCTGAGGAAGAGCCTAGAGGTGGTGGCTGTAGGAAGTTTGTTGCTGGGAGCATGTGCAATGTCTCTAGTTTGATTCCTCCTTTCTGCAAACAGGACCTTGTACATTCATGCAAACCTACACCATTACATTAAAGACATATGAATCCATCATTTCTTCTCCTAACTGGAATATCATGCAAGACTGCATTTTGACTAGCCTCTAAGCTCAGAAGGTACAACAGTATTATACAATATAAAAACATCAAAACATTTCAGCCTCACAAGAATACTGTTTAGACTGGGTTTGTCTAACTAAAATTTTGTCAGAATTGACACGTTTCTACAAAATGCAACTTAAAAAAGAATTTGATTCAATTAATAATAATGTACGCTCACCTTAATTTTATTATATACACATGTATTCTACTTTATTTTTGTATTGTCTGATTATCCCATGCTGTCCTGTATAATTTTGTATCCTTTTGCAGTGCTAGATGGTAGCCCTGAGTTCCTAGCCTGTTGCATTGATCAACTTCATCTTATGTCTAACAGTTCTTTTTCCTTTCTCCTATCCCTTTTTATGGAGAGATAAAAGAACAAAGTGGTCTACTTACCTGTAAATAAAGTAAATAAAAGTGCATCTATTTTATATTTTCTATGAATACTTCAGAGAACTATAGTCTTGAAAATAATGTCAGTGGTGTGCTTTTTTTGTTTTTGTTTTTTGTTTTTTTCCAAAAGCTGTCCCTTTTCCCATTATCACTGCAATGGACTGGGAAACTCCAGCCACTTGAATCAATATTTCTGTCCACTTCATTTTGCTTAAATCCTTGCTTATCCTCACTGCTGCAGGGCAGCTATACCACGTAAGAACAATCACATGCTTCTTTTGTTGCTAAGGGCAACAATGCAAAGGGTGAGAACTGGTTAATGTAAATCACATGACACGACAATATATAATGGATTCAGATGGCTTGTCCTTTAATTGTTTAAGCTGGTTTTAGGATCACATGATCACTCAAGTAGTATAGGAATGCCAGCTGGGAAAAAAAATAAATGTGATTTACTTCTTGTTATTGTAACAACTTGATAAATTGGTGCAGCAAAGCACATGCCTGACTTTCTAAGTAGGATGGCACTAAAGTGGAGGGGACAGTATTATCAGCTTTATTCTCATTCACAGCTAATCAACAATTAAAATTCTATTTTCACAGTGTTCCCTTTGGATATATTTGCACCACGATTAGACGCCCACTGCTAGCTCATGACAGCTGACTTGGGCTCACAGGGGTCTCCAGCTGCAGAGCTGTTTAATTGTGATGTAGATAATCAGGCTTGTGTTCTGGGATTGTCCCAGCTCACAGGGTCCCAGAGTTCAGGCACCAGCCTGATCCAGAATGTTTACACTGCCATTAAACAGCCCCTTAGCCTGAGTCAGTAGGCATGGACTCTCTGAAGGTTTTTAACGGTAGTGTAAACATACCACTGCGACATAGAGGAACTACATACCTTTTGTTTTGTTTAAAGAGTCATCTTAAACCAGCGATATGTTTATAGTAATATCACTGTTCCTACAGCTGTTTTAGAGTTTGGGTGGTGCACCATGTTGCTGTACTATACTTCACTGTCTGACGGCTTGGCACAAGTGGCCATGAACTTGTTTAGATTATCTTAGAGCTTAACAGATTTATCCACATTGTTGCAGTCCCAGTTTGTTCAAAAGTTATTTGAAATTGTTTAAAAGATATTGGCCATGTCTACACTGGCAAATTAGTCTGGACTATGCAAGCTTAGTCCAGACTAATTTAGCCCATGGCTAAGCTAGGTTTTACCTATTTCAAACTAAGAAATTTCTTAGTTCGAACTAGGCAAAGCTTGGTCCAAACTAATAAGTATGAATGTTAGTTTGAATGTCTGAATTTAATTCACACTTTAGTTCGAACTAAGCGCAGGCAAGACATGAGCTAAGGCTTAATTCAAACTTAAAAAGTTTGAACTAAGCCATTAGTTTGAACTAGCCACACATTCTACTTTGAACTAAAACACTAATTCGAACTAGAACATGTGGCTAGTTCAAACTAAAAAGCTGCAGTTAGTTCAAACTGGCCTGAGGTTACTTTGGCCTACCCTTGGACTTTGAACTGGCCTGAGGTTAGTTCGGCTTAACTCTGAACTAAAATTGCATATGTAGACATAGCCATTTAGGGCTGGTATAGTAAGAGCATTGCTGGTCAAGTAGGTTAATGCCCAAATTGTACACTCAAATTAATTCATACAACTACCATTACAGTGATTAGGAATACATTTTTTTTGTATTTATTTAGCTTTTACAGTGTTAACCACATATCCCAGGTTGTTGCTTTATTTTATTTTATAAGAAAAAATATAACAGCCTACAAGCAATTAATTGAATTGCCCTTCACAAGTACACCACATAACCATGACTTTAACCCACCTCCTTTGTAAATGCTTGTGTGGAAAGGTACATTTTGATTTGTGTACATGACTGTCCATGGATAAGTCCCTTGCATGAGAGAAAGCTTGCAGAGTGGCATGGCATTTTACTAGCATTAAATCTTCTTCAAACTAGTGTTAGCTCTCAGACATATGTCACTTTTGTAAATATGAAATGAACATGTTTTAAAACTATTAACCAATCTTGAGTGTACTGATGATGGGTGCAGGGCTTATATCTCAATCTGTCCAAAGACAACAGTCCATGCGGAAGACTCTTCTTTCACAGTACTTCACTTTAAAATTAATGTGGAAGAGATGCCAAACTGTTAAAGAAACAGTGGATTAATTAATATTGTTCCTTTCAAAACACTGGAACTCTGGGCTGGCTAATCACATGTTTAAACCATTTCTGTAAGATGCCAGAGTGATAAAGCCATTGTATTGTGTTGGATCCAGAGTTCAAACAACTTGCTTTGCATGAGAGAGAAGCTCTTATATAATGTAAATATCACTGTCCATAATTAAGCAGCTCACTGCCCACCTGGCACTATTGAAAGTCCAGCTTTTATTCTGATGGAGTACCTTGATGTTTGATTCTGAATTACTTATTCCATTTCCTTATCAAGATGTTCAGTTGATAAAGACCTTAGACAATATGTTAAAATCAACCGTTTTTGTGCATCTTAGGCACTTAGAAGTTTGAAAGTTCATGGAATTTAAGATCCAATGGGAGTTATGCACCTAGTGGCATTTTCAAAAGTGCCTGTCTGAATCTTTAGGCTCATAAAATACCTTTAAGAAAATCTGTCCTCGGATCTTTTGAAAATGAAGCTTAGGTCCTTTTGAAAGTGCTTCCCCTTAATATATGTGGGGTTTTCAATTAAAAACTGGCATATTTTCATCCCATAAATCATGATGCCTACTTTACCTCTGGCCCTGAAACAGATTCAGTACAATTTAATATTAAGACTACCTGACTTCATTTAATGCCTTTGTTAGTTTTATTCTCTCTATATTACAGCTTGGGACATAAAGCGAGAAAGAAAGAAATGATTTGGTCAAGGACATTAGTGGTATAACTAATAGCCAGCCCTAGAGTTCAGGTGTTCTAAGATAACAGTGCTGCATTCACAGCACAAAACCATCCACTCTGGCTCTTATTTAAATACGAGTTGCTGGGTCTCTAGTTCCAAATCTTCATTCTGAACTTTGGCTAGCTGTTTGGCCCCAAAAAGAAGCTGCGTATTAATGCAGAGGTAGGTTAATTACCTGTTTCCAAAGGGATAGCCATGTTAGTCTAGTCCAGTAAAAAAACAAGAAGCAGTTGTGTGGCACTTTAAGACTAACAGATTTATTTGTTGCATGAGCTTTCATGGGAGAAGATCCCACTTCCTCAGATGCTTCGAAGATGGGTGAACTTACAGAAAGGAATGAAACTAAATGCAAGGGGGTGTAAAACATAGGATCAGGTCATAAAGTAACAGCAAATCAGAGCAGTTTACAGGCTTAAAGAATGGGAAGCCTGAAGTCAAATTACCCTTATTTGACTTCAGGCTTCCC
>ML681994.1:42137256-42173368 GCA_007922195.1 Podocnemis expansa
GAAGCATCTGAGGAAGTGGGATCTTCTCCCACGAAAGCTCATGCAAAAAATAAATCTGTTAGTCTTAAAGTGCCACACAACTGCTTGTTGTTTTTTTACAGGTTAATTACCTGCCAGCTTAGTTCTTCTGTTTCTGACACTTCCTAAATACATGGTGACAGCACAGGCCATGTGAAGTAAACCTCATGGGGTGTAGCACAAACAGAGAAACAGCTGCAATATTATGTGATTGCAGTTGTACTCCCATCAACTGGTGCCCCATATTGTCAGAACCCTTTGGTTAGATAGGATGCTGCACAGAGTCTGAATCAGCAGGTGATACTCAGCCCACCCATCTTATCTGAGTCTCTATAGTTCTATTTTGGAAGCAATGATGGTAGTTTCTGTCCCATTAGGGTGTACAGACTTCCCTTTATGTTTGGGAGATATTATTTGGTCCTTCTCTATGAGGGACCCAGAACCCCCTTTACTTCAGCCTTTGTTAAGAGGTAGGTTGTGGAACACGGGCCCACCTACTCCAACTCAGAGTCCTTAACATAGGCAGAATCAGTCCTTGGTGAATCTCATGTGAAACCCTTAGCTCTTTCCTGTCTCCTTGGATTCCTGGAGTCATTTGCAGACTGTGGCTCTGACCATCCCTTCTTTGGGTTGCTGTCACTCTGGTATAGCATCTTGCCTGCTTGCTGGCAGGACTTTCTTTCTTTGGCTTGTTATCTTCTCTAGCAGCCACCCCAGTAGTGCCTTTTCAGCTCTTTTATTCTCCTAGCTGCTGTGAGGCTGCCAATCAGCATTGGCCAGTAGTTCCTGCATTAACTCTTTGATTGCTGGCCCATATGGGGCATATACCCCCCCCCCCAAGATTCCCCACCATTAATGAATGTTCTTTGTGGAATCAAATAGTCTGCCAGCCTACCCCCACCCCAAAATAATTTTAAAAATGGTTCAAATGTTTCCAAAGGAACTATAAACATGGACTCTCAATGTCTTATCTATCTCTGTTTCAGTTTTCTTCATATTATGTCACAATGGTATCTAAGTGCTACACATAGAACAGCAAGGTCTATAGTGGACTTCATAAAGATTCTGAGTTTTGACCTCTACATGTTCTAAAGAGTTATTATATGTCATTTTTGTTTTTGTTTTTTTTATATTAGCACTGCCAGTTATAGTAGAAAGGGTTATCAAAGTGTATTATATCCTATGGAAATTCATGCCAAAGGAACAAGCTCCTCTGAGTTCATGCCGTTCTCATGTGCTCTGTCCTGAATTCTGTTAATTACAGTTTCTCACTGTATTAATAGGTCATGGGATGAAGATGTAATCTCTGATGTAGCTGGTTTCTGATCGAATGATGGGTTTAGAGATTCACCTGAAGCTTTGAACAGGGAATGGGAATTGACTGAGAGCCAAAGGATCAAAACATAGGGATTGATCTGATGCTGGTGACTTACTCCTTTGAGATGAGATGTCACATTTGGTACAAACTGGATTCTCTGCATTGCTGACAAATTGTTGCACAAAGAGTGGTTTACAGAAATTTAGTTTGAAAATGACAATTGAATAGAAGTGATGAAAACTTCCAATGGAAGTTACATTTCATTGATATAAGTTACATGAAAAGCTAGTTACATTTTTTTCTACTCAGGCCAAATGAAATAGCAGTTTCTGGATTGGTTTTGGTTACTTCACTTGTTCTAAATCTAAGCAATAAAAGTCTATTGCAACCACAGTGAGAATTAGCAGTCATGTTCTAAGTATAAGCGGTAAACATGCCATAGTGCCTTGCAGAGAGCTCTTGTAAAGTAAGGGTCCTCACAATAAACTATCCAAAGAGCTTTAGAGTCAGACAGCTTTAAAAGCAGACAGAATGCTAGCAGCACCATTGTGCAATTCAGAGTTGAAACTAAAACCTAAAAGCAAGTGTGGCCCAGCAAAGTAGCACCCTGTCTGCTCTGTCAAACCTAAATGTTACTTCCTCATTCAACTTCCTTTTAATATCAGTCTTGTAAAAAATGTGGTTTAGAGGTAAAATGTGCTTTTTGGTGAAGATAATAGGCAAATACCACATTTCTTATTTAAAAGAAACCAGGGTGATTGGAAGGAGTAAAAGTGATGCTATTTCCATGTTAGGTTGGGTGGGGCGGGTATCATTTACAAAGTTATCAAAAGAATAAAATCAGAACTTGGATAAATAGCAAATATTTAACGTTTTGATCCCTTGAAAATTTGGGAAAGAGTCTCTTTGGATGCATATCTACATTCATTTTCTCATAAACCAATTTGTTATAATCCTTTTAAAACAGACTGGCCCATGTCTATCTTCTCCGTCAGCTAAAGACTACAGAATCATATGAAAGTGATTATGGGAACCACATACATTGATGTTACATTGATGTGAATTTTGAGTCATTTAGCTTGGTTTAAAATTATTGGACACACTTCCTAGGAGTTTTTAGTCTAGCCAGTCATCTGGATCTCATGACAGAAGCTTGCGGGGACAGGATAGTCTCTCATGTGATTTAGCCACTTTATTTCAAAATAAAAACTCTTATATCCACAGGATAACAGAAATTTCTTGTTCCTTCATTGCTGTTAATACAACCCACTAGAGTACTTGTTTCACTGGTTGACTTTCTGTACCAAAGCTATTCAATAGTGCAGTACTAAAGGTGAGATCCTGGCCCCATTGAAATACATGGGAATTTTGCCTCTGATCTCAGCAGGATTTCCCCATTTTTGTATCTACTTTTATTTTTTCCTGAGTTCACAGTGGTTGAGACCTGGTTTACACAGCCTGTGAAATTTGGCGGCAGTTGACAGGAATTACACAACCAAGCAGAGTAGCTTGTGGCAGCTACCTGGCTAGGGAAGCCGGGCACGAGGGGGGGAGCAGGGTCTTTGTCGGGCACTTTTGTTCTATACTCTGTCTCCACAGCATTGTGCTGATGAGAAATGCACACCTGTTGACAAAGCACTATGTCACCTTGTAGGGTTATGGTGTTAATTGTTATCTATAGCCTTATGGATCCATTCTTAAATTCATTGGGCTCACTCATAACTTTCTTGAGTTTATTGGTTTGTGGTTCTAATTCACTCTTGTACCACTTTCACTGATGTGTAACTTGTTTCTTATTTTCTGTCAATCTTCATATATTGTAAATCTGGTTGTAACAATGTTTCTTATTGGTAATGTGCCTCCTAATTAATTACTTCCCATTTGTAATAGTACCCCAATATTCATACATTATACCTGCCAATCTTTATTTCATTTTAATTGCTTCACATTGATGATCTTATTTTGGTGTCTGCAACTTTGTCACATTAGTCCTGTCAATCTCCATTTAGTTTTAGTGGAGTACAATAAATATCTTCTTCTAGACAGGCTGCAGCTTTTGGGGAGAGCTTGGAGCCAAACCACTGTGCTTTGGGGTTCACATGGCTTTAGGGGAGCAACTCATTCCCCTGAGCCACACAGCCCCAGCCCATACTGCTGTGTGAATTTGTCCCTATTTATCTTTAAAGCTCTGGTTCTACCACTACCTTTTCCCCAATCTCTGCAGCATTCCAAACTCCATATTGTAAATGAAAACTCCATATTGATCATTGCATTCCCCAATCTCTGTCATATTAATCACTGTACTCCATCTTGTCTGATAAGAACAAGGTGTGGATGAAGGGTATATGTGTGCATGTGTGAACTAGTTCCAAACTGCCAGCTGATCCTGACGAGGGGTGAAGTCCATCCAAGCCTGAAGAGCGTGAAAAGGATCCACCCCAGAAACAAAACAACTAAAACTTAATCAAGCCATCAAGATCAAGCTGGAAGTCACATCTGCTAACAGGAGCAGTGTGACTCAGCAGCACCCATGGACTTTTTGTCACCCCTGCTATTGTCTAGCAATCAGTAGTGGTACAGAAGCGAGTTAATCCACCAGTACTTCCATTGAAGCCAAAACTGTATAAAAGACTGGGTGAGATCACAAGGCTTTGGGGGAACTGTTCTGCGGAAGATCCAGAAGGAAGGAGCATCAGTGCATGCCCGACAAAGACCCTGCTCCCCCCCTCGTGCCCGGCTTCCCTAGCCAGGTAGCTGCCACAAGCCACGAACTCCAGCAACGAACCCAAGCTGCAATCTCAAGCCACGACCAGGACTGGTAACTATCAACTACAGGACATCTACTGGTGTGTTTGGGCGTGCGTGTGTGTATGTGTGTGTGTAGCATTAAGACAGGAATTAATTCTGTGTCATAATAAATGTGGCACATTGCCTTTTCCCCCCTGAAAATATACTGGGTGGTCTTTGCATAACAACCTGAGAAGGTGGTTTTACTAGATCGACTTCTGGATCAACTGAGTGTGTCTTTACTGCCAATCAGTCAAACTGGGTCAATCAAATCTATCTGACAGCAGTGAATTTGTTGCTATCACTGTAGATATAGCCTGAGACAGAAGACAAACCAGGAAAGCAGACACAGAATACACTGTTTCACCCCACAGACGGTCTAGGCCAGTGGTTCTCAACTTTTTGTGAGTTATGACACACTTGGCAGTATATTGCAATTGTATAGGACACACTAGCCCACCCCTTCAGGCCAAATCCAGCCATCTCAACAGCTCTCCACGGCACACTTGCTGTTGTATGTTGACACACTAATGTATCTCGACACAGTGGTTGAGAACCTCTGGTCTAGGTCATGGATTATATATATGCAAGGGAGAGGTGAAGACCTGCAGTCTCAAGTTTTAATCTGTGATTACAGGGCCTACACAGGGAGTGGCATGATCTAACATTGGAAATTGAAGTTTTCACAAATTAAACTGTTTGGACAACCCCCCTCACTGTGTTCCTTAGAGCTGGTAATTTCTAGTGACTCTCTAACCTGGCTGCCTGGTTTTGGTGTATAGTGGTAGATGGACTTGAGCCCTGTTCCATGAAAACCCCTGAGTTTCCCACTGCTCTGCATTACAGATGTGTGCTGTAAGTTGACGTTTTAACGAGTTGTAAAGCATTCATTTGCCCCAATATAAAATGGTTCAAAGCACCAGGAATATGCGATTACAGGAAATAAAACAAACTGCAATTTCAATCAGTGAGCCAGTGAATTCTATATACAGTAAAGGAGCAGAAAAGCTTAAACTATGGCTCAGCAGAGGCCTGCTCAAGGGAGTAGTGGGGGAAGACATGCAGACCACAGACCACCCCATTTGCCAGGGACACAAAATTTCTGGGGCTCAGGATGGGGAGAACAAACTCATCTTGAATTGTGTTTCGGACATTTCAGTCTGAACCCTGTTTCATCTCTGTATGAAGGGTCTTTTATACTAACTGAAGAAAAGAATCCTGTGCCTCTAAATAAAAGAATTTGAGTCTGAAGTGTGTCATACAATCATTATATAATTGTACCATGAGTCCCTTGGCCTATGAAAATCCATCAAAGCTACAGGTGGGAGAGACAGATTAAGCTGTAGTAAAGTTTCACAGAAGTCTGAGCATCTGAGAACACATGGACAACTGCTTTCATGTAAGGAGAAACTAAAGACACAGGGACTATTCATCTTAAAAAAAGAGATGACGAAGAGTGGATATGATAGAGTCTATGAAATCATAAATGGTGAGGAAGTGAATAATGAAGTGTTATTTACCCTTTCCCACAACACACAAACCAGGGGTCACCTAATGAAATTAATAGGGAACGGGTTTAAAAACAAACAAGAGGAAGGACTTCACACAACACACAGTCAACCTGTGTTCATTGCCAGAGGATGTTGTGAAGGGCAAAACCATAAATGGGGTAAAAACAGAACTAGATACATTCATGGAGGTTACGTCTACTAATGGCTTTTAGGAAAGACAGTTAGGGGCTGTACCCCATGCTTTTGGTGTCCCTAACCTCTGACTGCTAGGGGCAGGATGACAGGGGATGAATCACTCATTAAATTGCCCTGTACTGTGTATTCCCTCTGAATCATCTGGCAGCAGACACTGTTGGAAGACAGGAAGCTGGATTATATGAACCACTGATCTCACCCGAAATGGCCGTTTGTTTGTTCTGATGACATGAAGCATTGCTAAAGGTCAGTTGACAGTGCTGCTACTCCCAAAAGCAAGGCATTGGATCAAAGCAGTCACAGTTCTAAGTTTCCATATTCAAGGTTCATGAAATTCAACTGTGCTTAAAACACCAAATAATATAAGGATTTATCGCTAGTTTTACGGCTTCTGCCTATGGAAGAAATATCAAACCAGGCCAAGGGGATGAAAATTTATTCAATGGGAAGCTAAGGAAGAATGATCATTATAGAGGAGAAAGATTAGCTACCTCAGGATGAAGGAACATGCCTTTTCCTCAATTTTTAACCTACTTGAATGCTGTGAATTTTGAAATAGAGTTCACACCTGAAGGTCACATTCTGTTACACACTGGTACTTTGCATATTTGCTGTTAGTTCAGGAAGCCTCAGTAAAAAAAAATACAAGTTACAAATTTCTAATTGGTTCCTAATAGATATATTTGATAGTTCAATTTTAGATTCAAACAATGGGTCCATTGGTCAGCTGGTCCCTTCATCATAAACCAACAGACAGTTTGTCTGATGGTGGCAGGTAGGGTCATCTTGTCAGGTTCAGAACCCCATTATGCTAGATGAAGAGAAAAACACTGTCCCTCCTGAACTTTTATTCAAGGCAAGTTTAATTATAACCCCCAAAATAGAGGGTTTTAGTGGAAATGCCTTGCTGATGGATCATTAACAATATAGCAGAGTGAATGACTTTGCCATTCTGCTTAATATGTGCCTTGTAGTTTAATATTTGGTAGTTTAATTAGTGGCTGTCTCTGTATGTACCCCGTACTACTGCTGAGAGTACAATGCAGCCATCTATCAATTTAAAATTACTTGAAAATTTCACTTCAAATGCTACAGATTTAGGTCTTTTTTGTTTTTCAGATTCCTATCTTAAAGATTTTCTCTCAAAAGTGTTCTAACATATAAATATATATGTTGTTTTTGAGCTTGAGTTGAAGACTTTGCCCTTTTAACCTGTACTTAAAAATTGGTAACCAGGTGACAAAAATCCTTAGACAGACACATGTGCACACAAACCAGATTACAGATTATTCTTCTGAAAAGGATTTTTTTTGTAGTTATGTCTGAGCTGTTCAGGCTCTATGGGGAGGCCTGCCAGGAATAAATTTATATCAGCCAGGCATTAAGAATTAATCTTGTGATACTACTGGATTTTATTTTAGCTAACAGAACATTGCCATTTAGAACTAAAAAGACAGTTTTAAATTTCCTAAAAAAAATGCTGCATTTGTTGTCTTATGGGTTTGGTTGTGCTGTTTAAGGCATATCAGTGCTATATATCTATACATCAATAGATAGATAGATAGATAGATATAGATTTTTTTTTTAACCCTGACACTATAGCATCAATTAAATCAGGTTAGCTAACACCTTTGTAAAGGCCAGTGTGAATGCTCCATAAGGTCTGTATCAGGCTACAAACATATGTCCTTCATCCCAGGCTGAAAATTTTTACTGAGGTAAGTCTAATGTAGACCGACTCTGTGGCACAGTACAGGTCCCAGTTCAGCATGATATTTAAGCTTATATCCAGCTCTGAACATGGTAATAGTTACATTGAAGGCGGTGCAACTTTTTATGCTTAAAATACGAACATTTTAACATACCTTGCTGAATCAGGGCAATAATTAAATAAGTGCAAAACTACCCAGTTTGGAGGGAAGTAATGTGTTAAGCAGAATGTCTTCCAGTTCTTCTGAAAATGCATAACCAATAACTGGTTTAGTAGTGGGTAAACTGTATGTCACCCAGATAGCTGGCCAACTCCGCTGGAGCTGGAAGTGAAAAGTCCTTACACCTTCCAGAGCTCAGGAACTGCCCAACCCTTGCATGAACCACATGAAAAAAGAGAAAGCCTTACATCTTTACCCACAGTGTGCATCAGGGCCAGGCCGTTAACAGATGATTTAGTATCCATGAGGGACAAAAATTGCAATCAGTATTTCTCCAGATATATATTGCCATTTGTCCTTTCAATACAAATGAAAAATGAAAAAGCCTTGCCATTGGGATAGAAATCTGTGGTTTAGATACCTGTGATCTACATGAGCTCATCATAAATTACAATTGGAGCACTAGAGTCTATAGAAATAGTGTGGGGTCCAATCTGTACTAGAAAGGGTAGCTGTTACAGTTATGCCATTATCTCAAGCACTCCTTGTGACAAACAAAACACTTATACTAGCAAAAAAGATCTTATTTCAGTATAAAAGTTATACTAGCAAAGCTGATATAACTAACTACACTAAGGCTTTTGCCCGTATAAAGTTTGACTTGAAATCCTCCCCTACCTGACATTGTTATACCCATAAAAGTTTCTAGTGTTGAGTCTAAGACAGCATGAACCATTTGTCTGGTGCTATTGCTATGAAAAAAGGCAACTTATGGTTATGGGATTGTTAATGAGCTAGGGAGCCTTTCTCCATTATGGAGCTGGGATTTTTTAAATCAAGACAGAACAAAACAAGGAACAATCCTGAGCTTGCAGGGAGACAGACTAGAGAATCTAATGGGTTTGATGGGTTTTGTATTTTGTTTTTGTTTTTCTTTTGCACTCACCTTTCAAACAGAGAGTGGTATGAGATGGAGCTCTTTTTCAGCAACTCATGGAAGTTAGAGACAGAAAAGTACAACAACATGTCTGTACTTCTTGACTTCAAAGATCCACTAGATTGGAGGTGAGATAGCTACAGAAATGCTGAACCAGTTTTTAAGTACTATATTCTTCTCAGTTCAAGTATAATGCAAGTACGGCTGCTGTTTGTCACAAGCTGTTAGTGTGTTCAGACGCTGAAAATTATATTCAGTTAAAAATGCATAATGCTAGAAGTATTTAATTGTTTGGGGGGGCAGATCTTCTTTCCCCAACAGGTAGATTCATGCACAATTTACTGTAGCTAACCTCCATGAAATTTCCATCTCTGATCTGCATCTTAGTCTGCATATCTCTAAATGATCAGGAGAAGATACTTGTTAGACACTTACTTTTCTAGTAGGATAATGAACTGTAAATTAGATTATATTTAGTCTAGCTTCCTAAGGGGGGGGGTAAGGCCAATGTAAAACGCAGTCAGTCAAAGAGAGTTGTACACATTTCCACCGAAAAATTGTCTTAGCAGCTTTTGAAGGCAATATTAGAACGGATCAGCAAGTAGTGACAATGGGAGGAAAGCAGTAAAGTGATGGTTTAACTGCAGTAAAATAGATTTATTATCCTCTTGGGTGATGCAGGACAGTCCAAATAGGTCTGGGAAATGAGACTGTCTAGTGCAGCCAGACTTCCAAGGCAAGCCCTTCTGTTTCAGCCGTTTTAAACTATTTTAAAGATGTTGATATAGTCTTTCTACAACATTGAAAAGTGTAAAAGTAACAGTGGGGAAACAAACTTAAAAAAAAAAAGTTTCAAAGGGACAGCTGTGCTAGTCTACCTTGGTCTAGGAGTCCTGTAGCACTTAAAGACTAACAAATTGATTTATTACATAAGCTTTCATGGGAGAAAATCCCATTTTTTTCAGATGCTTTGAAGATGGGGAAATTTACAGAACGGGAGAAAATACATAATTTATAAATAATTAAAAATAAAATAATAAATAATTTCCTCCCATTCTATAAGGTCCCCCCTCTTCAAAGAGTCTGATGAAGTGGGATTTTTTTCCATGAAAGCTCATGCAGTAATTCAGTTTGTTAGTCTTTAAGCACCACGGGACTCCTTGTTTGTTTTTTAAAAAACAAAATAAGATGGCTAAATTTATTCAATAGTTCTCTCCACTATACCCTGTCTGCTGATTGGGGCTGTGTGAAGCAGCAAAACTGGCCCAATTTTGTTGAAAGTCATGGAATTCGCACAACCCTTACATGGGCAATGTGGACCATATGTGTGTCCTCCTTTTCCATGGGTTTTGAGGAGGGATTTTTGATTACATTCAAATCCATGAAAACTATATTAGTTTTCATGTGGTTTCCTCAAACTAAAACTAGGCTAAGTGTGGCTGGGTTCAGTAAAACTCAAAACAGAACTCAGAAGGTTGCAAAAAATGTAGATGGAAACAAACAAACAAAAAAGTAAAGGTTTCATTTAAAAAAGATAACAAAAGGATTTGTGGCATGAAAATCACACTTAAAACAGTCAAGTAACCTTGATTCTGCCTCATCATGCCCTGCCCATCTGTATGCCTGACATGTAAGCTAAACATGTTTTGCCATGAACTTTAAGGCATCCACAACCACAAAAATCCTTACAGTACACTTAATATAATTTTGAGTAGCAGCTTACTCTATGAGCAGTCTCACAGATTTCAGTGGGACTAACTGCAGAGTAAGCTACTACTCAGCATAAATAAGACGGGAAAGTTTTTGTTTTTGTTTTTTTTTTAATTCTGATTTGATCAATCCTGGTCAAGTTAACAAATTTATATTTTCCTAAACTAAACACCAGGTGCCAACCTTGACTCTTGTGCATAAGAAAGGATACATGGCTGATATCTGTTTTGACATGCAATCTGTAAATGGAGAGTTGGTTGCACTTGCAAACCAACAGTGAATAAAACTCCTGATATAACCTATTTCTAACAGAGAGAAGTGAAAGCTGTGCAGGTCAAATGATCATTCAATGTGCACATGCTATAAAAGCTTAAATATCCTGATTATGTTTCTGTTTACTCGGAGTATCATGAGAAACTGGTTCTTCCAACCTGTTTGCCATAGCAGAAAACTAAGTTTAATTCATCTACCTCATAAGAATATCTTTATGCATTCAGATTTCTTCAATCCATGTTGCAGGTTTCTCTGAAAATTTCAGTTTTAAGTCTGCAGTCACTTCTGTATATTTAAGGGGTTTATATTTTATGTTTGTAAAGGGACAATGTACTGAGGAGCCTTCAATCTAGACCTCACAACTTTTGCATAGAATAACGTGCACATTGATTGCATACACACAGTAGATCAGATGCCAAGTCTTTTTGTGTCACTCCAGTGGTGGGAAGTGACTTAAACCTGACCTATACAGTCAGTGGAAAATTCCTTTAATATGTGTTCTTCCTTGGCTGGCATAGAACTGGTACGATCAGCTGTACAGCCCCTTCAGTGTATGGTTTGAGGGTAAGAAAGAGTACAGCTAGGGCACACTTTAGCCTGATGATCCCAACCAGCATAATAGCCCCTAGGGAATTGTTAAAAGCTGGGGTATTTTATAGGAATCCTAAAGCTATTGTCAATTATGCTGGCATCAAATTGATCTCCAGCAGCCCTGAGGAACAGAGAAATCCAAAAGGGACTTAAAGACACCCTGGTTCCTTTCTCTCACCCTCTGTGATGCTCTGGTGTAATTAGGAATCGGTACCAATCCCCAAACACTTTACTGATGATGAGATCCACAGGGGTGGCTGTGTTAGTCTATTTCAGCAAAACAAACAAGGAGTCTAAGTGCAACTAGACTCCTTGTTTGTTTTCCACTTCACTGATGTCCACTTATGAACATTTAGGAGAGTTTCTAGTATTCTTCATCTACCATGCTGAATATTCTTAACTGTAATCACTGATTTAAAAATAACCAGGTTTTACAGCTTTACTGAAACAATTCCTAATCTAAACAGATTCAAGGTGTTTTTACTTTGGACCTATGATTAGCATTGGTATTTTTTTTTAATGAATACAGAGTTATATAAACTGTCGCTTAGTTTGTATTACTGCATAAGGCTGCATAAAATGTCTGCCAGACTTACTCTGGAGAGCCACACTTCCAATGGCATTGCCATGGTCAGTTTCTCCAAAAAGGTGTAGCCTCAAAAACATAATGAAAATAAATGCTTTCTTATAGTTTAGTTGCTAGGTGTTATGTCACCCTACCTTCAGTTCTTGGTTCACTGGCAGAAGCTGAAGCCCAAAGTCCAGTTGCAGGCAGTACTACAGGTTTATTGAGGTAATCAAGCAAGAATATCAGTTCTTGACACTGGTAATTTTCCTTCTTCCCACATTACTTCCTCTTTGACCTCAGTTTTTCTAGTGTATCTTAACCAATCCTTTAAAAAAAATTACAATATGATTCTGTAACAAACTCTAACATACTGTAACATAATTTTCTAATCTATCATACCCCATCATCTTAAATTATAACAGTAGAAAACTAAAATTTTTTTCCATTATAATTTTGCACATTATTGGACTTACATTATATTTCCATACTTATAGAAAATGTGGCAATATTTTAAAACTGTATCAATCCAAACAGTGAAAAATATATTATACTATAGGAACAATAAAAAAAATCTAGGTTTCTAAAAGACCATAATCACCACAGAATCCAAGCAGTTTATATACAGTAGATTGATTCATTGATCCTCCAAACGTCTGTGTTGCTGGTAAATACTATCAGTTTTACAGAGAGGGAGTTAATTCACACAGGGATAAAGGCCCCGCTTCAGCATATCATGTGCTTAACTTTAAGTAGATAAGGATTTTCAAACTGCTAGGAACACTTCTTAAAAGAGAGTTCACAGTCCCTTCTAAATGTCTCACTTTTGTTTTGACCTCATCTTAACCCTGTGAGAAATACAGTAAATTAACATACATTTTATAATCAAATAAGTGTCCTTTCTCACAAACTAATCTTTTCTTCAATATATCATTTTGTCCCCTGAACTAGATGTTAATAGGCCATGCTTTATATCTAGTATCTATGATCTTGTCAAAATAAATATATATCTATGGTGATTTTATATCTAATGTTTATGACCTGTGAAAAGAAACTTCATTCTGTTCTTTTAGCTTTTTGTTTCTACCGCTGTGTTTTGTCTAGCATTAGTAATTATGAAACTTCTGAGAGTCAGAAGAGTAAAAATTAAAGGAAGGATAACTTTAGACTATGGGGATGGCTTTGAGAGTTGCTAAAGATGAAGCAGTTTCTGTTAACTTCAAGTGGAAATTCAGCAGTTGAGACTTCTGCAATTCTACTCCAAGTTTGGACACTAAATGTAAATGTTTAATCATCCTATTTGCACAAACACTTTTGAGTTTTGGGGAACACTAACAGTTGTCTATACAAATTTGGAGCTAATTTTAGGCATAGCTTATGTGTTAAATAGCGTAAAGTGTTCAATGGCTATCTCCAATAATGTGGGTGCAATTTTACTCGTCCCTGTAATATCTGTGGGTGCCAAATCAATTGCACTCACAGATGTATCCTAAAATTGAAGCCTAGGACTTTAAGAAGCCAAAGTGAAATGCATGTGTGTGTAAGGGGCCTCCACAGGCCTAGGTATTTCTGATGTTCCAGAGTGCTTCTGACAGACTTGAATTGTGCATAGTCCTCGTTCAATCTCTCTTCGCTGCAGGTGAATTTCATTCTGGATGAATTTGCTTATGATGAAATATGTTAACACGGTAAGCATCAGAGTGGCACCAAGGGAACATGCTGGACCTGCAAACTCAAGAATGATAGACTGAAACCATCTTCTGCTAGCTATTTCCCCCTTTAAAAAAGGATGTTCCTGTGCTTCAAGTTGGAATAGGAAATATGGCTTTACTCCCTCATTCTATCATGGACTTTCAGTACGGCCAGCACCAAGCATTCAAAAATCATGAGTCATGGCCCCCAAAATAATCTAATAATATGATTGGCTGCTTTATTTTTAGGGTGCCCACCGGCCACATTTCTAAGCTTTTCTCTGCACCCATGAGAACTAGAAACTTACTTTTTAAAAGAAATCTGAGACTCATGTAATCCATAGCACTCCAAGGTATGGGGTTAGGTAAAATAACAAATGTTGTGAGGCATGTGATAAAATTATAGGAAATGACAATGAATGAGTTTATATGTGACCTTGAGGAAGTCATTCTATCTTTCTGTGCCCCTTTTCTGCATCTATAAAACTGAGATAAAAATTACCATCTCCATGATTTTCTGATTTGTCTAATATTGTAAGTTTGTTTTGGCAGTAATATGACTGTTTATTACTATTCTCCTGAAAGAGACAAGGTGGATGAAGTAATATCTTTTATTGGATCAGCTTCTGTTGGTGAAGGACACACACTACATAGAGAAGCTCAGAAACCTCTCTGTTTCATCAACAGAAATTGGTCCAATAAAAGATATTATCTCACCAACCATGTCTCTCCCATATGCTGGAACCAACACAACTAAAACCAAGTTCAAACAATTATGTTCATGGCAGTACTTAGCACAAGGAATCCCTCATCTCACATGAGGCAATTAGGCTACTGTTAATAATATTACTAATAAATAATAATAATATTTTGAAAGTTAAACTGAAGACAATATCTTTGACAAATCCAAAAAAAAGTTTCAGAAAATCATAGAATCATAGGGTTGGAAGGGACCTCATAGGTCATCTAGTCCAACCCCCTGCCAGAGGCAGGACCACTCCCACTAAACCATCCCAGTCATGGTTTTGTCCAGCCGTGCCTTAAACACCTCCAAAGATGGAGATTTCACCACCTCCCTCGGCAGCTCATTCCAAGGCTTCACCACTCTCCTAGTAAAAAAGTTTTTTCTAATATCCAGCCTCGACCTCCCTAACCGCAACTTGAGACCATTGGTCCTCGATCTGTCCTCTGTTACTACGGAGAACAGTTGAGCTCCATCTTCCTTAGAGCATCCCTTCAAGTAGTTGAAGGTTGCTATCGAATCCCCCCTCAATCTTCTCTTCTGCAGACTAAATAAGCCTAATGCTTTCAGTCTTTCCTCATAGGGCTTGTGCTCCAGCCCTTTAATCATTTTGGTTGCCCTCCGCTGAACTCTCTCTAGCATGTCCCTGTCCTTTTTTGTAGTGGGGAGCTCAAAACTGAACACAGTATTCTAGATGTGGCCTTACCAGTGCAGGATAGAGGGGAATGATCACATCCCTTGATCTGCTGGTAATACTTCTTTTGATGTAGCCCAGTCTGCTATTGGCTTTTTGGCAGCAAGAGCACACTGCTGACTCATATCTAGCTTCCCATCCACCATGACCCCCAGGTCCTTTTCTACACTGCTGCTACTTAGCTGAATGTTTCCCAGCCTGTAGTGGTGCATGGGTTTTTTTTGTCCCACGTGCAGGATTTTACACTTGTCCTTATTGAAGCTCATAAGATTCCTATTGGCCCACTGTTCCAATTTATCTAGGTCTCCCTGAATCCTGTCCTTGCCCTCCAACGTGTCTACTGGTCCCCCCAGCTTGGTGTCATCCGCAAACTTACTGAGAATGCAGTCTATTCCATCATCCAGATCATTGATGAAACTGTTGAACAGAACTGGCCCCAGGACCAACCCCTGGGGCACACCACTCGTGACTGGCTGCCAGCTAGACATGGAACCACTGATTCCTACACGCTGAAACCGTTGATCTAGCCAGTTTTCTATCCACCTTATAGTCCACCTATCCAACCCATACTTCCTTAATTTGCCAATGAGAATGCTGTGGGAAAGTGTATCAAAAGCCTTGCTAAAATCAAGGTATATGACATCAACAGTTCTTCCTGCATCCAGAAAACCAGTCATCTGATCATAGAAGGAGATGAGATTGGTCAGGCATGATTTACCCTTGGTAAATCCATGCTGACTGTTCCTGATCACTTTATTTTCCTCTAAGTGTTTGAGGATGGATTCTTTGAGAATCTGCTCCATAATTTTTCTAGGGATTGAGGTGAGGCTGACTGGTCTATAATTCCCCGGATCCTCCTTTTTCCCTTTCTTGAAAATGATTTGTTGGATTTCCTGATTGCACTGGTTTGTAGATGTCACAGTTCTTAGGTACATAATATTTTTGGAACTCTCTTATTTATTCCCTTACAAAAGTATCCAATGTCATGTCAAAGTAGTTCATTCTCAAAGCATATGATTAACCTTCTGCAATGCACAAATAAAGTTAAAGAAGATCAATGGCTGGACTCAATAGTAGGTAGGCTCTGGCTGCATTGAATCTTGGTGCACTGCTAAGCAATTAGAAGGTTCTGGTGAATTTGGGCCCAAATCCTTTTTCTGCATATAATTAAAAATTGTGTGTTATAAATTACATAGAACCCTTAATGCATATTTTCATACTTTAATACAGAGTATAACAAATAGAAAATCCCTTACACAATGGCAACACTGTAGGACAGCATTTTTAATGTCCATAGGATGATTTCAAATGGCACTAAGAATTGCTTGTATAAGCATTCAGTCTATAGGATTCAATGAAAATAACATGCCCGAGACATGTTCACTAAGAAACTGCAGCCTGTAAAATAGACATATTAAATCCAGTAAAATGTAAACATCTCAGGCCTGTTGTCTCCAGGTTTGAAGTGCTTTCAGTCAATACAGAAAAACAAATAAAAATCAATTTCTGAAGTGTTGTTCTACAGCATCTTGCTTTCAGCTTTTGCCAGAAAGTAAATGATGCATACCAAAGAAATCAGATACATGCTAACCATTCCTTTGCAGACAGACTTCTAAGATGTAGGACTTCCTGTGGAGTAGGAATACCAATTTATTTAAATATCCTGGCACAGACAATTTTCTCTCCAGTTATTTCAGGATATGAGCAAAGTCACATGCTCTCAGCATCACATGGGGATTGTCAGGGGACATATCTTCTGAATGCTTAAGAGAAATCAGAGAAATGAGCTGGAAAAGAAAGGCGGGTGATGCATAATTATTGCTTCCACACATTGTCAGGAGACAGATGCCCCAGAGGGCAGAATACTATTTTATGACCAGAATATTTCTCATAAATTATTATATTTTATATTTTAGCTACCTGCAACACAATAACCTCTAACATTATCTTGATGATAAACTGAGACAAGGGCACTTGTAAAGTGATATGAAGCAGATAAATTATGCATGCTCAAGAGCCAACGGATGGTTACTTCAAACAGTGTGCACCAGTTAATGTTTCATAGCATCCTTTTATCTGTCAAGTTGCTAAACTGTTAATAATACAAACAAACAAAACAAAAACCTAAACAGAAAGGTTTGGAAAAGGCCTGATTTTCATATGGTGAGAGCTCAGAAACTTCCTTTAAATCAGATCTATTTAAGTTTGACATTCCCCCAACCTCCGGCCTTCCCTGCAGAAGACTTTAAGAAATCTAGTCACTTTCAAAAATTTAAGCCAATGTTTGGTCCTTTTGTTCACAAGCAATGACACAGACAAGATATTTGAAGTGCATTGTAGTTCATGTTGACTGGCCAAAACACAATGCTGCTCAAGAATAATAAAATAAAACTCAGAATGCTGTTTTTGGAGTAGCACTGAATTAATTCCAACAGACATTGTACTAGCATAGCACTGATAAGTAAACTGAAGGAGGCTATATGCATTCAAAATGATGTACTGAAAACTTTATTTATATCTCTATTGTCTTTTCAAACAGTTAAAAAAACTAGTCTAAATAAGTAACATGTTCCATACAGTGGATATGCAGAATTAGACTCTTGTTGAAGCTGTGCTTTCTTTGTATGTTATTCAAGCAATTTATGGGTTTTCTACACAAGGAGGTTTTGTTTTTATTTTTCCCTTACAATAATCTTTGTCTCTTTCAAATCAAAATGACTAGTGTCCACATTATGCAATCCCTTCATGAGAATTAACTGGCCAGCTATTGTAAACTGGGTAATCCAGTTTTAAAGCTCAGTAAGTTATTACAGACAGAGTTTATGCAAGGTAAGGTTCATGTGAACACATCCATAGTTCCTAGTGACTTGGCAGTTGTCCAGCTGCTATCCTACACTGTATTGTTTCACATCAGAACCAGCCTGTCTATTTAACTGTGTGCTTTCTACTGTTTTGGAATCACCATGACCAGATTCACCTCCCATGCTTAAATGCTGACACACGGACAGTTTCACCCCCACTTGTAACTGCAAGCTCCTGGAGTTCCACACCTCTCTGTATTTTAAGAGAGGTATTTCTTTCTGCTGGAGATTACTTACCAGTTTGAGCTCAGTAGGATTCTAAAGCAAAATAAGGTTCTGGTCTCAATTCAGGAACTAAACTAGCTAATCAAAACAGGCCTGTTTGGCAGAAATGGCAAATTAGATAATAACTTAGCAGAGACCCAAGTCAGTGCTTGGAAGGAAGGGCAAAAGAAAAAGAAGTCAAGAGGACTCACCCATTTCAGTGATGGCATTTGCACCGTGATTGCTAAAACATCAAAGTTTTCAGACTGCCAAACAACTAGTCTCTTGAATATCTCAAAGTAGCACAATATCAGGCTGAGGCAGGAGAAGATGCATGCAGGAATGGTCTGACTAGCATGGAAACAGAACCTGCTGGAGCAGAAGCAAACGTATCTAGAGCAATCTATTAAAACTAACAACAGAAACATTGAAGCAGGCACACACCCCTGCAACAAACCATGTTGCCAACTTTGCCCACATAGTCACACAAAAGACATTATTACAGGACCTAATAAAACCAGCTACTCCATCACTCATTCACTTGCTCATCCACCAATGTGATTTATGCCATCATGTGCAAGAACTGCCCTTCTGCCTTACATATTGACAAACAAGACAGTCTTTGTCCAAAAGAATAAATGGGCACAAATCTTACATCAGAAATCATAATACTCTAAAAGCAGTGGGTCAGCATTTCGATCTTTGTGATCACTCCATTAATGATTTGCTAATTGCTGTACTCAGATAGACGATCAAGGCTTTAGGGAGAAGCTGCTGAGATTGAATTTATTTGGAAATTTGGTTGTGTTCTCTTGAGACTTAATAGGGACACTGAATTTTTCTCTCTTTATAAACAGGTGATTTGACCTCATCTTCCTGTGTATGCTGTTCCCCAGTGTTTGAATCTTTATGGCTGTTTTGATTTGCTGTTACAGTGCAACCTGTTCCCATGACTTATACTTTCCTACATTTATTTCCTCCCATTCTTAAGTTCCCCATCTTCAAAGCATCTGACAAAGTTGGATTTTCTCCCAAGAAAGCTCATGTAATAAATAAATTTGTTAGCCTTTAAGTACCACAAGACTCCTTGTTTGTTTTACTGAACTAGACTAACACAGCTGCCCCTTTGGAACTTTGCAAATTGAAGTTGGTGTATCCTTTGTGATTTTCTTGGCTGATTTAAAGTGAGTTTTCAGTTCTTGCTGTATGTGGTACAACTGCTCAAGCAGGTTGAAAGCTACAGGGCTGTAGGAAACTGGCAGTATGAAAAGATGCAACCAAGGGTTGAAACCATAGCTGGAGTAAAAAGGACTCTACTGGATTGACTTGTGGTCAAATTGTCGTATGCAAACTTGGCAAAGGGAAGAAGCAACACCCAATCATTCTGATGATAATCCATAAAACAGTGAAAATACTTGAACAAGAGCTTGAGTAATTCATAATAAAAATGAGAAAGGAACTGTAGTCCTCAGTCAGATGTTGTGTCCAACTGTAAATCATGGAACTTTAAGACATGATTACAAAATAGTTGGACTGTGACATCTGTGGTAGAGACTTTTCTGGAGGGGCACAAAATGAGACATTTTTATGAGGAGAATAACAGTGACTACTATAGCTGTGTGGCCCTGTGAATCGGTAATGTCAGGAAGCCAATAAAGTCAATAGTTATAGGTGCACAAACAAAGAGTGTGGAGGGTACAACTATACTCCCAGACTTGAAGCAGTTTCCATTACATCCAGGGTCTACAGCCTGGTTCAATAACTCTCAGTGCTCACAGTAAAATAAAATAAAATATTGTTCCAGCACCCCTGATATAGACAACCAGGGTTCGGAAGAAGTCAGCAGGAAAACTAAGCACTCCTCAGAGAAAGGAAAGCAGTGCTGGGGATCAGGAGAGGAGAACAGAGTCAGTCAGAGACAGGACAGAAACCGTGGCAGTTCTGCAGGGGTCACAGGTTTTGGCGTTGGGCATCTCTGTCCCAAAAACATTGATGGGTAGCAATCTCTACAGACATGTTTTTGCCACTAAGATCAGGGGAAGGATGGGGTGCTGGGGTTGAGATGTAGGAGGAGAGCAGAACTGGGGGGGGGGGTGTCCAGGTCAGGATTTTAAATTGCTCAGGGCACTCCCCATTTACCCACCCCCTGCTTGCTACAAAGGAGCTGAATCCAGCCCGTGAACAGCTCTCCAATCATGCCATGCCTCCCTGTAGCTGTGCTGTGCACAGGGTGGGAAACTGACAAGGGCCCTGGCCAGCTCCACCTCCCAGGCTCTTGAGGCAGCGCTCCATGGGCCGGATGAAAGCCCTTGGCGGGCCGGAGTCTGACCCCTTGGCCACAGGTTGTACAAGCCTGTAGTAGATCATCAGGGAGATAGATCCAATCTTTGAACAAAAGATCTGTGTTCTTAACTGAGATGTTCAAGTCATGGGTCAGATCTGACCTGGTCTACATCCATTTTACTGCAAATGAATTCTGAGGCAGTAAAGACTTCACAAGAAGCAATAAAATCATTGTTCAAAAGTACATTAACAAAATGAAAGAACTTCAAACCCATGGAGGGCTATATGGCTATGTCTACACAGGCAGGTTAGTTTGGTCTATGGAGGCTTAGTCTGGACTAACTAGGCCCATGGCCACACTAGGTTTTCCCAAATTCAAACTAAGTCATTCCTTAGTTTGAACTAAGGAATGTTTAGTTTGAGCTTGTTAGTACTGCAGGTTAGCCTGGACTTAAGCACTTAGTTCAAACTAGGCGAGGTGTGGCCACAGACTAATGCTTAAGAAGTTTGAACTAAGCTGATTAGTTGGAACTAACTGCACGTTCTAGTTTGAACTAAATATTAGTTCAAACTAGAACACATGGTTAGTTCGAACTTATAAGCGTGAGGTTAGTTTGAACTAACCTCAAACTTCTTAGTTCAGACTAACAAGTCCTAGCTAACGTTTGCTGTTGTAGAAATAGCCTTTGGGTCCATTTCCCTTCTTCAGGTACTTGTCCATGCAGCATAAGGTATTGGCCTCATCATTCTGGACCACCAGGGCACTAGGTCAGGATAAAATCAGAGTGGGACGAAAATAGAGGGAACAGTGGATGTGGCACTGATTGAAAACCTTCGTCATTCTCAGCTGCTTCAAATTTTTATGCTTTGTGAATACCTGAACTGAAAGAATGTGCTTTCCAAATAAGAGTGTCATTCTTTAAAGATGGCTCTGATGGCCAACAGTTGTCACTTGCAGGATCAAGTGCCTATGTTGTAAAGGTAGCACTGAACATAAGAATTCTTGGGGCCAGATTTATCCCTGCATTCATGCTAGGAAAGGCAGCTTGCACCTCCCTGACCCTGGGGCTCCTGGGAATAGGTTCAGTCCCCAGCACAGTCTAAGGGATTCTGGGGGCTGTCCCAGCCAGTACTCTTGCTTTCAGGGCTCCTATAGGCCTTGCAGAACCTGAAGAATAGCCTACATGTCAAGATGTTCCAATCTGTTCACCTGCTGACCCAGGTCATATCCCAGAAATGCACCTCTGGCCTGGAAAGGGTGGGACTTACACTTGTCCTACAGTGAGGCTGAATACAGCATGTGCCATATAGTATGGCACTTCCTCCCCCCACCATTCCTGGCTTTCTAGATCAGATGCCAAATGTTCTCCAGCTGAGAACAATATGTTGACCAGATGAAAAATAATATTTTACATAATAGTGCTGATGTGCTACTTCATTTTTGATTAAATGTTTAGTGGTTGATAGTTTGGTCAGAGTGAAGACTCAGTAACTGCATTTTCCTGTGATAGACATAAGGATAAATATTTTATTAACTATAAATTGGCAAGGGGCTACCACACTGCTGCCAGTTATGGCTATTAACTGCACAACAAAGTATTGTTGTTATTGGCTTTAATATACATTGCATTGAGGGGCACATTATTTATTGTATGTAATTGTGCCATATCATTTAAAAAGGATTATGATTACTGGAAAGAATAAAGAGGCCATTAAGGTTTTAAAAAACAATTTATTATTAAGTAATATTCCACATTCCTTTGCCTTGGAAGAAAATATAAAACATTTAAAATATTCTTTCAAAACTTCTCTTTACAGACTCTTCGGACAAGTGTAGAAATAAAACTTTAAATTTCTTTTTATGTATAAGCTGCAATATATTTGAATAGAATTGAATCACAAAGACTCATGCAAGCAAAATATAAATATATATATATATATTATATATATATATACACAGAGAGCGAGAGAGAGAGAGAGAGAGAGAGAGAGAGAGAGAGTTGAAGTTTAAATGCAAATAGTGCTCATAATCATATTTTATCCCAGCTCTTTGTTTTAGATGAAGAACTCATAAGCTGTATCCTGTAGAATACACAGTTTTGTTCATCATCTCTTACAGATTTCAGATTAACTGTAGTAAAAGAAAAATATATTAAGTACTTCAAGAGAAAATGAATTAAAAGTAAAATACAATAACTGTCATTTATCTAAAACCTTTTCTTAGCTCATACCAAGGTTTATGTGCATGCAGAATTTTTGTAATCAAGCTTCATTTTTTTGGGGTTTATTTTGTGACTTGGCTTGAGTCACTGACATGACTTTCTGGGGGGTGGGGGGGAAGAGATGGACATGACTCTCTAAGTGCAGACCATAAATTTGGGTGGTACATAAATTAACATACTGAGCGTGGCACAGTATAGGCTTAAAGCTATGTGAAAGACTCAGCTATGTTCACACGTAAATTGTTATTTCGAAATAAATTATTTCAAAATGAGTTATTTTGAAATAAAGTCCTTATTTCAAAATAAGTTAATTCAAATTAAGAAAGTGTTTATTCGAATTAAGGGAAAGCCTGCTATTGAAATGGCTGTTATGTCAAAATGGTTATTTTCAAATAAGGCCATTCGGACATGTTGTTTCAAAACAGTTGTTTCGAAACAATGGTGTTGTTTAGAAACATGTCCGAACACCATTGTTTCGAAACAGCCATTTCAAAACAATGGCTATTTTGATTTCAAGCGAGGTTTTACTGTTTCAAAATAACAGAACGTCGTGTGGACATAAGAAATTTTATTTCGAAACAACGGCTGTTGTTTCGAAATAAAACTCTCGTCTGAACACAGCCTTAGATATAGGATGAGCAGGGATAATGGAAGAGATAAGATCCTCATATTACTAATTTTCTTTTTTTAGAATTTTACCTGATTTGTAAAGTTGCTATCTTTTATTTTAACTAAAATAATTTTGAAGCTGTGTGGGTTTTTTCTTAAGGTAGTGCCATGAACTTATAGTCTTAACTATGCTAAGATTTTGTCCGGGAAGCTTCTTATCTCTTCAATATATTTTAACAAGTGTTCTAATAATTTGATACATATCAATGGCTTAGAAAGATGGAAAGGATTTGTATTTACACTCTAAATATTAATATGGCATAAGCCACCATTGGTGTTCACACATATCTTCTAAGATCAGCATTCGACGACTACATTTTAAAGTTCTTGAACCTGGCCTTTCTGATAAATCTTTAGCATGTACTTAACCAAACTTGTTCTGTTAATGGCACACAGATCATACAATTTTGAGAATATAGTCACAACACATTGGCTGTAGAGATCACAGTCCTTTTTAAATTATGTTATCCATTATTTCTGTTACGATACTAACATTTAGAGAGTAAAAGAAAAAAAGGGGCAGGTGGGTCTCATTCTGCCTCATCCCGTCAATTCAGTATGATATCCATCAGTAAACATGCTAGGATGAAGGATACAAAGCAAATCTCTCTACTACGTTTTTCAGCAGAATGAATTTCATCAGTTTTGGACTTGCAAGCATGAAACTCCTCCGGACTCACTGAGATGTCTAGATCTAACTAGATTCTCCTGACCAATCAAAACGGTTATTTTCGGGCTGAGTCCATTTTCTGATAACTGCTTTGAAAATAACCAGAAAATGTTTATTTTAAAGATGAGATAGGCACTGGCTTTCATCTCTGCAGAGTTGAGTTTATGTTAACTGGAAACTAAAGGTTGAAAATATTCTGTTAAGGAAGTTTCAAAATTAACAGCAAACTAGGAGAGGGGCAAGTAGCAAACAGAATTATATCGATCATCTCATGAAAAAAATAAAGTGGAGATATTTCAAAAACACAGCCAGGTAGCTAATAATAGTTCCTGAACTCACTAATACATTATTGGTGTGCTCCTATTCCTGATGTATGGTAAATTAGAAGAACCTAACGCATTGAATTACAGAAAAATTAAAAATACTCAAATATAAGACAGAAGGCATATAACAACACAATATGTTAACCTTAGTAAAATCTACAGATTGCTATCAAATTATCTAGTACCATTAGAACATTAGAAAGAGTTTTGTTTTTATTCTTCCTTCAGAGAGACATGCAGACTCTTTATTTTCAAAAGTTTTAAGTGTTGATAATTTACACTGTAGCTCTATTAAGATTATGATTAGATTTTCCTTTCCACCTTCCCCAATAAGAAAAAAAATGTATATTTTTGCTTTCCCACAAATGAAATCCACCATCAAGTAGGAGCGATCTTGGTAATTTCAACTGCAAAAGGTGCATACTTTGTAAAGAATAAGGGGAAAAGAGGGGTTATAATAGACAGCATTTTTTAGTTTTAACTATTGAAGCTGCAATTATAAGAACAACAAAGAATGATTTCTAGAATTGTGGAAAACAGCCTGCATTTGGAAAACTGATTTTTAAATTATTATTCTAAACTCCACATACTGATAAAACCATGAAAAAATATTTCAAGACACTCTAACAAAGAATTATGATAATTTGAATGGGCAATATTAATTTAAAATATACAGCAAAACAAACCATATACTTTCCAAACAGGAAGTACACAGAAATCAACTATAGACTCTGTACAGGATTATTTTTATAATGTGTGCATGCACACACATACACAAGCTCAATGAAATTCTTCAAACATTAGAAAAAATAAGCATTTAAATACTATTTATGAAAGCTAAATGGGGCATGAACAATGAGCTCTACACATTAACATGCAAAAACCAGATCCTACATTTTATGGAGTGCTTTAGAACATCCCTAGGTCAGCAAAAATGGTCATGATTGAGACCTTGTTAGATATTAGGTATATGACTTCAAGGTAAAATGCAACTTCAAAAGCATTGGGGCAATAGACCTACACAGATCATCAGAATATGTTTGTACTGTAAAGCATTAGATAAAATGGGATTTTCTCCCATGAAAGCTCATGCAATAAATAAACTTATTAGTCCTTAAGTGCCACATGATTCCTTGTTCGTTTTGTAAAAATGAAGTTAGATAAGGTGAGGATTCAGAGTTAACCATGACCTGCTAACTGGTTATAAACAATGCTGCATTCGTATAGCAGATGCCAAGTAGTACTTAAAAAATATGTTAATTGAAATGTGTGCATGCATGAAGACATGTTAAAACACCACTCATTTTCCTAGTGTAGACAAATGCTTAGACCAAGATGACACATACATTTTTTCCACCTGACCTGATATCCTTTGCGAAATGTATCAAAATCCCACAGAAAATATAATCCCCAAAACCATAATTACTATAAAAATGACCTGTTTTCTTCAGTCAACATGCTACAGCAGTGTTGAAAGACAAATAAAAGGAACAGCAAACAGAATATAAAATGTATATCTATTCAACTCTTTTCAGTGAAGTTGTTTGGTTTATCTTTTGTTGTATACTGCCTTTTAAATGTAAAGATTGTCCTCCCTCCAGGAAAAAAGAGTTAAAGTTCTCTTTATTTGGAATTTTTTTTTAATTTACATATTTTCCTTATTATGTCTCCTGATACGATACTTTCACTATGTCTACCCTTGCTCTTTAAATCAAAATAATGATGATTAGAAGTAGCTCATGGCCACACTAGCTTTCCTTAGCTCAAACTAAGGACCTCCCTCAGTTCAAAATAAGGAAAGGTTGTATAAAAATGGTAAAACCTGCCTTAAAATCAAAACAAGGGTTATTTTAATCTTATTACAGGTAGTCCTCACTTAGTGACTGGGTTCCGTTCCTGAAACCCGGTTGATAAACGAATTGGTCACTAAACGAGGAGCAGCCCTTACTGGTATTTCAGGCATAATGTACTTTACTGGTAGTGGGTTTTTCAACCATCGGTAGATAGTTTTAATGTCACCTTTGCATCATTTATAACATTTTTAATATATATTTTAAATGTTTTAAGCTCTAATGTACTGAACTTAGTTTGCATAGTGTACTGTAAATATAGGTAATCTGAGAGAGTTGATGCGAGTTCTCATACATCGCCATAATACCAACTCATCAGAGAGCTGGTCATAACTCTGAGGGGTCACTAAACGAGTAGGTCACTAAGTGAGGACTAGCTATAGTTCGAAATAACCTAGTGTAGCCGTGTTAAATTGAAATAACTGTTATTTTGATTTAACACAGTTTGCCCTTCCTCCCAGGGTGCCTTCCTCCTTCTCTATATTGGGTGGAGGCATGGCCCTTCTTGGCGGCCATCTTGCCACACCTCCTCTGGTGCCTGTCTCCTAAATCAAACTAGCAAGTCTTGTCCATGGACATGCTAGTCTGATTTGGGTTTCTAGTATGGCCATGTTAATTCGATTTAACTTAATTTGATTTAATGATTTTTATTTTGATTTAATGAGATCAATGTAAGTTAAATCAATTTAACAATCTAAGTGTAGACAATAGCCTTTAAGTTGTACTATTTATGGGCTGACCCCAACCCCTATTCAAACAAAGAGTTCTGCTGACTCTAGTGGGGCAACTCATATGAGTGAAGGTTGAGGGATTGGAGATGTACTTTTTTCCTTAACTTGCCCCATACTAGTGCAACCACTTTTATTGCCAATGAAGAAGAACATTTGAACCCTTTTAGTACTAACTGTATTTATCTAGCAATGGCATTAGATTTTGGGGAAGGAAATAGTGAACAAATTATGCTTGCTCATCTTACTCCTGTTCATGAAGTGTAACTTTTTTAAACAAAACATCATTAAATAAATAAAACATCATTAAAAAGAAGTTGATACCTCAGGCTGTTATCAGATAGCTAGGTGGGTGGAGAAGTGTTATCACTGCTAAGAAGTATGAAGGCCAAGAAGTATGCATCTCCTGTTATGTTAGTTACTATATTTCTCTGAAATCTACTTCCCAGTCTGCTTGCCTTTTTCATCTTGTCATTATAATTGTAAATGTTTGATGGCAAGGAGTAGCATTTATGTTTTTTCTGTGCTTTGCACAATGGGGCCATGGGATCTCAGCAAGATTTCAGAGCACCCTGCCTTCTTTAGGGAGAAACACATCCAAGCTGACTTTATTCTATGCTTATACTATTCACTGACCCTAATATACCAAATAGGCTGGTGGCTTATGTATTTCTCAGCCTCACTCACAGCTGCAGCCACCATTGTATGGCTGTAAGCCAGCAACAAAATTCTAAGGTCTTCTGGACATGCTGTGAAAAATTGCTCCATGCCAATTAAATCTAAAATTCAGCTGATAACTCTTTAAGGTGCTAGCCCCCAGGAGTCATCAAATTCCTCATACATTTCTCTGTTCTTTTTACCAATCCCAGTAAATTTCTTTCTATAATCTTTACAGGTTAAATAATTTTTGGCATACACTGCCTCCTTAAATTTATCATAGTCGTTTGCATCATTTTGTTGTCACGTGGCTAACAATGTTGGTCATATAATCTCCCCATGCCCATTATTGTCATAGTATAAAGGATTAAAATACAACAACAGTAATGGCTCTTTTCTGCCTCACATGCGGGCCAGTGTAAATAAAACTTGGCTGGACACATAAGGTACTGAATGTCCTTCCTAGCCTATTTACTAGAAGAATCCAGTCCATGATGCCAAAGTTAAGTGAAATTTGTAAAATGAAGTGGCACGTTCATTTTGAGGAGACTAGAGCCTACTACAGTTCACAGAACTAATTATATCTGCCCTTCCCCTCTTGGCACCCCAAGCATTATAAAGGCCCTGAAAGCACAAGCACATGATCATCTGAGCAAATACGAACAGGCTGATCAGCATTTTGGCAGTGTGAAAAGGCTTTGGCATAAATGAGAATCAGGCTGACTCAAATAGTGGGTAATTAGCAATGAAAAGAATATTTTAAAAGTATATAAATGTTATGAGAGTTATGGTAAAATGTATTTTCTCTTTGCTTGACTGCCTTTTAAAGGATTTCAGCCTGACCTTCATTCATGTGTGGAAACCTTCACTAATGTCAGTGGGTATATGTGTAGGTTGATGGCAGCTTCTCTTCATTAATGTTAAGAAAAAAAACCCCACCATATAGCAAAGATCAAGAGTATTTGTCTTTCAACAAAACTTTCTAGCACAGAACTCAAAACCTCTTGTACCTCACAGGATGCTGCTTTACCACAGTGCTTTCATCATTATATCCGTTAGTTTCCATTCACACTGGAAACATGCATTACTTTTACACTGAGACAATGAGGAAATTATAAACTGGAAACTATTTTACTATATGATTAGCAGGTTAATAAGTAAAATAACTTGTTATTCACCTGGATGATGTCATCTGGCCCTTGTGAATCATGGCTGTGATATCGTTTCTGATCAAAAAGAGCCCATCAGAGAGAACAGGGAGTTGACCTTCACATTTTGCTGCTTGATACCTGTGTCTGGCTCTGCTATCTGCTACACTCTGTGCTGGTTACAGTATAACATTTGGTTCCTTTGGGTACATGCAGAGGGATCCAGGTGGAGAGGAAAGAGTTGGTGATCAAGATTCTGTCTTTCTCAGTTAAAGCACAGAGGCTGAAGTCGAAGGTGAAATTATTTCCCCCCTTTCTCACCTACTTTATAAATATAGTCATTCTCATCTCTTTTCTTACACATCACACTGTTACTAATCCAAAGACTCACTTTATGTGTCTCCTGGATTGTAGAGGGAGGAATGGCTGAGAGGATCTCAATTCTCCAAAATACACAGTGATTCCTAAAAGGGTCACTGCCTCCTGGTCAATGATATATACATATTAATATACATAATATTATAATAATAATTTGTTTGTATATTAATATTAAAGTCCAGGATACAACCAATAAATCCCAGAAAGTTTAAATGTAAATGGCAGGTTTCCAGAGCTGATAGGTTACAACCAATATTTTATGGATTGGTAGACAGCTGTGACTTTTAGGCAGGTCTGCTTCATGTAGAGAAATTCCTGTGCATGCATATAGGACAAATCCAATCCTATCACTCATGCTTGGTGTCTCACTGAGAAGGTCAAGCTCTCCTAAGTTTACAGAACCTGAGAACAGAAAGAGGCAGCAGATCTATTTCAGCCTCTCCAGCAGTCCTTAATGGAAGGAATGAGCAGAGGTAGAGAGTTTTGTAGTGGTGTATCCTAGACCAGTGGTTTTCAAACTTTTTTCTTAAGACCCAGCTGAAAAAAATCATTTATACCCACAACCTAATAATTACATCTTTGAGCAATGCATTCCAGGATTTTGGTGGCAGCAGCACAGGATGCCATGTACTAGTTCCTGACCCTAAGTTTGAAAACCACTGTTCTAGACCTACTTTGCCTCCACTGCATGCTTTCTCACTCCCAAACACACTCCATGTGCCTCCTTAGCTGCTCCCATACCTTGGCTCTACACAGATTCCATTGCCAGGGTTAATTCCCATAACAATGATTTTCCCTAAGGGGATCAGCTTTGTGTCCTCAATTGTATTTAATGACTCAATTCAAAAACATGTAAATGGGATGATAAGGAAGCAAAGTGAAGCATTCTGACAGGAGGAAATGCCACAGTCGAAGTTCTCCAGGCACCACAACTTCAGGCAAGAAAAATGGGCCTGGGGAAAGCACTATGCTAATATTAGGTACAATATTTCTTTTCCCTTGCTAAGATGAGGCACAAATGAGAGTTTAGTCTTTTCAGGATTTTGATACATCTCTCATTATATATTATATGGAGTTAAATCTTTGAGAGAGCATAAGTGGCACAAAATCACCAAAGGAAAATATTTATTAATCTCTCTCTCTACCTATCTTTAGATGAGTAAGTATTTATAACCCATGAAGCAACTGTCAATGATAACTTTACAAAGGTAATGATTTGGGGTACGGCATCATTTCCTCCAGGTTTTAGTCCTTGTTACTACCATTTGTATGTACAAATATAATTACACATGTGCACAAACGCACACTCCCCAGTGAATCTTCTCTGGAAGGATTAACATTCCTGAGTCTCTGTGGAGTGTTCAAACCCTGTTTAAAGCAAATCAGTGCCTTGAAATTAGGATCCCAAAGTCTCTTTCAACCTCTTCTGCGGTCTTTACAACGATAAATTCAAATCCTCTTCTTCTCCAGTGGGGTGAGGGAACCTGCAGTCTAAATTCAACAAAACTGGCAAAATCCTTGGGACACAATCCCAACAGGAAACCTTCCTTTTCATGGCTCAGGGCCGGCTCAACTCATAAGCAAATGAGGCTCTGGCTTGGGGCATCATTTACTTAAAGGAGACTGCAGCACCATGCCGGGGTGGGGTGGGGCAGGTGGCCCCACTCAATCCCTCCCCAAACCAGTCAGTCTCCCCCTGGGGCTGGAGCAGGCCAGCCCACAGAGCAGGCTCCTCTCTCTCACTCTGCCTCTAGGCTGGCCTGGCCTGCTCCTTGGGATGAACAGTTGGCCCAGAGGGGTGGCGAGAGAGCCAATCCACCCCTTGGCTGGCTCTTCCCCTCCCTGGAGGCAGGGCTAGCCAGCCTGGAGCAGAGGCTGGGATCCGCTCCTGTTACCTCCTACCCCTCCTCTCCCCGCAGGGTATCAAAAAATCAAAAACCGGCTTGGGGCACCAAAGTCCCTTGAGCCAGCCCTGTCATAGCCCCACCTTTGAGCCCTGCAGTCTGGGTCCCACTTCTCCTAGTTATAACCTCCTCTTCTTAAATTCCTAGAGATGCCACTCACAGAGAATGGCTCTGTATGTCATGACAGACTCCTTGCCCATTGTGGAAGTTGCTTCATGGGTTACATATAGCTTCAAGAAGCTAATGAGCACACTTGGCCTGTCGTACTCAATTGCTGGATAATTCTAGTCCATCCAGCAGTTAACCTGCCCAGCTCTGGCAAGTTTGCTAGCACACCAAATACTGCAAAACAAAACCAAGATACTAGGTATCTTCTCCACTGTTTCTTTCATTATTTACACCACCAAATACTGCAAAGCAAAGCATCTGGATGACTTGCTAGCATTGTTCTGAAGTGTTTAGTTGTTTCTAGAAAGCTTCTTAAAGTTACCTAAACAGCTTGTGGATTCTCCATCACAGGACCTTTTCAAAAGCAGGCTGGACAAACACCTGTCAGGGATGGTTTAAGATGGTTCTTGGTCCCGCCATGAGTGCAGGGGACTGGACTTGATGACCTCACAGGGTGCCTTGTTCTGTGATTCTATGATTCTGTAATTCTAAGGCTCCACTGATATCTGGGCACTGTACTTACTCGCCACTGTACATTACACTTAATAAGAGACAATCCTTGGCTCAAAAATCTTGCAACCTAAATAGGTGGGACAGACAAAGGGTGGCAAGGGGAAGAGACTCACAGAGAGATGATTTTACTTGCCTAAGGTCCATAGCAGAGCAGTGTCTGAATCAAGAATAGACTATGGTCTCCTGAGTTCCAGTCCAGTACACTCTCAGGTAGCTCATCTATGCTTCTTTTCAACGTATCATGCACTTAACACAATTTGTCTACCTTGCTGTCTAAGTTCTTATGACACTCATTATCAGAATGCCTTGCTGTTTCTTTCCAAGTCTTCCTTACTGTTTCTCCCACAGACAGTACACAACCCAGTTCTTGAGTATTGATTATAATAATTGCAGACTGGCAGGCTCGAGGACACTGAGAAATCAGGTACCCATAATAGTTTGAGCTATTTTATGTTCAAAACTCTAGCCATGAATTGAAAATGGATTCTTAACTTAGCTGCCCATGCACACTCAATACATTGTTCCTAAGTGTGCACTGAAACAAACAAAAAGTACTATGCATATTTATCATATGATTTTTAGATGCTTAGTACTTGATAAATCTAAAGCAATTTCCTTTAGCACCTGCCAACACTATTCCTTAACCCATATATCATTTTAGCTTTCAAGTCAGCCACTTCTGTTTCATAAGAAGTTACAATACTGTTTGCTGTAAAAAAAAAAGACAAGTTAATTAAGTTTTCAGAAAAATACTTCATTTGCTGAAAAATGCAGTTCTGTGTTGACAAACTACTCATATATTTGCAGAGGATCCAGCAAATAACTACAGCAGAGAAGAATGATTTATTAAAGCAAGTCTAAATGTTTAATTGTGACATTTTCAGAATGACAGGGCTTGACTTTTCATTTCAAGATGATGTTTCATTTAAAATTTTGATTTGTTTTAGTTAAACACAGCAAATCAAACACTTGAAGTACAAATTTAAACACAAAATAATTTTGGGTCCAACAAAATGTTTTGCTCAATGTGAAATAGTTCCTTTCCTGGTTTTCCATTTCAGTAGGAAAAAATAATACTGTTTCTGGCCTTCCCAAAACAATTTTATCATTTTTCAGCTCAGCCACTTAACTGAGAAAATTCAGTTGTTCTCTCACTTCTAGACAAAAAGTTGCAGTCATTTTGTTACAATGGGAAGTGTGTAGTTTTAACTTTATTCTGTCATTCAAAAGTGACATATGTTTTTGCTCTTACTTCATGGAGAAAGTGGCCAAGCATGTGGCAAATCAATGATGAGTGAAAAAATACAGATTAGAAAGGAAATAGATATGCAACATTAATGAATTCTGAGAAATGGGCAGCATATAGGTTGATTGGCGCTTCCTGGAGGAGCTCATGCAAGGGATGAGGGCCAGTATGGGCTTCAAGAGCTCCACAAGAAGTGCCTCCTTGAGTTGAAACTCAAGCTTTAAAGGATGCTCTCCTGAGAAGGAGAATTAGAGTTTCCTGAGCAGACACCATATCAAGGACCTCTGGGGATGTAACATGTCTTGATTGGTTTAGTTTTATAGCATTTGTTTGGAATTTCTACATTGTAAAGCTGCATACAAGAGGTGTGATTAAAGTTTATGCTGGGCACAGCTATTATGTTTGAAACAACATGTTATAAAAAAGGAGTTGCTGGAGAGGAGGTTTGTAGTTTGGGTTAGGTTCCACATACTCTGTAGCCACTCTCTTTATCCTGCTCTTTTCCTCTTAATCTAACTTGTTTGCAAACTTTGTTTGTGTTCAGATCTTGGCTGTGCTACAGTTCAATGGGCTCCTAAATTTCAGTTTAAAAAATAACATTCAAACAACACAATGCAAACTGGAAATATTAAGTTCAGACTCCATTCTTTTGCACTAATAGAAATATTTTTTTCTCTTAATCAGATTGTGTCCTAGGCTAAGGCTGGTCCCAGAGCTGGAATTCTCAAACTGGGGGATGTGATCACTCATGAGGTTTTAATGAGGGGGTGGATCACAAGTTATCAGTCCCACGCAATGGTGGTAAAGGTGGCACTGCATGGGAAGTCATCACTTAAGGGGTGGGAATCATCACAGCTTGAAATATTTTCAAAAGTGGTCTTTTCAAAAAAAAGTTTGAAAATCCTGTCCTAGAGCAAATTTTTACAGTCATATTGTGAAGCTGGAAAAAATAGAAGGGTTAAATGGGACTGGTGACACAACATTCATTCTCATGACACTGTCATAATTAATTTGTTTCAAAAGGAAAAAAAAGATTAGTGGAATATAAATATAGGGAAAATCACCATTATAACATTAAGAGACAAAAATAGCCTATGATCATTCACACAGATCAAGACTAAAGCCTTCATCCATACTTCAAGATATTGAGAATTATATTTACTTGATACACCTGCTCCAGTTGAGAGATCTGTTGGAATTGCCTCCCATTCCCTACCCACCTGTGCCCTAAAGGTATGCAAGTAAGCTAGGCAGGATCTAATCAGCATAAACTAATTTATAAATTATTTGCATGATGATGATATGATAATATTTTCATACTGAAAGGGAATTCATAACAACTCATTGAACTGAATCATTTTCCATGCATAGCTTGGGGGTAAAGCTAAGGTCAGATTCATCAGACCATAAAGAAGTTAAATCAAGTTGCCATCATCATTTCCTTGGCTATGTCCACACACAAGCCCTTGTTTCGAAACAAGCCGTTTTGAAACAAGCCATTTCAAAATAATGCCTTATTTCAAAACGTCTTATTTTGAAACAACAAAAAGCTATTTCGAAAAAAGAAAAGAAACGGGTATCGAAATAGCATGTCCAGACAGTGGACATGCTATTTCAAGATAGGGGTGGGGAGGCTTGTGTGGGCTGTGGCCGCCCCACCCCCTGAGATTCCCCAGCGCCCCCCCGCTGCTTCTGCCAGGACAAGGGGCTTCCCCACCCCCGTGTCGCTTCTGCTGGGGCAGGGGGGCTTCCCCGGGCCCCCCACCACTTCTGCTGTGGCTGGGGCCAGGGCTGCCTCCTGCCCAGGGTTCCCCAGTGCCCTCCCCACCTGGTAGGAGTGGCGGGGGGGCCGGGGAAGCCCCTTCACCCAGGGCAGAAGCGGCAGGGGGGCCAGGGAAGCCCCCCTGCTCTGGCAGGAGCGGGGGGGCACCAGGAAACCCGGGGATGGGGCAACCCGGACTTGGAGGCAGCCCCAGAGGCGGGGTGAGCCGCCCCAGAGTGGCCACCCCACAGGGGCTGCAGTCTCCCTGACTGGGCTGCGGGGCCAGCAGCTCCCCTGCAGCCTGGGCAGGGGGCAGAGCCCTGGGGGTGCCCCAGCTGGCTTCCCCCCACTTCCCCTTGCCAGGGCAGGGGGGTGAATGGGGCTAAGGCACCCGTCCCCCCCTGCTCCCAGCAAGGGGAAGCGGGGGGGGAGACTGCTGGAGCACCCTCCAACCCCCTGCACTCCACTCAGCACCCTGGCCAGGGTGCTGGGGGGGACCATCCCCCTAGGGTGCTATGCACCCTGGGAGGAAGGTCCTTGTTATTTTGAAACACTCCTTGTTTCGAGATAACATGTCCAAATGGCACTATTTTGAAACAACTGGTTTTGAAATAACCCTCCTTTTGAAAGCAAAGTGGTTTAAGCTCTTTCGAAAGAAGGGCTCTTGTTTCGAAATGAGGGGCTTCCTCCTTTTGAAACAAGAAAACATTGTGTGGACATAAGGACTTTTATTTCAAAACAACCAGTGTTGTTTTGAAATAAAAGTCCTGTGTGGACATACCTCTTGTCTTTTTGCAAAGAAAATAACTATAACACAGTTTTCATTTTTTGCCATGGCTCTCAATATGACAACAAATTGGCAGTTTTAAGTCATCATAGATTCTGAAAATGTAAGTGTATTGTGTTTTACTTTTTGTTTCTCTGTAGAGTTGATTCTGTCTTTCACAGACATTTTAAATGAGAGGTTCCAAAGGGGTAGCTGTGTTAGTCTAGTACAGCAAAACAAACAAGGAGTCTGGTGGCACTGCTGAAGACTAACATATGTATGAGCTTTGAGCATGAGCTTTCATGGGAGAAAATCCCACTTCCTCAGACTTTTGAAGATGGGGAACCCAGAATGGGAGCAAAACAAATGCAGGGGAGTGCAAGTCACAGAATCTGATCAGACTCTCACAGCAAATCAAAGCAGTTGTTAGGATTCAAACAGGGGAGTACAGCCACTGTGCTAAATATGTACATGAGTTCCAGTTCTGCAGTTTCTCTTTGAAGCTTTTATTTGTTATTCATTTTTCCGAGTATGGCTATTAACAGATCAGAAGAGGAGTGATCAGGGTTTCTCACCTTAATCACAGGCATTTACATCTACCATTCTTGTGAGACTGTATAGGAAATATGTGAATAAACCCCAGTTTAATATATATGGAAGTGTTAGCAATGCAAGATTATGAGATCCAACCTTCATCGAACATGACGATTACACTACGAAGAGCCTAATATTAATTAGACTTCCCTGTCACGTACTCTGAAAAATTCCTTTTAATGCCCCCAGTGAGAAGAATAATGTGGCATAGTAGATTATGTCCAGTTTTGGGCTCCCCACTACAAAAAGGACATGGACAAATT
>ML681994.1:42175995-42215641 GCA_007922195.1 Podocnemis expansa
CACACACACACACACACACACACACACACACACACACACACACACACACAGGTTGAATGCAGCCAGGTTTGGAATGAAACTGCTGGTTTTCAGCTGAGGAGTCTCTCTAGCTCTCTGACAAGGGCATCCTCGTTCTTAGATATCTTTCCATCAAGAACGTCATCAACACGGATATATCTTGAAACAACAGCATATTTTGACAAATGAATGTTTTGCTGAAAAAGGTTCCAATCAGCTCTATTCATGTCCCATATTCCACAAAAGATTAAATGAACTTATTTAAGTATTCATTCTTGAAGTTATCATGCAGTGGTGAGCAGACGTGCGGGAGCCCTATATGGTTAGAACTGCAAATAAATATGAAGACAAGGTCTCTGTCCCAAGGAGATTTTAATCAATAGACAAGTAGCACACAAAGAGTGAGAGGAATGGGATATTTTACAGTCAAATATAAATGATTCCAGATCAATAAATATATTGCTAATACACACATTTGATTTTGCCTTG
This sequence comes from Podocnemis expansa, assembly GCA_007922195.1. NCBI lineage: Eukaryota > Metazoa > Chordata > Testudines > Podocnemididae > Podocnemis > Podocnemis expansa. Next base: position 42,176,503 of record ML681994.1, read on the forward strand.
TATTAGCCAAAAGAACCACAATATGCAAGAGGCTTTTCAGATGACGCCCCAATTTCACCTGATTCTTTTTTGTTTGTTTCTTTGTTCATTGTTTCCTCATTTAATATCTGGATAGTAGGACTAAAGAACATGTATTCAGTCCTATCGTCGGCTGTAGAGTTACATTATAGTTCTGATGGAGGTTAATGTGCTTTCTGGTTTTATGGTGAATGCACAATCAAGCACAATGCTAAGCACGAAGCGGGATAGGACTCTAGGAAGATGAACAGTGGAAGGATGAGCAGGTGAGTACCCTAAGTCAGTTATTTGGTTTTTTCAGATAATTCATGGAGAAGATGAAAACCCTCATAATATACAATGTCTCTACAAATACTATAGCCAATGAACATGCCCAAGAGAGGACACTGAAACAAAAGAAATGAAACCACAAATTTTATAAAGTATTTAAACTGCAGAATTATTGCTCACTAAAAACCAGTATATATATTTTAATGTAAACTAGTCCCAATAAGATTCCTTGGAAATGCTTAGTTAATAAAGGAACAAACCAATTACATTCAAAGTTTGTTCTTGGAATAGCTCTCTGTTCACTAAGTAAGCCAAGGTCAATGGATAACTGCATATTGATATTTCTCAGTATGTGGCTTCACACAACAAAATTTAAAAGAATCGGCTGAATTATATTTAAAATAGCCCACAGTATCTCAGCAAAGAAAACCTGAAAATACTGAATGAAGTATTTGTTAAAAAGTTAGTCTTAAGGTAAAAGTCCTTCCTAAAATTTTGGTGGCCACTTTTTCTAACTCATTTTAGGTGTACTTATTGCTTTTGGCTTACTGGTATATTTAGCTTTTTTAAAATGTGGTTAGACTGTGTTTTAACTTCAGCTTTAAACTTACAATGCTTTTTATACATAAAACTTTACAAGGGGTTTTGCTTTCTGAATCAGAGTGAGAACATTTCTGATGCTATCTGTCTGAAAGTTTACATCAGCCGAATGAGCTATTTCTGAAGAAACTAAACAAGGAAGTGATATCCTAAAGATTAATTGCTGTAAACCCCAGATTCTGTAAAATGGTTCAAAATATAAGACAAATTACTTTAATTTTTACTCAGTACTCAAACATTTCAAATGTATTTATGAAAAAAAAACTCTGGGTGAAATCCTGGTCCCACTGAGATCAATGAGTAGAATTTTCAGATGCATAGAAATTATTTTGGAGCATGAAATCCTATTGAAAATTGACATGAAACAGGCTCTGAAGTCACTTAGAGATTTTTAGGGGAGAAAAAAAAAGTAAGTCACACCCAATAGCTAATTTCCATTGTCAAGGACATGGGATTAGAAGAACTACACACAAGAACATGACAGATGTAGCCCTTGACTATGCTCATGTTTAGCTTGCACACCTATATTATCCTTTATCTTATTCCATATGTATATCTTTCCTTATAAATCTTGATTTTATAGTATTATACTTAGCATAAGTAGGTGAATTAGCGTAACTTTTAGAAGTTGAAATGCAAGCTAGCCTGCAGACCTTTTCTGCAGAGAACAGGCCTATAAAAAAAGAAGCTTAGCAAATGAGGAAGTGGAACTGTGAAAACGTATTTCTATATTTATATGGGTGAAAGGTAACTGTCTGGGACATACTAGGTAGAATAAAGAGAAAGAACAACTCAAAAGGCTAGACTCTTGCCACTAGAAAACCCACAGATCTTGTAAACAAGGGAGGGAAAAATACGTCAATTATACATATAACACCCCCCTCAACCGATAATTTTTAAAGTTTAAGATTAAAACCCATAGTTGGGTGAGAAGGGGGCATGAGATAATGCAGCTTATTTTTAGAAAAGTAAGAAATAGTATATAAGATCCTAGAAGCTGGCAGATAATTTGAAGCTTCCATTTTAGCAGTCCTGAATTCAACTTTCTCAAGAAAAGAGCCTCACAGACCCACCAAATTATTTTCTTTAGACAGATTTTATTGTTTCTATTTTAGTTTCAAATAACAAGATTATTAGATTTTTACACTTCAGTTGAAGCCTTACATCTTACTTCAGGGAGTGTAAGTATAAGTTTAATTTGCATTAGTAATCTGTTATAGCTTGCTACTAACTGGATAGGATTTGTTTTATTAACAATATAAAACTTGTTTGTATTTGTATGGGTGTATATTTTGTTATTTTAAGTTTAACATGACAATGATTCCATTATTATGTATCTTCTGTTATTCTATTATGAACTTATCAGTGTTTTAATTAATTCTGTGCTTTATGCTATAAGCAAATAAAAAGAACTGTTATAAAACTTTAACACAGTACTTTTTGCTTGTCTTCCAGGAATAGTCTATAAAAATGGTTTAAGTTTTCATTTTCTGTGGCCAGTTTTGGACTCAAACTCTTATCCTTCAGACAAACTTATTAAAATATATAGTGGCCATTCTAAATGCCAAAGTAGTTATAGAATTCAGCTACACAGAGGAAATTCTGATCAACATCTTTCCTTGCCATGGGCCAATTTATTTCACTTTTATTTTCATCACTTTATTTCAGGTTTCATCTGCCACCAATTCTCCCACTTCACTTTCATTGCCTGCAGAAAGATCCCTTCTCTTCCTGCATTAGGCAAAAACTAAGAAATATATAATACAATAATTAATGGTGAGAGCCTACTCTCAGTCAGACAGACAGACAGACATCAAGTAAATCAGTCCTACACCCCTGCAACTTGTGACAATGTTTTAAACTGAGTCTTTAGCTGCCAGTGGATATGTTATTTATGACTATTGTACAACTATTATACAACTATTGCTAACAAAATATTTATTGCTTCTGATTATAACCATAGACTTTTTTTGCTTATATGTCTCCTAGAAATAGCATTCCTCACTCAGTTAAACCAGGCAAATAAAAGCAAACAAATATTTCAGTTTAATGTTTTTTTCATGCTTTCTGATTTTAGTTTAGGGCATTATTCCACTTGAGACTTTCTAGTTGTGTCACAAGGCATCAGATGCACAGAGAAAACCATCCCAAGTTTGTAATGACTATAATGTATAAAGTTTGTTAAGATGAACAATTATTTAAAATGTCATTATTTCTTAAAAGATAGATTTTCATAACATCACAAGTGAATTCACAGCCATGACAAACAAATTCAATTTCTAAGCAACATAACCCTTGCTCTGAAGAAGTAGCACTGCGAATTTAAGTAAAAAAAGGTTTTTCTATAGACTGTTGGCAACTGAATACAAGTAAAAATAAAACAAATTTGCTGAACCTTGAGGGGTTGCACTAAACTCTTTATAGGTCATCTGAAATGTAAGAATTATTCATTAAATACATTTCCAAATATGGAATAAATCTTCAGCGTGTCTGGAAACTGTCACTAGCATCATGTAGGGATCATTTAATTATTAACTACTTCCAGGAGAACCTAAGGAGTGACAGGGTTAAAGACATCAGTGCTCTTTAGTTGACCACCATGGAAACTATAAATGAAATGAGGCTGTCAGTCACCACAGCTAATCTGTGAGGTGAAGCCCACTGCAGACTTCCCTTAGCCATGTTTATTTTACATGAATGATAAAGTCAAAACACAAGAGATACCCCCAGATTATAGTAGATTTAGAATGAGATTAGGCCTGATAAATGGTTTCTGCTCCTACCTCTCCATTGCTGCACTGGCTACCTATCCTAACACTTTCTAACAATTTCTGCTCTGACTCTTTAACCCAGTTCACTATATATTGTGTGAACAGCACCCAACTTCTTGAGCAGCCTGAGGAAAAATTCCTTTGTGACCCTCCTAGTAACCTATTAAAAGCTGAAGTGCATAGATAGGACTTGAGATGTTCAGGACCTATCGCTGAACCTATATCACATAAATGGTATCTTTAGAAACAAAATAAGGTGGAACTCAATTCCTGGCCAAATGGCTCACCTCAGTTGGGAGCAGATTGGTCCCATGAAAGCTAAATTAAGGAGACTAATCAGCTTCCCTACAGCCCATGAATGGACCAATCATAGCCACTAAAGAAAAGTAGAAAGGCCATCCCTCCATGATATTTCCAGGAATGCTAAGGTGGGAGAGGTGACTTGTCAGAAATCACCCTTAAATTATCAGCCTCTTTGAGACAAAGCCAGACAACACAGCAATTCTGCCTCCATTTCCCCATCTGTGAGCTTCTATTTGTAATCACCATCTAGCCCATTTGTTTTCTTTTGTTACTGACTTAGCCCTCTGGATGAATCACTGTAGGCTCTGTCCCCTTTCAAGAGCACCACATCAGGAGAAACCAGTCACCTTAAATAAAGGACCTATAGCTCCTGGCATCCTCAATATGCTTCACTTATTCAACACCTTAACTTTGTATGGTTTGATAGGGCAATCCAGGTGCACTCATTTCTCTAGACTCCAGGCCTAGGATCCTGAATGAACTTGTTAACACCACTCTTTCTGAGCTCTTTACTGTCTACTTTAGTCTGGCCTATTTCCTAGCATGTCTCACTGCCAGGCTGCTGCTCAGAGCCACACCTGGGGTCTATCTTCCTACACAACATCTCACTTTGTTGCTGCTAAAGGTTCTTATCCTAGTAGCTCCTCCACTTCTCTGGCAGCAACCTTTCCCCTCTACAGGCCTTTTATCTCTGCAGCTGTTATGAGGCCACCAATCAACCACACCTATTGATACGTGGGGGCAACAGACACAAGTCTGCCAATATCTTAAGTCCCTCCTAGGCTAAGGGAAGGAACTACTAGATCCAGGTTTCAATTCAAAGCAGACGCAACAAATAATAGAAGAGGAATAGGCACAAGGATCACAGGTTTAAAATCAGGGATCCTGCAGGAGACAATAAGCAGAGAACGCTGGACAATACCCATTACACTGCAAAGGTGTCTAGGGAGCCAGCAGATATGGCCCAGAGGAATTCTGCCCAGCTCTGTGAAGCCATGAAGGAGCAGAAATAAACTCCACAGTAATAGAATATCCACATATTTAGGCTTTTTCTTCTTAATTTTACAGCCAGCCACCAATCAGCAGCAGCTGCAAAGGGAAGCATTTTCCTTATTAACCTTTTAGCAGCTGAACATGGGATCTATGCAGTGAATGACAGGGTTTCCACAACAGATGGATAAAATCCCCAGAAAGTCTATTTACCTTTTGTTGGGAACATGGACGCTGGCAGGCCACGCCTGTGTTCGCAGCATGACCCCTGAATTCTGTGTACTATGGAAAAGTACAAGCATGCTACCCCCACGCCCCTGGCTTGTGGGAAAGAGGATCTGGAGAAGCTCACACCACCTTTCAGGCGAAGTAAACAGGTATATTAATTATTGCAATGACTGCTAGAGATATGCTAAACTGTATAAATAAAGGACACCGGGATTTTCCCGGGATGCTTCTTAGCCATATTCCACGACTCTGCCTGGTTTCTTCCCGCATCTGGTGACCCCGACGTGATCCAGCCCTCCACCTCATCGTCTGGCAAAGCCTTGGTGCACCACAGCGTTTTCGCTCTCTCGTGAGTATGGGGGGGGATTTATCCATGCAGCAAAAGGCTCATGCAAAAGAGCTTTTAAAACTTCTCAAGCAAACCGGGTGTGTGGCTGCCTCTCAAAAACATCTGGAGGATCTCCTCCGTATAATTGAATATAAATGTCCATGGTACCCTGATAAGGGCTCCTTGAGCGTTTCCGATTGGCAAAAAATCGGGGAGCGGTTATTCCGTGAGCCCTGGGCTGAAATTCAGCATATTCTCCTTTGGCAGCACTGTGCAGATGCAATAGGGTGATTACGGGCAGAAGCATCCCCCGTTGCATCTCCCTTACTCGCGGGGCCGGCTCCTCCGGATTATCCCCACGTGTTGCCCCCAGCCCCATCAGTTGACCAAGCCCCGAGCGCGCCCTCCGCTCCTCAGGCTCTCGCCCCTCCTGAGCCGTCTCCGACTCAGGTGCATTCAGGGGCTGTCCGTGCCGCTCTTCAGCAGGCACAGCGTGAGGGACAACATCCCCTTCTGGAGCAATGGGACGGGGAACTCCCGTCTTTGTACCCTCTTACATATACTCAGCTTGAAGGGGAAGAGCCGCAAGTGACCCACACTTCACTTAATTATTCCGTTTTGAGAGAGTTGAATAAAGGCATACGGGAATCTGGTCTCCACTCCACTTATGTTAGTGGATTAATAGAAGGACTGGCTAATGGTTATACTATGATTCCCCAAGACTGGAAAGATCTTTTCCGAATGATCTTGTCCCCTGCTCAATATGTGGTTTGGGATAATGAGTTTCGGCTTGCCGCAATAGCTGCCAGCACCGTGGGGGCTCTCCCTGATCAAATTTACGGTGCAGGACAGTTTGCTACCATCCAACAGCAAATGGAGCTTGGTGTGGAACATTTTCACCGTACTGCGCTCTGCGTGCAGCGCGCCTTTCGCAGGGTTCCTGCTTCAGGCAAGCCCCTCTTATCCTTTACCAGTGTTAGACAACAGGCGTCGGAACCATTCCATCAGTTTGTAGATAGGTTAAAGGAGGCCATACACCGACAGCTTGATAATCCCGAAGCTCAAGCAGAGCTTCTCCTGCGCCTGGCGCATGAGCAAGCCAATGCTGACTGTAAGAAAATTCTCCAATCTGTTGTTCATCGGGTTCAGTACACGCTTGCTGACATGATCCAAGCGTGTGCTGAGGTGGGCACTCAGACCCATGCAATGGCCCTGCTGGCCGGTGCGCTCCGAGCTGGTAACAAGCCTACGGGCAACTGTTTTAACTGCCGTAAACCGGGCCACTTCCGTCGGGAGTGCCGAGCGCCCGGGGGCGGAGCCCATGGTGCGAAAAATCAGTTCCCTGCTGCAAAGAATGGGGGTCACCCTTCTAAAAAATGTCCCTGTTGTAATAAAGGCTTTCATTGGGCTAACCAATGCCGTTCTAATCCACCGGGAAACTCCCCGACGGCCCCCCCCAGGCCCAGGCATAAATCAGGGGGCCGTCCTCGCCACGCTTCTGCCGCCAGCCACCAAAGGGAGCGCCGGCATTGACCTTATTAACGGCAAAAGCATGGCCACCGCCCTCCCGGGGGAGGTTTTGCTCATGCCCACTCAACTTACTGGCCCCCTCCCGGAGGGAACAGCGGGTATTATTCTCCCACGCTCTTCCGCTCATAAGCGCTCGATCATGGTGGTGCCAGGGGTTATTGACTCTGATTACACAGGAACAATATTCGTCCAGTTCTGGAGCAGCCTCCCCTTGGAGCTCCACCAAGGGGAATCGTGGGCTCAGCTCCTCGTCCTGCCTTACTGTTCGCCGGGAGGCCCCGGGCTCGCAGAACGGCACGGCGGTTTCGGTTCCACCAGATCGGACGACACTCAGGTACCTCCGTTTCATCCCCAGGTCGCAGTGCTCCTCCAACAAATACAGGTCCGCAAGCCGACACGTACGTATTACATTAATGGTAAAGCGTTGGATGGGCTCCTAGACACCGGAGCTGATGTCTCTGTTATTGCTCAACAACATTGGGACCCCGCTTGGCCTTCTGAAATTGCTCCCTCCGTATGGGGGGTGGGTAGCGCTCAAGCTTCCCGCCGCAGCACTAATTGGCTCTCGGTATGGGATAACGAGGAGGCTAAAGAAGTTGCACAAATTCGCCCTTGCATTTTGCCCATCACGCTTAATTTGTGGGGCCGAGACATTTTGTCACAGATTGGAGCCTCTCTTGTCACACCATGACCCCCCCAGTTGCCCTGGCACTACAATGGAAACCACACGCTCCCATTTGGGTTGAGCAGTGGCCCCTCCCCCTGGAGAAATTGGAAGCGCTAACACATTTAGTACAGGATCAGCTGTCAGCACAACACATTGAACCCTCCACTAGCCCTTATAATACCCCGGTCTTTGTCATTCGTAAAAAATCAGGTAAATGGCGGTTGCTCCATGACCTTCGTGAAATAAATAAAATTATCGAGCCTATGGGCCCGTTACAATGTGGCACCCCAAATCCAAATTTAATCCCTTATGACTACCAGTTAGCTATCATAGACTTAAAGGACTGTTTCTTTTCTATCCCCCTTAATGAACAGGATAAAAAATACTTTGCCTTTACCGTCCCGGTCCTTAACAATTCCCAACCCACCAAAAGATACCAATGGACAGTATTGCCCCAAGGCATGTTAAACAGCCCCACGCTCTGCCAACATTTTGTTGCCCGGGCGTTACAACCCTTTCGTGATAAATATCCCCGACTTTTGATCTATCACTATATGGATGACATCTTGGTCACCGGCCCTACCTTACCGGCCTCCTGGCGCCATGATCTCCAATCTAGCTTGCACCTATTCGGCCTCCAAATAGCCCCCGAAAAGGTTCAGACTATGGAACCCTTTTTGTATTTGGGCCATAAACTCTTTGCTGCATATTCAGTTCCAGTTATCCCTGCTATTCGCCTTCCCTCGCCTGTTACTTATGTTGTGTTACAGCAAGTCCTGGGGGCCATCAATTGGTTACGCCCTTATTATCGGCTTACTACAGAAACTCTCTGACCCTTGTTCCTAGCCCTTAAGGATGGCAAGCACCCCTCTGATCCCATCTCTTTACAGCCATCGCAACTTGCCGTTCTTGATCATGTTAATTCCATCATAGCCCAGCGGTGGGTGGATCGGGCCGCCGCAAATCTCCCTCCTAAACTTATCTGTCTTCATGACACACTTCAACCTTGTGCAGTCCTGGCTCAGGAGCCTGCTTCTGCCCCCCTCCGTATTCTTGAGTGGCTTTATCTTCCCCACGCCCCTCCTAATACCCTGACACTGCTGGATTGTATGATTGCTCAATTGATTACTAAGGGCCGAACGCGTTCTCTGGCTCTGATGGGTCTTGACCCTACTGAGATTGTTCTTCCCCTCCCGTTGAAACGCAGTGCCATGGCGATTGCCTTTTCGGAGTCCCTACAACTTGCCTTAGCTGGGTATGTGGGGCGTCTTTCCTATCATATTTCCAAAGACCCACGCCTGCACATTGTGCAGCACATCCCTATTCAGCTCGAGTGTTTACTCGTTCTTACCCCCATTCCCGACGCGCTTACTGCGTTTACTGACGGCAGCCCTACCCGCGGCGTTGTCTCTTGGTTCGCCGCTGGCCAATGGTCTTCACGTTTTACCCCTCCTCAAACCTCGCCTCAGCGCTCAGAGTTAGCTGCAGTCTGTCTTGCCTTTTCTCATTTTTCTGCTCAGCCTATTAATGTTATTACTGATAGCCTATATGTCGCTAATATTGCCTCTTGTATAGTTGGCAGCTATGTTTCCCCAGCTATTGATCCGGCGCTTTTGAGTCTTTTCCTTGCGCTTCAATCCCTCATCCGCTCCCGTTCCCACCGTTTTTTTATTGCCCATATCCGTAGTCACCTCCCAAATTCAGATTGCCTCAGACCCCTTTTCGGGGTGGTGGAATTGGCTCTCCTCCCTCCTCCCCGGCTGGGGCTGGCTCCACCGTCTTATTACTTATGGTGGCTTAGCCTTGCTTTGTCTTCTTTTCCTCTGTTGCGGCATTCAATGCATCCCCTCCCTTGTTGCTATGTGCTTTCATGGCTGCCCCTGGTCCTCCAGGGCGGCGACCAAACCCCCTCTTGCCAAATTCTAAAAGACAGGGGAAGATGTTGGGAGCATGGATGCTGGCAGGCCACGCCTGTGTTCGCAGCATGACCCCTGAATTCTGTGTACTATGGAAAAGTACAAGCATGCTACCCCCACGCCCCTGGCTTGTGGGAAAGAGGATCTGGAGAAGCTCACACCACCTTTCAGGCGAAGTAAACAGGTATATTAATTATTGCAATGACTGCTAGAGATATGCTAAACTGTATAAATAAAGGACACCGGGATTTTCCCGGGACGCTTCTTAGCCGTATTCCACGACTCTGCCTGGTTTCTTCCCGCAATCTTTGAGTTCCTGGATGTAGTGAAAAGCCCCTCTGTGCTTGGCTGGGATAGAGCCTTGTTCATGAAAAATTAGCGGGGAGATAAAAGTGAAAATCATCTAATAAATTAATAGTTGTGCATTATTTGCTCAAGCCTAGTGAAAATCCTAGTCATGATCAAATTAGTTGTAATTAATTTATCAGAATACTGCCATTTCTTTCATTTTTACAAATCTGTTCATTGTTTATAATTGTGCATGTAGACAAATTTTAGCATATTAACAATTTTCATGGACTTGAGTTGGTATGAACATTTATAATAAGTGAAAATAAAATATTTTCAGTACAGCTGCAAGGTCATTTCTGATATGCAACATTAAAAATATTTGTTTAAGATATTATTCACAATGCTTTTGCTTTCACAAATATTTTGTCAATCTTTTCACCTTTTTTTTTTTAAGACCAGAATTAACCATATTGTTCATCTAGTCTGACCAGCTGAATAACACGGTTTAGAGGATTTTAGAGAGGCTTTTACATTTCCTTGAAGAGTTCACTTAAAATTTTAATCAACTTTTCTCCAGGAATATGAAAATCCATCTGTTTCTGACAGCAGAATGACCTCAGAAAAGATCATGATATCTTAACTATTGATACAAGAGATCCCATGTCATAGATTCAGGATTCAGTGCTAAAGGAGGAAAAAAAAATTCAAATCTGCTAAAGTGATGTAAGTGGGAAATTAAAATAATTGCTTTTCTGTGTTTATATGACCAAAACAAAACCCAGTTTTTCAGTTATAATTGAGAACCATACTTTCATCTTTGTAAATGGTTGCAAATCTTCTGAGTTACATCAGGCTGTACCAATGGAAGATCTGTGGTAATGTGCACCTTATGTCATTTACAAAGACCACAAGCCCATAAATCTTACACTGCCTGCACAGTAAGCAAAGATCTTAGCCTTGGATCATAGCTCAGTTAAACTCAAGCAATCCTAACTGATTTTTTTAAACAAAGACATTTATTTTGGAATTTTCCTGTTTTCAAAACATTTTAATAAGTATTTTTTTTTCTTTTCGAAGCAATTAAATTGTTTTCAGTACATGTGCACATTGAAATGAAAACAAAATTATTTTTGGTTTCATGTAAGTAGCAACACACACACACACAGAGGGTTTCCTGTACCAGCTCACTTCCTGCAACATTTCCCATTTTGAATGTATTGAAACCAGCATTATACTAAGACTCCAGAACTTGTTGTTGGTCTGTGGCTTACCACTTGTAGTGCTCTTTCAAGCAGGCATAGCATTTGTTGTTTATATGGATAGTCTTTCCCTGGATTCCAAAATGCCGCAAACTGAATGGGATTTTATTTACCAGAATGAAGCTAATGTCCCTTTTCTGTCACCGCCATGGTAAAGAACCTGATTTTATGAAAATAAGCTCTGTTCTATAAGCATTCTTGCCAGCTCCTGATAAATTTATGAAAAGCTTTCTGAAATACATAAATTACTTTATAACAACTGGGGAAAATAATAGGAATTCAGTCTCAGTTATTAAATTTGGATGAGTACTCTTAGCCTTCTGCTTCTAAGCTGAATAAACACTTCTCAGAGTTAAGGACAAATGGTTGACTGTGAACTGTTTGCTTACCTTTACAGGTGACTGGAATGGAGATAATTTTAAAATACTTTTTTCATGAGGATCCTTTGGGACATCAGCAGCATTTTTGATGATCATTATTTTTTTTAAATGTCTTTTTCATTCATTTAGCATTTTAAACCAGAAATATCAGCACTATGAAGTAGATAAGGGTTTTTTGTTTGTTTATTTTTGTAGTTGTTGTTTTTTTTCTTTTTTTCTTTTTCTTTTCCTGTTTTGTGGTTTGTTGGTTTGTTTGTTTGTTTTTGGCAAGGTTTTATGGTAGCCATTCACTGGGTGCACATAGACTGTTGCATTTTAAAGATAAGGCACCAGAAAAATCAACAGATGTTCATACTAACTGAACTGCTTTTATGCTGATGCCTTCATTTGAATCTAGCACTAATTGTCTCTTTGAACATATACAAAACAGAATCTTTTCTTCATACATACAATGGCCTGAACACAATGCAGATTTGCAGCATAAAACATGTCTAGTTCCTCACCTTTTGACTTACATAATGATTCATAGACCTGACTTGAGAGATGGGTAAAAATTTCAAACTAGCTAACCCTTGGTATTTCAATAATTTAGATGCTAGCCCCAAGCATTTGGATTTAGGAGACTGCTTCTATGTGTTTGTACTCTTAGGCTATGTCTACACCTAAAACCTTAGTTCAAATAGTTTGAACTTAGTTCAAACTAAGCAGTTTTTTAGTTCGAATTAATTTTTAGTTTGGACTAACCGCACAGTTTTTAGTTCAAACTAACTTTTAGTTCAAACTAAAAAAGCATGGTGAGTTGGAATTTTTTTAAAAAAAAGTGCTTAGTTTGAACTAACCATTAGCTCGAACTTATTTAGTTTGAAATAGCATGTCTCCATCAGGCTACTTTGAATTAAACTCTGAAATAAGTTTGAACTAAGCATTTAGTTCAAACTAACCATTCAAACTAACTAGTTCAATCTAACCTTTGATTAGTTCAAATTAAAATATTTTTAGCTCAAACTAGCCAAAGGCTAGTGTAGACAGGGTTCAAATTAGTCCAGACTAAGCCTGCTGAGTCCAGACTAATTTTGTAGTGTAGACATAGCCTTAGGGCTATGGTGTGTTCTCATTCACAGCCCAAAGGAGGGTTAGTGCATAAGTGTCCCCACCGTGGTAGCCTTGGGAGGAGCTGTGATTGAGAGGTTCCTCTTTGAAGTGTAAATTCCCATTGCTAGTTTATACCCACAGGAAATTAAAAGAGTCCCAGTAACAGCTCAGCTGCACTCTCATATATAGTGTGTGTGTCAGGGAGAATTATACCATTCCTTACCCCAGATGATAAATAAGTAGGCATGTCCACTAACAGGGTGATCTATTTACCCTTCAAGCCAATGTGAATTTTGTCACTGACTTCAGTAAGTTCAAGATCAAGCTCTCATTCCTGTGTCCATGCTTATGGTTCAGGTGGCCCACACAATATTTTTAGGTAGCATCTAGACGTCTAGTCCAGATCACAGCCTACCCATTCAACTATGGTTAACAGCCCAAGAACCTAGTTCTGCTCTTTTACACACTGTAAATACAGGGAATCAGTAGTTTGAGACATGCATAGCAGCTTTTCCATGGACCTTGATCTGGTGGTCCTTAAAGTCTGTGCTAATTGTATTTAAAGATTGCTTTATATCCATCCATTCCTTTGTTGTGTTACTATTAAACTGTTTTGGCAAATCTTTTTCAAAGTTTAAGAATAATGTTATTAGATTCTCATTAAAATCTGGTAGATACCTCTATCAATTTATTGAGATGTAAGGGGAATCAGTTTAGATTATTGTGTACCAATATAAATCATTCATGAACAAAATTTCAACATTTTAGTGGAAAAGATTCAGATTTATTGTGCATTTTGATTATAACTGATTTTTAAATATTTTTAGAAATAAATATTTGATTGATTATACAAATCTATATTATCATATTGCTTTCTAGAGACTGTAAATTGTGTTTGCATTAATTTGTTATTCTAGGACTATGTGTGAATAAATCAAAGACTTGTGGGTCTGATCCATAACTGTATTCAAAGGATATTTGCAGTCAGAGAAGGTGGGCTCATGCCCTGGCTATGCACTCTGAGGTTGTTGGAAATTCTGTTAGACACTGGAGATACCAACTGATACAAACTGAGTCTTGTAGACTCCCACAAGTACCTCATTCACCATAAAACTCCTTTTCTATATTGGTGATAGCTAACTGTCTTTGAAAAAATGGGAACATTTTAACGTTTTTGGGTTTTGTTTATGAACATTTTTCCACACAACATGTATCTCTTTATTGTTGTCTAAGACTTTTTAAATTCAAGACTTTTCAACCAGCTCTAAAGTTAATAAAAAAACAAAACTAATTTTTGTGAAATTATTTGTTAAAAATTGACTGTTTTCTACACTGAAAAAAGTGTGGAAGTCAGTTTTTTTGACTAGATCTAATAATAACAAAAATCAGACCGTACCCAACGCTCCTTTGCCTAATTCTTGCCATTCTTACTTATGGGAAGAACTTTGCTATTGTGGCTATGGGGGCCAATAGAACAACCAACGTGGTTTGAGTCTAGCGCCACTTCAATCTGATATTAAAGTATTGCTGTGATAGAATTTAGCTACAGATAATAATGTGATTTCTAAGTTATACTTAAAGGAAAATTAATACCATCCTTCAACTGACATATTTACCATATTAAGAAATGAAATCATACTTCAGTTGCTAGAATCAATCAGCTTTTGATTAATAAAGAATAGTCATAATTACTTTTTAATTTGGTGAATCCAAATTAGATCACTGCTAGTCTTTTAAAATGGCTCTTCAACAACTCATTGGACAATGTTATTTGAATTAAAAGTTTGTTGAAATACTATAAACATGAAACAAGAGATGTCATAATTTAAATGTTTTAGGATTGATGGTACTTTTTTGTATTTCAGCAAACTGAAAACAAGACCACTTAAAACAATTTTAAATTTGTTTTTACTAGGGAGTATCTTCAAATGTTATGTCTCATCCTTTGATAGTAGCTGTCTGATGCATATGCAGGCACTTATACACTGTGAGAACTATTTTCAAAACATGTAATGATTTGTGCTTTTCATGCTGTTACATGATTGGTGGTATCTGTTCTTCCTTTTTGATAAATGCAGTGCTGTTCCTCCATATGAAAAAAAAAAGCATTAGAAAAGCTCTAAAATGCATAGATGATAAGTTATTTTATATCTAGTACACGCCTATTACAATTATCATTCTTAAAAAACAATGACTAATCAGGAAAGATTACAATCATGAAGCACTCAATGAAAAAACGTCAAAAGAGTCAGTGTTACTTCTTAGTAATACAAAAATTCAAATAAACTATTGATTAACCCTTTTCAGTCATCTGCAGAGCAATTTGCGTGTGTGTGTGTGTGTGTGTGTGTGCTGCAGAAGCTATTAAGACAAACTCATCAAACTCATCTCCCCAAATACCAAGGAAATCCAGGCCCTCTGTATGGCTCCAGGGAGATGCATGGGACATGACTGAGACTAGTTGGGTTTTTAGAAATATTAACTGCCAGAATTATTTTTTGTTAAAAATTGGTAACAATCTTTTTAAGATAATGATGGTATGCTGAATCCATATATGGTTGTTACCAAGCACTATGTTGTGTACAAAGGCCTTTACAAAGAGAGCAACGTCACACATGGAAATCACTGAAGTGTAAATCTTTATTTCTTTTTTGTTCAGGATTAACATACTTCAGTTGAATCTTAATAAGCTGTAGAATGTAATAAAAGTGATCAAATAACATGCATACCTTTCATAAAGCTGTTGAATTTCATTTTCTTATTTACTAGAAGTATTAGAAATATTTTAATATGTTATACAAGCATGAAAGAGTATGTTTTCCTACCACTTATAACTTCAGTGTTAGCATTGTGAAACAAACATATACCAGCTGATTTAACTATCAGAAATACAATGGTTAAGCTAAAAACATCTGTTTTTAAAACAAGTGAAAAATATTTTCATGACTAAACATTATGGAAACATTTAATGTACAAAAGTTAGTCCAACATTAACATATGTGCTTATTCAAGAAACTTTGCTGTACAATGGTAGATTGAATCAACATCGTATTAGGTTATTTTTTATTTAATAATACTGCCTTAAGCAGTTAGTATTAGATACAATGAGACAGCCTAAATCTAGTTATCTACTATTAAATGCACTTGTATAAACAAATTTTACTGTCCCAAAATTGCACCTCTGACTTTTGCATCCTCTTGTGCAACCACAGATTACTGCTTCCATGCAGTCTGTTCATGCTGGTGGCAATGCCATGAGCTGTAGTACCAGAGCTCCATCCTCCTGCATCCAACTCACTGTATTTGGAAGACTAAGTACTGGATATGGACACTGATGGGTCTTATGTTTCTTGAGAATTTTTCTTTTGTATCACCATTAATAGATTCCTTTCAGTATCTGTCAAACAATGTTTATTCTGTGGAAGTCTGTATCAGTTCTAAGTACTGTTTTTCAAAGTGTGACTACAAGAGCTACAAATGTTTTGGCTCTGGAAGGCTGTCTTGTGTTTTGTACCAAAGCTTTTGCATCTGTCACAGGACAGCATCTCCCAAAGAGCGTAATGGTGGGCCATGGACATCAGTTCTCAGTACACCACTTGTTGCTTTTCTGCCTGTTCTTAGACTGTCATGTGTGTCTGCCAGTGGTTTTCAAACCACTGATGAGGACACAGGACTGGGTTGCAGACCTTCAGGTACTGGGTCACGGTGCCCCCTGCTGCTGCTGCAGCAAGATTGGAATGCATTGCTGAAAGATGTAATTGTTGGGTTGCAGGAATAAATGATTTTTTTTTTAGCCAGCTCCCAAGGCAAAAACTTTGAAAACCACTGACCTATGCTAATGTATTAACATTAACTCATATTTCAAAAATCTGTTGCATATTCACAGTCCTTCCATCTTCACAGGCTGCAGCTGGTGTCTTAAGAATAAGTCTGCCTTCATGGTTGAGGCCTTACCTTTGACTTCTTTCCCTACCTCATTTTCCAGGGGAAAAAAAATAGTATTATTTTTTTGGAGACAGGTCATGAACAAATGCATGTGCATGCTCCCCTCTTGGATCACAAGTCACTTCTTGACAAAGTTGTCCAACTGCACTTGTTCAATTTTACTTGTCCTCAGATCTTTGAATTCCGTAGTGCATCTTCAACGGCTTCACTAGTCAGATCTATTATTGCAATATTTTGCAGTGAAGTAAGTGGTTTCTCCTCTAATTAGCACAAAAAATCTTGACTATTTGAAGATTTCAGAAAAGTGTATCCTCATCTTTATTGTCATGTTTTTTCTTGACTTCCTTCAATCATTGTGATTAAGTTGGTTATCCGTACCAACATGGAACATAGCTCTGGTGAGTACTTCAGTATGGGCTCTCATGTCGTAAGACAAGGCTTATCTGCTGGGGACTAAGTGAATCTCTGTGATGCCTACACTACCACCTTCTTTCTTATGGCATTAAGCCACTGTTGGCTCTGATCAGGGTCTATTTGGTTGACTTTCTGATGTGATATCTTGATTACAGTATTTTCTTGATAGAATTCCTTGACCACTTCAGCTTGTAGTTGATGCATTTCTGCAATGAAGAAGGCACCTTTAATGATTCAGGACTGGAACCTGGCTCTGCAGATGTTCCCACAGTGCCACCAGGAAGCCATGAAGAGCCATATCAGGGAGCACTCTGGACAGTAAGCGCTGCAGAAGGTGCTATCCATAGGCCCACAGTGACAGGATCTTTCAGCCCTCTGTCTAACCCTGAAGAATTCCCCCAATAAGTTGTCTGTGTAACTATACAGACATTAGGCCAGCTGCAACTCCAGATGTCTCCTTATCTCTGATTCCAGTCTGACTCAGACCTGGCTCTTGCCTCCTGACTCCACCTTGATTCCATCCTGGAACTACCTCTGATCTCCTGTTTTGGATCCCAGATTCACTTTGATTTCAACTCTTGCTTATTGAACTTGGCTAATTGGCTACCATCCATGACATGCACCCCTGTCCAGCTGTGACCACTAGGTCAGACTGCCTCTACCATTGTCCCTTAACCACATTCAGTCTTGCATAGTTTGTGTAGTCATATTAAATGAAGAAAGACAGCAGACATTTGAAGGTGAAAAGAAAGCAGCTCTCAATTTCCTTGCCTCAGGGTACAGTTGACCATAAGCACTAAGACTACCATTTCCGTGCACTGCCATCAAAACCTGAAGTTCATACTTCACCATTGCTGCTTACAAACACGAAGGTGATAGTTTGAAGTCATTGCCAATTAGAAACTGACATGAGATCACCATATGAATGTGGCTGACTGATGATATCCTCTTCAATTTCTTGATCATTCACAAATATAAAGTCCAAGAGCTGTGGATGAGGCAGGTACTGCACTAGAGTACCTGAAATATCAAGTATGTAGGACCACATTGCCCTGAAATATGACTTGCCAATCATAGCTTGTTCTGTTGGCTTTTTTCCAACTCAGGCATGTGCTAGCCTTGAAAACCTGTGTGTGTGTTCTTGGATGGGCTTTCAAAGTTCATTGACACACTGAAGCATTCTAATTATGGAACAAGCCATTACTCTAGTGTGGCCCTGCAGATGTTCGCTAGCACCAGGCTCACCTGATGGGTACCTTGTGCTGATGATTCTGGGGTACAGCTCAAGTACATGTCTATCAAGTGAGCTGTGCTCTGTTTCTCTCATTTTATGGACGGTGCTTCAGCCTTCTGCCTGAGCCCCTCTACTAGGCTCCTCCATCTGAGCAGGAGCTAGTTTAAACAGCCCCTGGTGTCTATGGCTGCCACTAGTCCTGTTGCCATTTACTGGTAGTCTGGGGGAGGCAGGGAAGGATCTCCAGGTTCCAGCTGAGGGACCCTATGCACCATGTTTTTGGCACCATCTTGATCCCCTGTGCAATCCTTCAGGTCTCCTGGGCCATGTCCATGCCAGCCCCAGGTATTTCTCATCCTTGTATCAGAGTTCTGAGCTCTAGCTTCTACAGAGCCCTGGTAGTCTACACAGAGCTGTCCCTGGTCCTGCCTCTTCCAGCCAGCTGGGCAGGACATCCTCTCACCTCAAACACCAGCAGACGCTTGTCCAGAACTGTGGCTGCAGCCTTCTTTTCTACACGGCTGCAGTCTCCTGCTCACATTGGCTGCTCTCTCCCCATATACAATAACTTCAGCTAATCTAAAAACCTTGAATTTCACTGACTCTTGCTTCTAAAGTTTTTCTTCAACATTGCCCTCCGGAAGCAATTGGCCCACATACAGCAGGTAGAAGAATGTGTATAGGCTATGTAGAATGACTGCAGTTGCAGTTCCATCAGTAACATAGAGACCTTTGTGGCCAGGGTGTGACAAAATATGGCCTTGATCATTAAATGTCATATGTGGATATAGGTCATTTTAATTTGAAAAATACAAAAGTTATTTCGGGGGGGGGGACCCCTCCCTGTGTAGACAAACATTAAGTTGTTTGAATCACATGCAACTAAAACTCAACATTTAGAGTCTAATTCTTAATATCCACTCTGTATGGAATTCTCTAGTCATGCAAAGGAGCCATTTTATCTGCAAAAACAATTATTTCAATAGTGGACCTATTACAGAAGAGAAAAGAGGGATGTAAATAAAATGCACCCACCATCAAGCCAATTTATGGATGTATAGGGTCTCTGACTTTATTTATCAATGCTAATTGTGCCTTTCCAATATCTATTGGGATTAACTATTTGGTGTTACAATTAATATATCATAAAACAATATGCTGGGTTTTGATTATTTTATAGTTTTGCAACAGCATTGTGTGGTAGCTGCTATTACACCAATCTGAAAGATCAACAAACTGAAAAACAGAAAGGTTAAATGACTTGACCAAGGCCACACAGAAAAGTGATAAATCAAGTAATAGAACCAAAGAGATAAACATATGTTTTTAAAAAATGGATGTCTGAGGAAGGACCAGCAGTGAAAATTCATGAGCTGCATGAAAGGCTAGACATCAGTAGGATAATAAACAGCTGAGGAAGTACATATCTGTTGTATTCCTTAAACTGGCTGTACCTATGAATAAAACAGAGTTCCTGGTCCTCATTCTCCTTTGTGACCCACAAAACATATTATAAATCCACAAATGTCTTACTGAGTTACTGCATCCTAGTCTAGGGAGCAAGATTGTGTTTGCTTTTGTGCTCCAATGCGCTTAAAATGTATTCTCTGTGCCATTGCCCAGTTCACTGTGGACAGGAGAACTTAATGGTGACTGTTTCTTAAGCCAAATAATACCTAATACCCATAGGAGTGACATGCTACAACCCATGATCACCCATACAGTGCAGTTGTGTATTGTCTAATGCAAAGTATGTTCTGTAAGATATTGGAATGCTCATGACATACAAGAAGTTCATGACATACTGATTATTTTTGTTATAGTAATATGTTTGTTACAATGTAATGTGTATGATTATGAGACTTCACCATGTGATGTGCCCCAAAATGTGTCTTCATAGCTTAAAATATATCTGAGCAAGACTCTTTTGGGCAGAAAGCAAGTTCACACCTCATTTGGGCTTGCATAGAACAAATCAGCATTCCAGGAACAAAGGATATGGCCTAGACATCAACAGTGAATCCACAAAGGACCTCAGTGACTCATGGCATGGAAGAAATCATACACAGATATTGTTTGTCACATCAACCGGAAGAGGGAGGGAGAAGCCCAGATACGGAGAAGTACCATTTTAAAAAGGAGAGACATTTTGCTGTTTGCTCTCTCTTCTGTTTCTACAAACACAACCAAACAACTGAAGTGCTGATCAGAGAGGGAGGGCCTGGCTGGAGGCAGTCTATGGTGAGAATCATTTGAATTTTTAAGGTTGGTGCCAAATTGGGCAGTGACATAATCAGCATGCCAGGTTTTACCAAACATTTTTGATGCAGTTATGTGGAATTCAATAACATTCTGCAACTTTCCACAGACATCTGAAATGTTCCATAAATTCCTTCAACCTTTCATGTCTTTCTAGAAGGTTGTAGAACATGCTGTTGAGGGATCTGGAACATTCTGGCCTTTTCCCCAAATTTCTGGAACTCTTCCAAGCATGGGCATTGCTGCCACAGCGCACACAAGGCATGGGCCCCGGGTTTCCCAGCCAGTGCCCCAAATTTCTCTCCCTGGCAGGTGCAGACACAGACAGCTTTCTTCAAATTCTGCACCTGCCTGGGAGAAGAGCTTAGCTGAAGGAGATGTCCTGCTCTGCACTGCATAGCCAACACATATGGTACAGGGCAGGAGGAAAGGGAAATTTAAATCCCTCCCTCTTCAGCTCAGCAGTGTGAATAAGTGCTGTGGGGTCTACCCCACTGGGAAAGGCACAGGGAAGGGGAAATGGGAGGGGGATAAAAGTGGGTGTGGTTGGCCAGTTGGCTCAGGGCCTGGCAAACTGTCTTGGTGCTCAGGCCCAGCTGGCTGGCTCAGCTCAGGGTTCAGCCGGGGGCTGGTGGTGGAGGTGACTGGGATCCTGCAGTCAGTGCTTGAGCCAGGGGCTGCTGGCACTTGGGCCTGATTGGGCCCACACTGGACCAGACTGGGCCCATGCTGGGTGTGGGGTGATGGTGGAAGAGAGACCGAGGATGACTCCATGGGGCAGGGGTGCTTTGCCCATGCCCCAAATGGTCCTTTGCGGCAGCAATTTTCTAGAACTTAGCAGACCATTCAAACAACAAAAATAATAATATAAACATCTTTGCAGGCTATATATTTACTTACCTACTTTTAGGAACTCAAGTATGACAATATTCGTCTAAGTAACCAACTCAGCCAATGGCAGACCCACTTATTGCAACTCAAGAGTTTCTAGCTCTTAACCTCACTCTTGACCCACAAAACCATTTGGTGCTGCAACCTACGTTATCACATCACAACATTTAAGGTGGTAGAGATCTTAAGTAATAACAAATATGCCAGTACCTTATAATATTTTCATCTAACCTAACAGATACACTCTAATATTAATTTATAATATTCCACAGTATGCTTGCTTACTTCAGCCCAGATACTGGCACATATTACCAGTTTTCCTCACTTTCTATTAGACCATGAAGTTAATGAGTATGAACTGTGGAAGAGGAATAGGTTTTAAATGAAGTTCTAGTGATTCAGTAGACCTAGAAGATGAGTGAAAATACTTCTTACTACATGCATGGCAAACCTTGCATGAAGTTAGCTCCCAATAAAACTATACAATAATAATTAGCAAGAAATTAAAATGCTCCACATAGGTGACTATGGAATAAGCTTGGTTTATCTGGTATTTTAAAACAATTCAGGCACACATTTTGACCATTCATTTTATCTATGCCTGTGGCATATGTTTTATATTTGTTGTAGTGGAAGTCATGACTATCATCTGTCATTGTATGACAATGAGGTTGATGGTGATATATTATTTATTTATATTATATTAGTGTATAAGAGTCCAGCTCAGCCTAGAAGTCCATTGTACTAGGTATAGTACAAATACAGAACAAAAAGACAGTCCCTTCCCAAAGAGCTTACAATCTAAGTCTAAGACATGAGGCAACAGATGAATACAGATAGACTGACAGAGGAGTACCAGGAAACAATGAGACAGTATTAGTAAGAATAATAAGAAGTTCGCTCAGCATACCAGTAACCTAATCTATATGCACTTCAGCACCACTACATGACACTCAAAACACCTTTGCTGCAATTTCTTGTTTTCCACTCAGGTGATTCCCATCTGAACCTGCTATATTCACATCAAGGCAGAGACCTTCCATAACTCACTCTACAAAGTTATGATAGCTTTCTGGACGCTTTGGCACAGTGCTTATGTGAGCTGGTTTCATTGCATGCTGTATGCCCAGAATACCTGTTTGTTTCTTAAAACTGAGGAAAATGCAGCATTAAATGAATGCTTACATGACATTAGTAAGCTACAGACAGCACAATTATAGTTTTATTATTTGCATTAAAAAAGATGGAAATCTATTTTCCTCTATACTTTAGGAGCTGCAGATATTTGCTTTTTGTAAAGAGCAACAGATGTGTAAATGTTTTCAGAATAGGTGCCTCCATCCTCACTGAGACTAATAAGAAAAACTATATTAAAATAACATTTTTTAAATATTAGCTACAGGGAAACTGGAATGAAAAGGGTACTATCACCATTTACCCCATACAAAAATCATTGGAGACATAAAGCAAAAAGCTTGTGTGATCTTTTGGAGTAGCTTTATCTATTTATCTATCTATCTAGATGTAGATCTAGATAGATAGATAGATATAGATAGATATATAGAAATAGATATAGATATAGATATATAGACATACATATAGAGATAGAGATAGATAGATAGATAGATATCATTGTAACAGAAAACTATTCTGAAGAATTGTATCAGTGGTATCTTAAAAACAACAAAAGTCCTGTGGTACCTACCTTAAAGACTAACAGATTTCTTCGGCCATAAGCTTTCATAGGCTCCAACCTACTTCATCAGATGCAACTGCTAGTCTTTAAGGTGCCACAGGACTCTTGTTGGTTTTGCTGTACACAGACTAGCATGGCTATCCCCCTGGAAATTTGCAACTGGTATCTTACTTCAGCAAATCTCAGACAAACTTCTAAATCAGACAGTGACCCATTTTAAAGAGGGCACAAAAATATGGGAAAATGAATTTCTATCTGATGGAATTACCTAAAGACACAAGATTGTAGGGGACAGAATTAGGGATCAAAGTAGTTGTTAACTTGATGTAGTCTTCTAAAGGACCCAGTAGTGATCCTTTTTTATCCTAGAATTAATGATGTGGCCTTCTGAGAACACTAATCTTTCATATCATTCTCAATAGTAAGAATTTAACTCCTGTTATTGGAGTATTAAAAAAAAAAGTAAATATTACCTTTTGTTAGCACACTGTACAATAGAGTTAGGGACAAAGTCATGATTAGAAATTAACATTAAATTAAAATTTGATAAACAAGACAAACATCTAAGGAATATCTATATACAGGGATTACTTTCACTCAATTTTTAAATGAGCTTCAATGCCTACTATAAAACACAATGTAACTCTAGCCTGCATGGCATGGCTCCAGCCATTTCCCTTTTGCCTTCTACTTGGAACAGGTTCTCTTCCCTCAGCTCTGGGGCAGGGGTACTAAGTACTGTACCTTGCTGCCTGGTGCCTCCACCCAATGGAACACAAAAGGTGCTGGTCCCCTAGGAAATGCTTACCACTAAATAATATAGAAGTGTGGCCCAATACACAAGGAATAAAATAATTACTACAACCCCCAAACAATGTAGCAGGAGGAAGTTTATTGGATACAGGGGATAAGGGATAAGAGATAAGGAAAGACTAGGCGTAACCAGAATAATAAAATAGCAACAGAATCTTAAACCTTTCCCCCCGCAACATTTACAACAGTCGAACATCACACAGCACCCTCCCAGATCATGCCTAGGCAGATAGTGAGTTGAGAATCAGTTCTTTCCCCGGTGATGGAGCACTGTAATAATTGTCTGGTTTAAATCTCAGATGCAACATATATAGCCAGAGGATTTTTTACATGGGCTTCACCCCTAAAAGGGTAAGATTATTCTGAGGCTCCTTGGTCTGGAGGATGGAAAATAATTCTTGCTCTTCCCTGACCTGGAATTGCTTCTCAGCCTAATGGGTTGCTGGTCTCTGCCAGGCTGACACACCTAAATGACTTAGTAACCACCACAGAAAGTTCAAAGTTTCCCTTACAGTAGAAATGGGAAGTTTAATGGAGACATCCCCAAATGTGATGCTTCTATCCCCTTTCCACTTTTCGCTTCATTCCAGCAACAGAAAAAAAAAAACAACAAATAAAATCAAATCCTCTCAGTTCTGGGTTATGATTGGTCCTGGTAGTAGCTTCCAACTTGTTCTGTCTCCTCCTGGCACTCTATGCAAATGGGAAACTGAGTCCTGAACTGCTGTAACCATAACCAATGTCACCTAGGACAAGTCTCCTACATGCTGGTCTCCATTAGCTGTCATTTTTTTTGTGTCAGTCAAAGGGAGAGAGACAAGTTATCTAAAATGTGTATCTCCCTTTGACTTCCTAAAGTCCACCTACCTCACTGGCTCCACTGCACTGAGTGGAAGGGAAATGCCCTCCCTTCATGTCAGTGCCACTCTACTTGAGTGGGTGGACTTCAGCTATCAACTTGTCAATCAACAGAGCGAGTCTTCACAGATCCCTTAATCGAACTGGGAAGTTGGAATTGACAGTGGCAAATTTGCAGATATCAGTATAAACATACCTTCAGAGTAGCATGTCAAGAATAAAAAAACATTCTGACCAAATCAGTACCCCTAAAACAGCAATTTTATAATCCTGTATAATGAAAAATATCTATTGGTTCTTGCTTTGTAAACATATGTTGTTTTTGAATTCTTTTAATTTGTAGTTGCAAAATAAAAATTATAAAAGGACAGAAAGAGAAAGAGAAAAATGCCCCAGATGGTATTTAAAAAAATATT
Organism: Podocnemis expansa; assembly: GCA_007922195.1. NCBI lineage: Eukaryota > Metazoa > Chordata > Testudines > Podocnemididae > Podocnemis > Podocnemis expansa. Next base: position 42,201,672 of record ML681994.1, read on the forward strand.
AAATGAAGATTCCACTTAGTAAAACATGCACAGCACTGTGTTATGTTTAAGTAACTACAATAATTACACACAGAGGTGCATACACTATAGGTGGACCTGGTAGTATTTTCTCAGTGCATGCCCAAACTGTGACTGTGCCATGAGTTGATGCAGTGGCGTCAGTTCAGTCGGTCATTATAGACTCAATTAGTTCAGTTCCCAGAAAGGTAGAAAACAGCGTTGATAAGAAATGCTTACCCACACCATTGTAAAGACACCACATTATGTAGAGATGGGTATGTTAATCTGAGATACTCCAGTTACGTAGAGTATCTCACATTGATCGAGCACACTAGTGTAGACCACTGTTCAGTGTCATTAAGTTTGCCCAACACTTCCCACTATAAGACACTTTTTTTTGTTGCTTATAACTTTGTGAAACATAAAGCATTCAGGCTGAAATTTTCCAAGCCATGTGTCTGAATATTTCTAGAGAACTTCAGACAAAGTGGTTCAAATACTTCCAAGAAAAAATGATATTTAAAAGCTTTTGGCTTTTTTTTTAAACAATGCTCTAAAGCAGCCTTCTTTTGGAGTGGGAATTTTAAATTTGGTGAGTATAGGGAGTCTTTTATGTCAGTGATGTGCCTTTTGCTGTGTCCATGAAAATGCATCCAAATTTGGCCAATTTATAAGCCCTTGATAAATCATTTTGCATAAGCTCAGTAGAGTCTGGCTGGATTTCACTAGCTAAAATCTAAGATTTCTTCCTCACTGAACATATTTGAGCCTCTCACAACAGAAAGTGCTGACCAGGATGCACATAGGCCAGCCACACAGATGATGGATCATGCCTTCACCAGCCCTATAAGGGCTATAAGCTATAAGGGCTCAGAAGAACTTTGCCAGGTGTTTGGCACCAGGGTGAGGCCAGGCATTAGAACTCAGAGTAGGAACTTTTTTACTTTTTTGTGATCTGAAAGGCAGACCTATGGGCATGCAATGTGGAGAAGGAAACGTAGTTCAAACATAGAGATGGCCAGGGGAAAGGTGTATATACAAACAAGGAATCTGGTGAAACTGGGTCAACTGGAGGTGTGTAGGTGGAGGGAAACTGTGGGATTTGATGGAGAGGTTAAAATTGACTGGACGAGAAGACTATCTGGGAGTCAGTGAGTATAACAAAACTGAGGGGGACTGGGTGTCAGTTGGCTGCTGTTGGTAGGGAACACTGAGATCAAGGGAGAACTAGACAGAGAATGAGAGACTGGAACTAGGAATCAGTGGGAGAGAAAATAAGAGAAGGGAGGGCAATAAACATCCGACAAGGCACTGAAGTGGTGGGGGTTAATGTGGGATCTACTGAGACAAGGAGTAAGGAAGGGAGTTGCAGGAAAAGTTGAGATTAGATTCCCCTCCCAGAATCCAGTCTGGTGCACTGCTGTGCCTCCCAGATCATCACTTTTTAGATCCCAATTTATCCCACTTTGCTAGGTGGCCACCTACTCCTGGGTCAGCCTTTTGCATGTTATCAGTCCCAGGCAGTAGAGGTGTACTCTCCAGCCATTCAGAGAATGGTCCCACAGTCAGCACTCCCAGCCCAGATGTCACACCAAGAACTTCCATTTTGCAGGGATCATGGCCCTTCCAAGGTCTCTGCAAGTTCATAGATTATGATTTGCCAGTTTATCAAAGAAAGTGGAATGACCCATCTTTGCTCATTCACATTCTCTAAAGTTCACCCAGATTTAGATAAAATAAACACTAGTTTATTGATTATTACCCAATTTTAAGTGAGTATATAGAAAAATCAATGCATAAGCATTTAATACATCAGTCAGGTCTTACTCATTATTAAATTAAAAGATAAGACACATTCTAACCTAGAATTCACTTACCCACATGATTGGCTTCACCTGTGATGATGTTCAGCCAGCCTTTGCCTTTCTGGCCATGTGAACAGGTTCAGTCTCTTGGAGTTGTTTCAAGATGGAGATTCTCTGGCCAAAAGCTCACTAACAGTTCCCAGTGGGTGTGCTTGTTCCATTTCAAAACTCCCATTCTTCTTCTTTCTTCTTCCAGGTGCTGTTTGCTCAACTTGAGCCAGGGAGCTCATTTTGCATTGTCTTTGTTATGTATCTCTTCAGCCTCCATGCTGAGACACAGCCCTGATGGTCTGCCTCCCCCAAGCCATGTGAAATACCTGGGAACATGTTTCACATCTGTACCCATACATGATGCTGCAGGAGACATGATACCCTAACAGTAAGGCAGAGCATATTATGAGCATTCAAAAGGGAAACTTCCATGGCAGATTTTTCATCAAACCATACAATTACATTGCAAAAGTGACCAGAAGAGATACACAGATCATACCCTCAAGGGGCATCATGTGACAGGAGATCAAAGAGAAGACTGGGAGCCATTGAGACAGCAGGTGAGAGATGGATTGGATGAGGAGTCAGAGGGAAAACTAGCACTGGCTGGATGAGGAGTTTAGGGGCAAGATGTTAAGCTGGGAGGTGTCCACTGAGACTAAGTGTGCAGAGGGATAGAGGCTGGGACTCTGACAGAGAGTTGAAAGGGGAAGATTAGGACTACTCAAGCAAGGAGATTGGGTCTAGCTTGGAAAGCCTGAGCAGGGGAGACTAGGACTGGGTAGGCAATAAGACTGGGCCTGGCATAAGGATCCTAGGATGGGGAATGGACAGGAAAGGGACAATGACAAACTGGAGGGGGTGGGGAAGAAGGGATCTGTAGACATGATGGCAGCACATCACCCACCTGGCAGGTGTCTCCTGGTGATGGTACTGGGGAATTGACTCAAGTGGCAGCCCTATGCAGTGGTCAGTGCTCCACATCTCCCACAGTTACCTCTTTAAAATTCAAAGGGTCTGTTCAGCTCCCCTTTTCTGGGGGTACAGTCCAGTTCTGGCCTGCCTGCTTATATCAGCTATGGCCACTGTTCATTCATCACTCAGCCACAACCTCTCCACCTACGAGCAGCCTAGGGGAAGCAGGTGGGACCTGGGCCCACCCAATTCTCCAGGGCCCAGACCAGGGGCCCTACACATTCCACATGAGCACCACTTCTTCATCCTTGTTTGACTTGCACCTTAGCACAGTGGTTTTCAAATTTAGGGTCAGGACCTAGTACTGAGCTGTGGAACCTCAGGCACTGGGTTGTGGCACCCCCTGCTGCTGACACCAAAAAAACTGGAAAGCATTGCTCAGACATGTAATTGTTGGGTAGTGGGCATAAATGATTTTTTTCAACTGGATAATGAGAAAAAAAAAGTCTGAAAACCACTGCCTTAGCATTTCTCCTGGGCCATATCTGCGTCCCCAGGTGTCCCTTGTCTCTTTCTCCAGGCTGTGCTTCTGCTAAATGATGACAGTGCAGTGAACTGTCCAGGGTCCTGTTTCCTACCTTTGTCAAAAACCCACCCTCTCTTCTCTCTTCAGTCAGAGGCAACGGCCTAGAGCAGGGCCTCCAGCCTTGCCTTTATAGTGGCTCCTGGGCCCTGATTGACCTTGCAGGCACCTGCTCCCATTGGCTCTTCCTCTTTTCCTGGCCTTTTAACCTTCTAACCCAGAACAGGGCAACTACATTGCTACAAGTTTAAAGTTGGGGGGAAGAGGCACAAGAGTTGGTGCCCAAGAGTACACTCCCCTCCAAAGCCGGGAATGGGTGCACCCTCAGACTCTTGGGTCTCATCATTCTTCTGCTGTCAGCAAAACCTATTGGTGAAGTGTGTGTCCCACTTCCCACTTCTAGACTATATAATGGATAACAACTTATTATTACCTATTAATTACTCAGATCAGGGGGCTGAGGTATATGACAGATTCTAATGGCTGCAACCTTGCTGATTTGGGTGGGTGCCACATTATGGAGCAGGGGTCTCAAACTCAAAGCACCATGAGGGCTGGATAAGGATTAGTAGAGGGCCACATGAGGATTTTTATGTTAGCCTGAAGGCCACATCACTCAAACCTTTCAATACAATGATAAATATTGGTAACAATCGTGTCACTGCAGGCCACAGGAAATAGCTTTAGGGGCCACGTGGGGCCTACGGGCCATATGTTTGAGACCCCTGCTATAGAATTTCTATTTTTGTTTTCAGATTTTTGTGTTTTTTTTTTTAATTTAGGAAATCACACACAGAGTAAAAAAAAATTCAGATTGCAAAGTCAAGCGCTCAGAGGTACAGATCGCTATATTTAAAGTTGTCTGTCTCACCTCAATTCATCCTCCTTGTGCGTACCAGTTATAAGACACCCTCCAGATCAGGGGTGGCCAAACTTATGGCACTCAAGAGCCACACAGGTTGATTACTAAACCTTCAAAAGCCGCACCGAGGCACATCGCCATATCCTTTTACCTACTAAATTGATTTGCTGACATTCTTCCGCGAGCCACATGTGGCTCCTGAGCCGCAGTTTGGCCATGCCTGCTCCAGCCCAACTCCTCAGACCCACTCTCTCCATCCTGCTCAGTTCTTCCAGCTCAGGTTCTCCCTCCTTGGCCACCCACTTGAGCTCCTCTCCTCCTCCTCATCTTGCCCTTCAAGTTCTCTTCAGGCTCCCACCCCTCCTCTCCCATGTCAGCCCCAAGGCACACACCCACTCTTGCTCCCTTTTGTTTTACCAATCCCAACTCTCCATCCCCAGCTGGGCTCTGGCCGTGGGGCCAAGGCCCTGGAGGACCAAGTGTCGGCTTCCCTTTCCCTTTCCCCCCGCAGGCGGCAGGGAGGAGGGGGGCAAAGGCACCACCAAGGATTTTTGGCTGCGGCGGAGGAGACAGGGTGCGGCCGGGGGGCGGCTGGCACTTCTGATCGTGGCTGCAGAGCCTGAAGCAGGCGGGGCGGGGGCCAGCCGGCAGCTGGGCCCCTGGGGAAGGAGCAGCAGAGGCGGGGGCAGCCCCAGGGCCACACCCGTGACCCCCCCGGCTGAGCCAGGATGCCACTGCGGGCGGGAGCTGCAAAGCCTCCTCTGCGCCAAGGGAGGGGCGGCTCCCCCTGCTCAGCCTGGCCTCCCCCTCCTTTTTTTTTGGCCCGCCTTTAAGCAGCCGCTGCAGAGGGCTGGGCACATGTGCGCCCGCACCTCGCTCCCCCTGTGCCAGACGCCGCTCGCTCATTCATCCAGCCTCTGCCGCAGGGCCTCGCTCCGGAGGGAAGGGAAGGTAAGGCGGCCGGGGCTGGGGAGAGGATCCCGCAGGAGCCCCCATAGTCTAGGCTGCGGGCTCCCCAAATAATGATCGCCCCAGCCCAGCCCGCTTCTTAGCGTGCGCGCCCCAGCGATCGCCCTGCGCGCTCTGCCCAAGCCGATGTGCGTGGGGGGAGACCTGGGAGTGGGATTTCCCTACCCCCCAGCTGGCAGCTGGTACCAGTGCCAGTTTCAGGTGCTGGGGAGGAGCCAGCAGTGGGGTGACTGGGCGCCGCAGATCTCAAGCTGTACAGAGACCCCCCCATTGCATCTGCATGGTGTCCTCAATCTGGCTCCCCGCCCCGTGGTTCCCCTCCTGCAGCAGCCGGGCTCCTGGCTGGACTGAAAATCGCAGGGAAGAGGCTGTGGCCCCGGGAGCAGCAGCTGCAAAGAGGCGCCCGCGGCTTTGATTCAGCGCGGCTGGGGTTTTTGGGGGGGAGTTTCCTTCCCTTGGCTCCCGCGGGGTGTGCAGCGCTCAGCCCCGGTGCCTGGCTAGCCCCAGCGCGGGGAAGGGGAGCTGCCCGGGTGTCTTGAGCTCCCGGGCTTAGGAGGGGGAAACTGCCAGGTCCTCATCGTTTGGAGAGCGCCAGCTGCGCCTGTAGCTGTTCCCAAATCTGCATCCCGCTCTCCCCAGCTGACCCTCTTTTTATTTGGGGGGCGAGAATGGAGGAGAGCAGTCCTCGGACGGCAGGATCTGCTAACTGCTCGGATGAGGCTATAATGTCATATTATTTTGGAGACTGGGGCCAGGGGGCAGGAGCAAAAATCATGGGAGAGGTGGGGCCAGGATGCTCCCTCCCTGTCTCCAGCGATCATGGCTGGTGCGTGTTTCTCCTTCGCCTTGCAACGCCCAGGCTGGCTGGAATAGCTCGGGGGGACCAGGCTGGTGGTGTGCTGTGATGTCAGCCATGTTTGGGTGGGTATGTTAATGAGGATCTCTCCTCAGTCTTGATCGATCTTGGGGATTTTTTGCCTCCCGCATTTTAAAGCTCAGTCCCTCTCTCCAGCTGACACATATTCCAGATCCATGCTGTGACTGGACTCTGGGCTCTTGGATTCCTTTGATCAATCTTTATTGCCTGCATGCTCCTTTGATATTTTCCTCTGGGGGTTGCTAGAAAGAGAATGCAGTGAGGGTTAGCATTTCTCTGCCATGCTTTGTTTCCTCTGAGAAACCCCATAGGGGTTTTAAAAGGTAGCATTTTGCCTCCCTGACCATAGGGCTGCAAAGGAATGCAGATTTCCATTGCAGAGCATTTCATTTTAGTTGCTACATTTTGCAGTCCAAGTCTTCTGTTGCTGTATGGATCAGCCATTTTAGAGCATCTGGTATTTAGGATTGTTACAGATCAATCACAATGAATGTAGTAGCACTGGGTATAAGATAGCCTAACTATTTTCATAACACTTTTCCTTTTAGGAGACAATCATCATTTTTAACAGAGGTTAAAAGATGGTGGCTTCTCTCAATTTATTTTTTCCCTCAAAATGCACAAATGAGCATGCTGAACACTAGTGATTTCATGTGAGTCAGGTGTTACATCAGCCGTTATGCTCTGCTTGTGCGCTCAGATGTGTTCTCCAGATAACTTTCCCCCTTTGATAAAAATGACAAAAGTTCTCCAAAATCCTTGTGTGTTGCAACTTACTTCCCCAACAAATATTTATACTGATCCTTTTTTTTTTTTTTTGTGCATTACAAAGGACATTTAGTTAACTAAATAGTAGAATGCTCAGATCAAGATGTCTCCATTTTGGATTTCTTTGTCATTATTAAGGATTACATTTATACATAGTAACCATTAAGAAAACAGTATTTAGGGCAATTCCGCACACCTTACACACAGGCACACAGACTTCCCTGGGAGCTCAGTACTACACTCCAAATACAAGGAATGAGGAAACCTTTTTTTTTATCTTAGAATGCAGAATCAAGTACTTTCATGACACCAGGGTTACAATTAAGAAGTTGCTGATGCAATTCCAAGTTACTTTTGCAGAATACCACTCATTCATAGTTTCATAGATTTCAAGCCCAGAAGCAACCCCTTTGACCATCTAGCCTGACCTTCTGCATAAAACAAGTTATGGAATTTCCCCCAAAATAATTCTTAGCACATATCTTTTAGAAAACATCTAGTATAGCTTTAAAAAGGGTTGGTGATGGGGAATCCATGATAACCCTTGGTAAGTTGTTCAAATGGTTAATTACTTTTACTGTTAAAAAACTTTGACTTAATTTCTGTCTAAATTTGGATTTTCTGTTTTTTAATATTATTTGAAAGTGTTGGTATCCTTGAATATTAAAGTAATACATTTTCCTTCAAGTTACTTCATATCAGACTTTTCTTTGTCATCTTTTTTTTGGTAATTATCCCATGACATATGTATCACGAGCAGTATTTCAGGCAAGTGATTTGGTGACTATTAAATTATTTTTCACTAGTAATGGAGACTATTTTGTCCTCATTTGCTACATTTTTAATTTTTAATCCCCTTTAATTCAGAAGAGTGCCTGAACGTTTCATCAACTAAATAAGTGAAGTTACTACTGGAATAAATTTAAGATGGCTGACAAAATTACTTAACTCAGTCTTTTAGCAGCTTTGGTGCTTATAGATCAAGGTGGTAACAATCCATATATTTACGTTGCCTAATAATTCTATTATTTAAGATTCTTGTGACCTTTTCAAAGAAACTCTAACATGTCCACTCTTTACAGCAGGCCTTTGAAGTTTTGTAGGGAGAAGCACCCAGGTTAGAAAAATACATTTGTCTTGGTTTCTGAAATTTCATACAGATTTAATTGAGAAATCAGTATTTTCCTTTTTCACTTGCATTCCTCAGGAAAACTTTAGCATCCTGCCATAATAATAACTGAACATCAACATTCTAAAGATCTGGGCCCACATCACCAAACAGTAGCAGAACACACTCCACTTGCTGTCCCACATCTCACGGTGAGTACCCCAAACACTGGGATGAAAAATACAAGGGCAATCATCCTCCCCTCAGCTGTTCTTTGAGTGGAACTGCACAACTACTGTATCAGGCCCCATGGGTGAGTTAGAGGAGGCTTATCTTTCCTCACCTTCAGTTACTTCAATACACTGGGGCACAAGCATCTGGATTTCTAGAGTGAGGCAGTGGTGAACATACTTGGAGGAAGGAACATAAGGGTCTAGGGAACTTTTACTGCAAAAACTTAGGTGTTGAGTGAGGTTTGGCATTAGCTAAAGGATTTGTGAATATTAAATCTGAGATCTGGGTGCCTAAAGGGACAATAGGGGACCTAAGTTGCCTTTTGAATCTGCCCTTTTGTAATATTTAAAATATCTTTATCTGCTCTCCAACCATAAGTAAGGCTTAATGATTAAGGGTTTTGCTAAAAACCTAATCATAATTAGGAGTGTGCCAAATTCACACCAATGAAAATTGTGTCACGGACTGTGAAATCTGGTCTTTTGTTTACTTTTTTCTTATAATCATGGTGGGCATAGGAACATCCCACTCAGGAAGGCTAGCTTCTGTCTCTGCCCCTTCCGACTGCAAGCCCGCCCCTTTTGCCTTCTCTCCCCACTGCAGTCCTGCTCCAAGAGCTGTACCATAGCTTGAGGAGCCCTGCCCTCCCGCTCCAGGTCTTCCTGGCATGCCTCAGCCCTACATTGGCAAGCTTGCACCAACCATGGGATGCCCCAAGTACTAAATGGCCCCAATATCCAGTGGCCCCAGTCGTAAAGAACTGGGCAGCCTGAGTGCCAGCCAGTTACAGCCCTGGCCCCAGCCCCTATGCATTTCAAGGAGAGGCTCAGCAACAGTGGAAAGAGGACCAGGAGCCCTACCATACCTGGGCTGGGGCCATGCAGGAATGCAGCAGGAAGCAGTGGTTAGTAGGGCAAAGTGCGGGTGGGGCCATGCCTCACTATTTGGGAAAGCTTAAATTTCCCAGGCTTGCTGTATGCACTGCCCATACCTATAGTATAAGGTAAAAGTATACCAAAATATACAACATTTCTCAAACTGGGGATCCTGACCTGAAAGGAGAGGGGGTCACCAGAAAGTTGTTGTGGCGGAGTCTCAGTATTGCCAATCTTACTTCTGCACTACCTTTCGAGCTGAATGGCTGGAGAATGGCAGCTGCTGAGTGGAGAGTCCTAGAGCCTGAACTCCAGTGTGAGCCTGAAAGTCTACACAGCAATTTTTAGTCCCACAGCCAGAGCCTACAAGCCCAAGTCAACTGATCTGAACCGCTGCTGGTTTTTTTTTTTTTTTTTAATCCCTATGTAGACATACACTTACTGTATCATCTAATGGAATGCCAAAACCAAAGCTGCCCGGAGGTAAAGTCAAAAAATGACTGATATCATCCCTTAGTGGCCACGCAAAACCATGGAACAGGAGGCACAGGCTATGTTAGAGCCTGGAGTCATTGAGGAGTTCAACAACTCCTGGTTTAGTCCAGCAAAACAAACAAGAAGTCTGGTGGTACTTAAAAGACTAACAAATTTATTTATTGCATGAGCTTTTGTGGGAGAATATGCTGCTTTGTCAAACTCTGGTTCCCAAACCTAATGGGTTCAAGTCAAGTCAAATCATAGGGCTGGAAGGGACCTCATGAGATCATCGAGTCCAACCCCCTGGGAATTGAACCCAGGACCTTTTGCATGTTAAGCAGAGGTGTTAGCCACTACACTAGGATCCTTTTCATTTTATGTGGATTTCTGTAGGCTTAATATAAAATTTGATGTCTGCCCAATACAATGCATTGATGAACTCCTCAACCACCTTTGCAAGACTAAATACATTACCTGCCTTCAGTTAAAAAAGGATACTAGCAAACACATCCAGACCCAGATTCCAAAGAAAAGACAGCATTTGATACACTTTGGACTTTTTTCCATTTACAACCCTGCCCTGTGGACAGCCTGGAACCCTACCACATTCTAGAGGTTTATTGACCATGTCACACATCATCATGCTTAAGGCCCTGTTTAATTTGTAATATTGTAGAAATCGCAGATCCCTCAATATTAAGGCCACCACTGCAATTTTGACAGTGAGAGCCTCTGTTATTAGCTCTGTGTAAGGCAGAGGCTTCTTTTGCCAGCTTCTCCAAATTACTTCAAATAATCAAGGTTCATTATTATTTTTCTGTGATTTTCCATATTTTGTCTAAACAAATGAGGCGTCCTGTGGCACTTTTAAAGGCTAAGAAATTTATTTATCACATGAGCTTTCGTGGGAGAAAATCTCACTTTGTATTTTGTCTGCACCTCAACTGCAAATATTTGACAATCATCCTGTGACTGAGGTAAAGCTTTAACCATACTTAATTTGCAGATGACTATTTGTAAATTGTTGTTATTTTTAGTCAAACTTGGCAGTCACATCTAGTATATGTGGCCTCTGTACTGTAATCACCAAAGGAGGAAGGACTCACTGCTAATCCAAAGTAAGACAAATTTGTAATGCAGGAAATCCACTGTCTCAGGGTCTCTCTTTTAGAAAATGACCAGGTTCAACCCCTGACAAATCAGACAGGTGCCCTGAGGAAGTTCTAGGGTCTACATAACTATTACCAAGGATTTGTACTCTGCTTCTCATCACTTACAGAACCAGTGATAGACCTCTTAAAGGCCAGTGCATCCCAAGCAATCCAATGGGCAATTGAATGTAATAAGGCCATTACCAAGATAAAGGATATGCTTGGTCAACAGCCTGTGCTACACTGTCCACATGTCTCATTACCATTTATATTACAAAACAATGCTTCCGCAGTTGGATTGGGAGCAGTGCTGTCCCAAAACTTTCAGCGAATGAAACATCCAGTACTATACTGAATTCAGAACCTGTAACCATGAAGAATCAGATACTTTACAATCAAGACAGAATGCCTGGACATTGAGTTTGCCATGGGTGTATTATATTGCTATCTTTTAGGGGATCCCTTCAATCCGGTTACAGACCATGCACCCCTCACATGGTTGCAGTTAATGAAGGACAATAACCCTCACATTACTTGGAGGTATGAACTGAGAACTGTACACCTTTTGCTCAGAACATTGGCCCAATGGCTGGATTCACAGCATCAAAATGTGGACTTCTTTTCCTGTGATGGTGATGTTATTGCAGAGGAGAGAATTGCCCATTCCGTGTTTGATAGATTTATGACTACATCAGTAAGGCGTTTTCTGTCTGACTGCTGGACGCATCACAGTACAAAAATTCCAGCCCAAGGAAAATCCACACAGATGGGTCAATCAACAAGACAGTCCTCCAAAGGCCTAAAATGGCTAAAAAGAGAAAGTACGGACCAATCAGGAACCAGCAGGTCAGTTAACAACTTTGCAGACTAAGATGGAAAGTGGCCATGAAGGGGCGCTACAAAGCACCCCTGTCTGTCAAAGCGAGAAATATTGAGAAGTTTGTAGAATCTACTGAGAAGATTAGAAGCACAAAGAATAAAGGTAGGATATGTTCAAACCATCACTATGATGAGTATTAGAGGCAACCTACAAATGCAGAACAAAAATGGCACTCAAGAATTCTGAAATAAAATAATCTTAGGCATCCCCATGATGTGAAACTGGAGACCCCCAAATATAAGTCCTGGCTGTGCTACTTACTTGCAAGAAGTTGTCATTGAGTTAATGAAGCAACTGTTAAGAAATACATTACTGGAGTCTGGTGACTCTATGAAGAAAGTTTCTATCACTATTTAAGCCATATTGTTTCCCTAATAATTGCAAAAAGAATCCTCCAGTGTACCTGAACATGGGGATGAAAAAAGAAGAGGGAGAAGAGAACAGCTTATTTGGTCTGTAACTGAAATTGTGAAAGAAGTTCCTTTTTTGAGAGAGAACCCAGGAAAAGTATATATTAGAAATTGAGGGCTATTGACTGTTCAAATCAGCAAGCACAACTTCTCTGAAGTCAGTAGATATGCACTGACTCACATGAGTAGTAGCTTTGATCCTGAATCTTTAATTACTTTGTGAGGGTCTATGCATTTAATTGGGAAGGGGCATGTGAGGGGGAGATACTTATTTTTCCTAATGCCTCCAAACCACAAGTCCAAAGGTCCACTTCTGAGCCTATGGGCAAGACTGCAGTGTCACATTATATTAGCACGAGTCTCAGATAGAATCATAAGGGAACACATAGAAACATATCCTTCTCTATATGGCTTGTTTGGCATCTTTCATTAAGGGAAAGATCAAATCAAATAGAGCTTGAGTCTTCATCTTTTTCTACCACATTGGTTGATAATTTTTTGGAGTTTAGCCTTGGAGACAATATGGATGAAGCTGAGAACTTCATATTTTCCTAACAGGTCTGAAGTTCTCAATGGGTCCTTGGCATAACCATTTTATGATGGGAAACTGAAATTATCTTTTTGGTGTGCATAACTACATTAATTAACTAGGACAAAATGCTATAACATGTAGCTCCTATTAAGAAGTAGCATGATGGGCACTCCCGTAATTTTCTACCTTACAGGGTGCAGAAAGGAATCAATGGTCTTGATTATGCAGGAAGAAGACAGTGCAGGCTCTGGGTGCCTGCATGGCATATGGTGGTGCTTTGCAGCAATAGCTCTACATCTATTAAACAGAACACTATAACATAGTACTGCTCTTCCTTTGAATAATAACCTGTCTGGAGACTGGACTTAGCACCAACTTCACTCATTCTTCACAACCAGTTTGCTTCCAAAGCTTAGCTCATGACTGCTGTTTTCTCCCTCTCAATCCTATTTCCTAGTCAGAACTGATGTTCTTCAGCGTTTCCCTCAGGTACTATCAACAGCACTGATTGAATTCTTCTTAGATGAGGAAGACTCCAGCTTTTTTTCTTTCCCTCCTCCAGCATCAGCTCCTTCCATTGGCCTTTCTTCAGTTTAGCACAGCAGCAGATCAGGGCAGACTCTTCTGCATATTTGAGTTGACTCCTGAAAGGCTACTGTAAGGTGCTGAACATCCTCATCTTAGCTTCACTCAGATCTTTTCACACATAGATCTCAGAGGTGGGTACATATCATCAGCATTTTACAGATGGGGAAACTGAAGCATGGGGATGTGAGTTGACCAAGGTCAGAAAACAGCTGAGTGGCTGAGTGTGGATAGAATCCAGACTTCTACTCCAGTGTCTTATAAGATGAACTACACTACCCTTCACTGGAGGCAATGGGACATTTTGTGGCTGGGAGAAAAAGGTACTTAGCACCTTGCAGGATTGGACTTTTAAGTGTTCTGGCACCTCCTGCACACAGATAAGAGAATATTCTGTGAATTCTGTGTATCCTTTCACACACTGCATTCCACCTTCCTCTAACATCATCATTCTATGCATAGAGCTGCCTCTGAGGAGCACATTGAGTTTTGAGAACAGGAAGCTCTTACTACTCTTAGTGTGTGATCTTAAATTTAAAAGGAAATTTATTCCCTTTTTGTTTCTTCTATTTTGAATGTGTAGGAAGAGCATGTTATTTTGTGATTGAGACTTTCAAACAAGAGGAATCCTGCAGTATTTGGGGTTTGTTGCTGTTCTTTTATAAAGCATTAACAATGATTTCTTCATTTTGTCTTTATTTCTTCTATGTAAATATACAAATGAGGACCAAAATCATTTTTGGTCAAATAAGGTTTCAGGCCTGTTCGTCATTTATTAATTAGTTTATTTAGACTCTTTCCCAATCTTTTTATTAATGCTTTTAATTTTATTTTAAGAAAGAAAGAAAGAAAGAAAGAAAGAAAGAAAGAAAGAAAGAAAGAAAGAAA
>ML681994.1:42215651-42245962 GCA_007922195.1 Podocnemis expansa
AAAGAAAGAAAGAAAGAAAGAAAGAAAGAAAGAAAGAAAGAAAGAAAACATGCCTTCCATTAAAGGAATGGAAGGCATGTTGGCACCTATATATTTTCAGACAAGAATGTGTTATCTTTTGAAAGCTATGAGTGTAAAACCAGTTATGTTTTACTTTATTGGAAAATCAGTCTTTGCTATGTCTCTTTCTGTTCAGTTATGTCAATAAGTGTTATAATATTCTGATATACTTTATAAACTAAAATTGTTTTACATACATCTTTGCATGTTGACTTGCACTGTAATTACAGCCACAGGATTTCTTGGTCAACTATGTTCATTTTACTTTCAAATTTGTATGCAAGTGTACAGATGTTTTGTGCATGCCGTTTCCTATAGCTTTTGAAAATCTCCAACACTGTCATTTTTAATTATTTATTCATATTACATAATTGACAACACTTGGAATACAAGGCCTATCCAGTAAGTTGCACTCACATATTAATATATACATCTTAAAAATAAATGTGAAAATGGTTGTTGAGCCATTTAAAGGCTAGAAGAGGATTTAAATGTTGGTGAGGGTCTCTGGCATGGGGACAACAGTGCAAAGCTGCTAAAACTCTTAGTAAGAGAATAGGAATGGGTGGCAATGAAACCTGCAGCAGAAAAGATTGTATAGTCAGGTTGCCCAGAGAATGGGCTATTCACATTCTCCCACTGGTAAAGTTCCTATGGGATCTGATTAGAACTTCAAACTCCTCTCCTCCTGACACCCGCCCCCATCATCCTAATTAAATGCAAATAGTCTACTGAGCACTGATGGGCCAGCCAGAGTGACCATGGTTGATTGTGTCACACCAGGCATCAAGTAGTCAGGTTTCCAGATCTAGCTGAATCCTATGACTCCATGGAGCTCTGGGGCATCATAGTGGGTGTTGCCAAGTGGGATTAGAAAATGCTTCTCTTTACGTTTCAGTGGAGAGTTTGAGTGACTGGAGAGGTTTTGTTCATCCTGGTGACATAGCCAGAAAGCATGCCACACCATTTTTTGATATAATGAGCTATTGAAAGAAAGACCAAAAATTTGTGAGATTATGAAATTTAGGAAAAAAACATACATCTTTATGTTCTGCATGGAGCTCACCATGCCTATGTAATGCCTCTAGCTGTGCCAAGTCTGCCTATAGGAAGGTCCAGGTTTCTTACCCATGTAGCAATACAGGTAGTATACCAATGTGATAGACCCTGGGCTTTGTCTCAGTTCAAAGATGTTTTTGGATCCATTAGTAAGATGTGAACTTCATTCAGGAGGCAGTGAGTCTCCTATCACTGGAGAATGTCTGGTTTGCTGTGACTGTTTGAACTGTGCTTGCAGTTTAGGTAGATGAACTCATCAATGCTCACCATGCTACTTGACCCTGTCCACATTGAGGGTTCTGGTGGCCCAATTCTGAGATTCTAGACCCTGAGGGATGTTCAACTCTACAATGTAGACAGCATCTGGGAGACTTAAAAGGGTGCAGCTGCAGTTATCTGATTATTCCATGAACAGGTCATCAGCAACATAGTCTTGGTCGGTGAACGCTTCTAGACCAACCTTGATTCTGACATCTGACACTTCTTGATGGACCTCTGATTCCAAGTGGAAAATTTAATTTCTAACTGATAGCTGGATAGAATGGGGACAAAAGTGCATCCCTGCCACACAGCTGAGGCAAAACACAGCAAAAATCTTGAACCCACATGCACTCTTGCACTAGTACCAGTTTGAAGATTGTGCACCATGTTTAGTAGCATGTCTGGAATGCCAGCGTCTTTCAATGTGAGTCAGAGCGTTTGCTTGTCAACCGGTTCAAAAGCTGCTTTGATATCAATATATGCCATGCAAAGTGTGTGATTACATTCGTGGTGTAACTCAGACAGAAGTCAAAGGTTAGGTCTATGTTAACCACCCAACAGTGAAATCTAATTGTTGTGAATGTGATGGGGTGGCTGCATCTTTCAAGCAGGATGTAAGCAACGGCTTTTCCAGGGACCATTAATAATGGGTATCTCTATACTTAGAATTGAATTTGAATTGATGATGATCAATTTGATTTCAATTAAGTGCATGGGTAAACTTGCTTTCATCAATTCAAACTGAGGAACTCCTTAGTTTGAATTGATGAAAGCTGACTTTGAAGTGGTCAAACCTCATTTGACTTCAAAGTTGTTGTCAGCTCAAACCCAGTAGTTCGAATTGAGACAGTGTGGCCATGTCAATTCAAAGTCACTGTTAGTTCAAATTGACATGGGTTGACCTTCCTCCCTGGGTGCATGGCATCTTGGAAGGAAGAACAGCCCTCCAGCACCTGGGGCCAGCAGCCCCAAAGTTGCCTCCAACACCTCTCAGCCAGATTGGGTTAGGGGGCAATGGTGTTCTGGTCCCCTGGCTGGGGAAGGAACCTCTGGGTGCTGCTTCTGCCCTGCTTGCCAGTGTGAGGAATGGATCCCCATGTGAGGCTGGATCTGTACTCCCTGCACTTGGGGACAGGATCCCCAGGCACAGGGATGGGATCCCCAGGCAGGGGGAGAAGGGATCCCCACAAAGGGCTGCAACCCTGCTCTCTGGGCTGGGGAAGGAACCCTCACCTGTAGCTGTAGCTGTAGTTGTAGCTGTGCTGGCTGCATGGAGGTCCCATCTCCTCATGCAGCCAGCATGGCTTCAGCCCAGCATGGGGATCCCTTCCCTGCACCAGCAAGCCAAGCTTCAGCCTGGAGCCAGGTCCCTTCCCCATGGGGAGCAGTGCTGCTGGATACCACAGGGAGGGAATCCCTTCTCCCCCTGCCTGACAAGGGGAAAACATCCCCTGCCAGGCTCTAGCCTTCTGAGCCTGGCATAGGGAAAAGTATTCCTTGCTCAGCTCTAGTCACACCGCGGGCAAGGGATGCTTTTCCCTGTGTCGGGCTCACAGGCCTGGAGCCTGGCAGGGGATTGAGTGGTGCCATGGCCCTTCTTGAGGCGATGGTGCCCCTCCTCTAGTTCAAATTAGCAAGTCCAGTCCATGGGCATGCTAGTTTGAACTGGAGTTTCTAGTGTGGGAATGTAAATTCAGACTGACTGAATTCAAAGTAATAATTATTAGTTCAAACTGATTAGTTCGAATTCAGTCAATTTTAATTAACACTCTAAGTGTAGACACAGCCAAAGAGATCAGCCTGTAGGTGCCACATTTGGGAAAAGATATTTTGCCATGGTACAGGGAGGCTATTATGCTGTCTTGCCTTCTACTGAAATGTTGATGTTCTGCTTTTTTAAGAACTGTTGTGGCAGATCAATGCTCACTGGTTCCAAGACATCTCTGATTAAATCCAATGGAATACCATCAGATCCAGCCACACATCCACTCCATAACTTTGGATGGCTTTTCATATTTGTTGGACTGATGGAAGATCAGTTGTGCACTGGGTCTGCTGCTGTGTGATTGCCATCTTACATATCTCTGGACAATTGCCAGCAGATGCATGGTCCAGTGTGGTTTCATAAGTTGTTTTTCATTCATCCAGGACCTGTTCCGTCAATGAGCAGGTAGAGCTGTCTGATTTTATGATGGGAATGGTAGAAGGTTGTTATGGCTTTGAGTGAGGTGCATGGTGGCCCTGTAGACAGGATGCAAAATGTTGCACTTTAAGCTGTTCTCTGCTGTCAAGACTTTTTCCCAACTCTGGCACTCTGAGTGCAGAAGGTGGGGGCCTGCAACAGGCCTTAAAAGCCACTGGCCTTAAAGCCTGCTCTTAGAAATCTCCAAGGCCTCCAATTCCTGACCTTGGAGTGGTATCGCTGCCACCACCCAAATGCAAAAAAACCTCTTGAGACCCAGGAAGGCGCACTTGGGAATTCCTCCCTGTGAGGTACTTGCAATCCTGTTTATTCCTCTCTCAGGAAAGGGACTGGACCCCAGTTGCATATGAGCTGGAACTGGAACAGGGTTCCCTCTAGTAGCTGCCTGTGCAGTCTAAGGCACGTGCACACAAACCTCATGCCCTTCCAGGGCACAGAACCAGAACTTACTTAAAAGGTAAAGTCTTTAATCAAAAAGAACAGATAATAAACACAGAGAGTTGCTTCTCTGGGAACTAACTTAGGTAGTTACAGGATAGTGGGAGGGGGTACACATGCTCAGCACAGAGAAATCCAAAAACAAACCGAAAACAAAGAAAATACCCTGACCGCGTCTAAATAAACATTCCCTGTTCTACCCATGCCTGGTCAGTAACAAACTTAACTTATCTTTGGAAAGGATGTTGCTGGATTCTTCCTCAGGCCCCTCTGGCCTCCTCCTGATCCTTCCAGGAGCTCTGTTGCATCCAAACAGACCCAGGCCAGGCTGCTGTTCCAATTCAAAAAGCTGTGCTTTGTTCCTATTGGCTGTCGTGGGACTCACTGACCAGAGTGTTAACCCCTTCCTCCCCAAGGGTTATTGAGTGAGGTGCATGGTGGCCCTGTAGACAGGATGCAAAATGTTGCACTTTAAGCTGTTCTCTGCTTCCTCAGCCAAGAAGCTGACGTAGATCTCATGGTCATGTTCTGCCTTGGCCCAGAAAATATCTTGTAGCCATTTATGTTCTAGGACATCTCCCTGCTTTTATGACATGTCAAAAAGCAAAGGTGTTTTTTACCTGTGTCTGATGCTGACTGCATGTAATCTTGTATTATGAATACCACTCCATGTGCTCTCCATATCATTTGCAAGGGTACAGAGGTTACATATGTGATCCTTGATGACTTGTGGCACTTCTAAAGTCTAACAGGTTTAAAATCCCACTTCGTCAGATGCTTGTCAGAAGTTCTTCATCTTCAAGCATCTGTTGAAGTGGGATTTTCTTCCCTGAAAGCTCATGTGATAAATTATTTTTTTTTAGTTTTAAAAGTGCCCCAGGACTCCTTGTTTGTTTTGCTGAACTAGATTGACATGGCTACCCATTTGGAACTTGATAGCTTGAATGTATTTCTTGGCTTCAGTAGGATCCCCAGATAGGTTTTGTACGTTGCAGTGTTGGTGGACGTCTGGCCTGAAAGGGGTTGGAAACTGCAGTGAGAGCTAAGTAACAACTAGTCTATGTTTTGAGTTTGCTTGTGCTTCTGCACCACTGAAAATTCAGTGAGATTTTACTATGGAGCGATTGCTGATGAGAATGTGGTCAGTTTCCTTCAGAGCACATCCATTGTTTGAAATTCAGATCCAGCAATGGTAGTAAAGGCACCTAATCAGGAATCCATAACACCCAAGACCTGGGTAGCACACAGTCTCAAAAGGTGGGTAGTGGTGTCTTTGAGGCACTGGAACTGAAGGGACCTATCACTGTTTCACATGCAGCTGTATTACAACCAGTCACTGAGTTGAAATCTCTGAACACTGGCAGTGTGTCGGTGTGGAGTTGACTGGGCTGTCTGTGATGATGTTGGAGCCAAGCATAGAATAAGCATGGAGAGATGGGTTCAAAATGTCTAAAGTGTGTGCCAGGGGTTATCTAATAAGAAGTGCCACATTTTGAGTTTGGTGAGGACTCATCAAAAGGTTTCTTCTCCCACAGAAATGTGATCACTTTGGGACAGATGAGCCTCCCTGGTGCAAGTCTGGGTTAAATTCCTGGTCTTCCACAGACTTTATGTGTGATTTTGGGCAGGTTACTTAGGCCCAGATCCTCAGAGGTCACTCAGCATTGCATTACATAACCTCTGGGCAGTTTCCTGCCTCGGGGAATTTTCAGCCCCAAAGTAGGCATCCAGCCTCCTCATACAATGCATGGGGAAGGTCAGGTGCCTAAGAAAGGCTCATCAGAGGCTAGAAAGCTGAATGGGGAGCTGTGAAATATTTGAGTGAAATATTTTAAAAAAGTGTTTAGTCACCTAAGTGCCTAACATGGTGTCCATGGTTCATTGACCAGAGATAGGTGCCTCCCTGTGCTAGGGATCTCAGCCATGTACCCTATTCAGAAATTAGGTACATCACCCACTTCATTAGCCAATGCTTGATCAGCTGAAACCATGTCTCTGCTTCCAGTTCATGCTTGTTAATTCTCAATATGTTCCCTGAGTCCCTGGGTAGCTCTTGAGTGTCTGCTGTGCTGCTCCCTTCTCCTACAAGTGGCTTGCATCTGGCTCTCCTGCCCTGGGGTCAGACAAGCATCAGAGCTCGTCTACAAGGTTGGGCCCCACTGGTGAGAGGGGCATTTCCCTGCATAGTTTGAAAAGAATGCTTTAAGATCTTAACTTCAGTTCCCCCAACTTAAAAAAAAATGATTATAATAATACACTCAGGGTTGTGGGATTTGAACTCTGAAGCCAAATGCTTTGGGCTGTGTTCAGAGGTGAGCTTTATTTTGAAACAACAGCCATTGTTTCAAAATAAAATTTCTCAGGTCCACATGATAAGCCATTATTTCGAAACAACAAGGCCCATTGTTTCGAAATAACGGCCATTGTTTCGAAACCGTTAAGCCTAGCAGGAAATCAAAATAGCTGTTGTTTTGAAATGGATGTTTCGAAACAACAGTGTTCGGACATGTTGTTTCGAAACAACACCATTGTTTCAAAACAGGTGTTTTGAAACAACGTGTCCTAATGGCCTTATTTTGAAATAACCATTTCGAAATAACAGGTGTTTTGAAAGCAGGCTTTCCCTTAATTCAAATTAACAAACTGTTAATTCGAATTAATTTACTTTGAAATAAGGATTTTATTTCAAAATGAGTAATTTTGAAATGGGTTATTTCAAAATAACAGTTACCGTGTAGACATACTGCAGTTATGTCTTGGGATTGTATTTGGGCTCAGAAACCTACCTCCTCCATAGGTTTCAGACTCTACTCCCTTGCATGAGCCACAACAACTACACAGCTGTTTGAGTGAGCCCTGGGAGCCTTAATCTCTCAACCTGCCCTAGGAATCTTGCTGCTGCAGGCTGTGGAGACATACTGAGCACTGAATCTAGTAAAAAGAAAAGCTTCCATCTTCTCTGGAGAAAGATTGGGTCTATAGTTTGCAAGATTGCAAGTGCTAGCATAACACATTTGGCTTTGATATTTCAATAGTAGAAAGAAATGACAGCATGTTAATTTAACTAATTAAAAACCCATTTAGGAGACCATAGTGTCTAGTCAGTTGGATATTGTTTTAATTTAGAAGGACTTGCTTTTAAATAACTGGCAAGGAGATTTCCAAAGAATTCTGATCATGCTAATTCAGGTTATTAATTACTTTTAACCTATTTTTCTCTGTCTATTGTGTTCTAAAACATTTTTAATTGGGCCATATATCACCTATATCAGGAATTTCCATTCTGTTCAGTTCCCTTAGACATCAAAGAAGCACTTCTCAAGTCAACTGAAGATCAAATTTAGGTTTTTTTTAAACCAGGATTTTACAGAGCAAAAGGGGAAAATATGTTTCCATAGTTTCCTATTGCTGTTAAATTCCAATGCAGAGTTTTGTTTTGTATTTAAAAAAGCCCAAACCAAACAAAAACAAAGCTCTGTTGTAGTGTTTACAACAATGCATCAACATCTGGTACATGAGAATGGACAAACTAACTACAAACAAAAGTTAAACTGACTAGTATATTTTCATTGTGCAAGTCAACTGTACCAAGAAAAAAAGTTTAGCAAATAGCATTAATCATGAGAAAACTAGATTTTAGATAACCTTTCTGTTGTAAGATAAGGTATTATTAATAATAGAGTCCCCACCTTTCCTCAGCCTTATATCATTCACCTGTAGGTCTGACTAGGGTACGAGCTCCCTGCTTGCTGATGTTCAATTAGATCCTCTGTATTTGGCTGGAAGGGGATTCCCTCAGCCTTCATGCTTTGAAGGGGGCACTGTTGATATTTTGTTACACTCAGAATCAGATTTCCAATTAGGCACAGTAGGCATGTGTCTATGGAGAAGGCATTCTAGGGGTGCCTGAACAGTGGCAGATTATGGCACAGACTAGTGGGGTCTGTGCCAAAGGGCCCCATCCAATCTGTGTTCTTGCTTGAGCACCACAACTCTGGTGCTACCCCCTGCTCCTCTCTCTTTTTCCTGGGGCTCCCCCACCTGCTCCTCTGCTTTCCTCTGAAGCCCCACCACCTTGCTGGACTGGAAGCCAGAGCTCAGAGGTGAACATACTCCCCCCTCTCAGAGGTGGCAGAAAAAGTTGCACCAGCCCCTCTCTCCCTTGTTGCTCTCCCACACACCCTGCATGGAAAACATGAAGGTCAGTTAAAAGTGTGTGGGGGTATGTGTGTGTGTGTGAGAGAGAGAGAGAGAGAGAGAGAGAAGATGGTGTGCTTAGGGGTGAGTATGGCTACGTTCACACACAGGGGGTTATTTCGATCCAAGTTGTTTCAAAACAACTTGTGTTGAAATAAGAGGTTATTCTGAAATAAGTTAATTCGAATTTTTTTAACAGTTTGTTAATTCGAATTAAGGAAAGAAGCTCAAAGTGAAATAGCAGGTTCAGACAACAGTTATTTCAAAACAAGTCACTGTTGTTTCGAAACAACATGTTCAGATGGCATTGTTTCGAAACAATAGTTTCGAAACAATGTTGTTTCGTCCCCACATGGGGTTTAAGTTATTTCGAAACAACACTGTTGTTTCGAAACAACGGAACACGTTTCGACACAACCGTGTGTCGTGTGAACAGGGTAATTCTTATTTCGAAACAACCTCTGTTGTTTCGAAATAAGAGTGCTGTGTGAACACACCCTATGATATAAACCCAGTCCTGGTTACACTCCAAAAAATGTTTATTCCTAAATTTCTCTGGTTCTGCTTTTTTGATAGCATATGCCCCAGGGGACTTGGTGAGACTTGGCAGGACTGAAAATGTTCACAAGGAAATGCTGAATCTATTATTGGGTCTAGTGTTGGAACATTATTAGCTCCTAACTACATTTGTAATGGTATTATTAGTGGGGAATTGTGTGTGTGTGTCTGTTTTCCCTTAATACTAGATAACTGAAGCAGAGTGCACATGAAAAGTGACGAAGTCTAAATTTTCCTGTCAGTTAGTGCTGTGCAACTGCATCACCTGCTCATAAGGCAGCCAGGAATGGGCCTAGAGCAGCAACACGGCAGATTAACTGGAAGTAATGACAAACTCAGGGGTTCAGTACTTGGCAGGTAAACCAAAAAGAAGCCTGTGAGATTTATTTTCAATGTACAATGCATTTCTAGAGTTCATTACTAGAGTAGGCACATTCAAATGCATTATAGTACTATGACTGTAGGAAACTTAAAGGAAGGTACCCTAGGATGCCGATCAACAGCCCCATGCTTTGTATTTTCCCACATCACTACATCCTCAACTGTAACCAACCCACTTTCAATAAACAGAAGTTGTATGATCTGTATGATATAGGAGTTCAGACTAGACTAGAGGAGCACAATGATCCCTTCTGAGCTTGGAATCTAGGAGGACCCACGTCAGAGTACTTAGTTTTATTTAAATTATTATTACCAGTGACTACAGGTCATAAAGCACAACATTCAGTAAAACACACAACTACTTTGTGTTCAGCCTTACAAAGATAACATATCTGAAATCCATTTCTTGAGTATAATTTATTCCATACACTTGTTGGAATTAACCAAGTTAAAATAAGTAAGTAAGTAAGTAAGTAAATAAATAAATAAAATTAGAAGCTAGGGCATGCCCCACATACAGCACGGAAATATTTCAGATATTTCAGAAATGATCATCTATGAATTGTTCTCTTCAAATGTGATCGTTAAAAATAACATAAATTCAGTAGAGATTGCTTTAAATCAGTGGTTCCCAAACTTTTTGAGGCTGGGGACCACTTTTTAATTAAAAAAAAGTTCACAGACCCTCATTTGGAATTTTTGTATAATGGCAGCGGTGCTGCCTCAAGGAACAATGTGGCCCCCGGGGGCAGAATGAGGACCCCACCACACTGGGGCAGCCTCCTTCCCCCAGTCCCTCCTTCTGAGCCTTCCTCGCCTGCTAGGCCTATCAGCCCCCCTGCTTCCTCTAACCCTTCCACAAGGCTGCTTTCCCCCCCTTACCTGGCCGGAGCTGCTGGCACTTGGCCACCCCTCAGAGTACTCTCCCTGAACATGTTCAGGGCACAGGAGTTTTAAAAACTTCCTGCCTGGGGGACGCTCCATGCCAGCTGGAAGCCTGAGTCTCAGTGGGAACCCGAGAACCCAGCGGCATCTGGCCCCAGCTCCCAGCCTGTCCATGGACCCCTTGGAGCCACTCTGTGGCACCCCAGGGGTCCATGGATGCCAAATTGGGAACCACTGCTTTAAATTATATGCTCATGCATACGGAGCCATCATGGTGAGTTTGGGAATGATCTTGCTTTTTTTACAAGATAACAAACATGTGGCCATGATCTAATTTTATAAGATATTGATTTACTTTAGATATTCACCAAAATTTCCCAAAAGGCTTATGGGGTAAGAAAAATCTGATCTGAGAACTTGTAGAAAGTGCAAGCATCTAAGAATTCATTCATTTTGAGTATGCTGGTATTTCTGTGAGGTAATGAAATGGAGTAGGATGACCAATTTTACTTAGCACTATTTCTGTTACGTTTTAATTTCCCTCCTATAGAGAAGTCATAGATTTTTGAAAATAATACTATTCTTCCTTTTTAGTCTTTGGAAAAGATTGCTTGTTCCATCATTCTCATTTATTGTTGGAAGAAATTACTCTTATAGGTTACATTTTAAAATGGAAGGCCCCATTTAAGAGTCTAGTTCATTCTGTGGAAACTTAAAATATAGTTCAAAGGGGTGCTACTGATAACTTGAAAAATCATTGGAAACACCTAACTCTTTAATGATTAGTGTTGAGACTTCAATGGGACTATTCATGTACATAAAATGTTGTTATTATATGTATCCTGGAAGCACCTAAAGCCGGGGTTGGGACCGCATTATGCTAGGCAGTCTACACACAACAGACCAGAAGGCACTACCTGCTCCTAAAAGTCAAACCAGACATACATAGACAAACAACAAAGAGTATGATACAATTTCATCTCAATTTCCCCTTTATATAACTACCCCATTCCCCCATGAATATCTGCTGTGTTCCTCTGTTAGTTCTCTAGACGCTTAAATAATTTTCCGAACTGGTGCTTCTATAGGGTCATTTCTAGTTTAACACACGCCAGAATATTCTCTAACTGATGCACATATATAGTACTCTGCACAAACTGCATCAAAGTGTAATTAAAATTCTGCTCAGCAGTTGCCTCATGGGAAGTTTTTGTCACTCATTTGCAGATTATTCTGCAAAAGTAGAAATTGAAGGGGTAATGTGGTTTGTGCGTAGGAGCCAGTTGCAGGCATGGAGGAGATATGCACCAATGGGATCTTCAAGAGCCTGCCCCAGCATTCTCCTCAGGGGCATGTGACCCAGCAGACCTTCAGAGCATTCTCTTTTCTATTGTTAGGGAAGCCAAAATAGGAGTGAAAACTTTTGTGCATGGGATTCTGGTGGGTGCCTTATCAGAATGTGACTCAGAATAAATAGTAATGTATTCATTAATGCTAACTTAAAAAATACATTTTGAGTCCAATTTATAGTCTGCAATATCCTTCAGAGATTGGAAAACAAGTGCTCTTTATTTTCCCTTTTTCTGTTTAACAAGCACTTATTTCACATTCTTCTATCCAGGCAAGCATACAAATACCTTTTGTTTATTTCTTTTCTAATGTAATGGGCTTTTTTACATAATTCATGACAACGGTAGATACATGCACATCCTTGGCAATGTTGCTTTGTGCCATAGTAGCAAACTGATGTGTATGACTTGTTCTTGTTTCACCTCTTAAAAAGTCAACATCCATTTTAGAGCACTAGGTTCATATCAGGTAGCAAGGCAGGCAGTTCACACATTGACCTAGATTCACTGAGAAACTGTATTTTCTAATGCTGCTGAAGTGAGCTTTGGATTTGTAGGGCTGCATTTATTTCCTTTGACTCACTCTTTTACACTACATGAATTGTCTGTTATGGTTAATGTTACGTGCTGTCTTTATATTAACATGGCAAGAGTAATTATCAGTGCATTGGGTGTAATATTATCTATTATTTGGGGAAAAAAAAACCTTCCTTTGTCTACATAGGAACTTGTTATTGAAAAGGGTCAAATCATCCAGTCAGGATGACCATTTTAGAGGAAGGGAATCCATGTTGAAGTCAAAAAGCATTAGAACTCATGGAAGAGGTGGAGACTTGCTAATATGCTCATCCCTCATCTCCTGAAGCCTGGAGGAACACTCATACATTTTGGACTCCATGCCTGAAGAGGGAGGAGAAATTTCTGAATGGGCAGGAAGTGAGATACCTGGGGCATACCACTTTCCATGGCATTCTCTCTCTCTAATCTTGCAGGGCTTTTCCCTCTCAGGATGATGATACTTACAATGACAGTGAACCCAGTTCTGCTTCTGCAAACACTCCCTTGGTTTAGCTGCAGCGTGAGGTCCAGGATAACATAACTGCCTTAATTGCTGTCATTTGACATTAAAATTTGTTGACCTTCATGCAGATAATTTGCCCCTGCATAATTAGTCCAAAATTCTAGAGATCTCAAACCATCTATGGGTTTGTCAGGACACAGTCTCTGTGACAGTGGAGCCCTAATGCTCAGTGCTGCTACAGAAATACCAGAGTCTAACAGACAGAGAAGTTTACATGCATCATAGAACATGATTCTTCATCAAATGGGACTTCAAGATTAGGCCCTTGGTGAAAATTTTCTTACAACACAGGGCCTACACTAAACTCCTCCACATCACTTAAGCCTCACATATAAGTACTGTTAGGAGTTAAAACTGTCCAGATAGCTTCATAGCAGCCCTCTGTACTAGGCTGAACTTCATCCTGTCCAACTAGTGACAAATTCTTTCCTAATCACTTCCCTGAAAATCAGATATCCACTCAGATAAATCTACAGTTCATTATGAGCATGCAAACAAGCCAAAATAACTTTTTTCCATGACTTACTGTGTTAAAAGAAAGCATAGTTAAATAGCTATGCTTTTGTGCCTGTGCTGCAATATATATATTTCAAAAGGGAAGAGATTTAAAAATAAAATGAAAACCCACAGATGCTCAGACATTTCCACCTATGTTCATATAGCCTTTGTCCCTCAGAATAATTGTATCTAAAGCATTGTATCAGCTCACTCTGACGAAATGGGAATCCCTGTCTTGAAAACTGTGTGTAGAGGCTGTTATATATTTCATGGTACATACAGTCATGCACACAATATAGGCCTTCCATACCCATAAAGCAACAGCACTGCTCTGTAAATTATATTTGAAAATGTCATTGATGTATGAGTTTCAGGAAATAATTTTAGAAAATGGAGACTAACCATTTAAAAGATATTATCTTAATAAATTCCTGTGTTAAATTCCTGTAGCTCAGTTAGTCTGGTTCAGCAAAACAAACAAGGAGTCCTGTGGTACTTTTAAAGACTAATATAAATAAATAATAACAAAAATAAATTTGTTAGTTGTTAAAAGTGCCACAGGACTCTTGTGTGTTTTTATCTTAATAAACAAAGTCTGGAATAAATTAAAAGAATAAATTCAAGTTTTTTAGTCATAGGTCAGATAGAAATTCTGAGCTTTTTAATTTACTTTACACACGTAACCTCTGGTACAATATAGGTAGATATGACTATATTGAAATAGTAGCAGTTGGCTTGTAAAAACATCTTAGCAGTTGAATGAAGAGTGCTTTAAGTAGGTGTTTGAAATCTGAAAGGTAAAGTCAAGTGAATTATCATAACTTAATGAAATCAGAATTTTGACTTCCACATAGTGACAATGTCTATCTGACATTTTATTTATAAGGAGAGAGATAGAACTGTCACTGTTGTCTAGAGGAAAATTAAAACAACTATCTGAAAGATGTTAGGAGGTTTTTATAGCATGAATGTGAAGGTAAACTATAATATATAAATGAGCAAATACATTTTCAAATGACATATTCTAGCATAATTTACTATTTTTTTTAATTTCACAGGTATATATCATTCAGCAAACATTTAGAACCAGAAGTCTTCTTTCTCTTGACCACTCAATATGAAGGAATAATTTGAGATCTGTTTCAGTCTAGCCATTCAGTGAATTACCAACCTTTTGGGTTTAGCAGAAAGAAAGCTTTCCTTGAGGCTTGTCAGCCTGCCTGCACTGAACCAGATCCACTTTTACCTTTTCCTTGTTGCAAATGCCGAAGAACAGCAAGGTGGTAAAAAGAGAACTAGATGATGATGTCATTGAATCAGTTAAGGATCTTCTCTCTAATGAAGACTCTGCAGATGATACCTTTAAGAAGAGTGAACTGCTGGTTGATGATCCAGAGCAAAAAGATGGAGACACTGAAGAGGGATCAGATGTAGAAGATGAAAGACCAGCTTGGAACAGCAAACTTCAATATATTCTGGCTCAAGTTGGATTTTCTGTAGGGCTGGGAAATGTGTGGCGATTCCCTTATCTGTGTCATAAAAATGGTGGAGGTAAGGGTCAGTGTTTACGGACTTACCTTGCTGCTTTTATTGTAAAGGCTGATAAATTTCTCCAGTGGCTCACATTCATCTTTCTAATTTTGGTAAGTGTCTATGGGAAGAAGGCACCCCATCATAATTTTAGAGAAACAAATCTGCTGAAGAACCCCAAGAACTTTTATTCATAGTGGGCAGTAAAGATCAAGTTCTTCAGAGTGTATTGACTCAGACGTGTATGTAATTAAGAACTGTAGGATCAAACCTAAAATACTTATGTGAATTTTAACTTGTGGCCACAATGGTCCACAGTCCATTGCTGCAGAAATCTCATGCCTTTTAAGCAGTATAAGTGCTTTTGCCCATCATTTAACTTTTGTTTTGTATTTTTGTTCTGGAGCTAGAACTATTACATTGCTAGGTCCCTGGGAAATCTGACTCATTTTCTTCTCTCTGTACTGAATACAAAATTCTGACAGAGAAAGTAGAAGTTGGGTACAGTGTTCCTGAAAGCCATATATATTTCCTGCTGAAAGACTATAGGCAATATAGGGGGAAAGGAGGGTTGATCATGTATCTTTACTGGTTGACACAGATAAACTAATTTACATTTAATAAAGGAGTATGACTACACAAGGAGGCCAGCTTCTGCATCCATTTTGATTTAAAAATATTTGCTAGATGCAGTTCCATGTAGAGTACTTTACAGTTGTGTTTTTGTCAAAAGTATACCTCTTTTTGTGGGAGCCTCTGCTTAGTGCTAATCAGTTATGAATGTGCAAACTAACTGCTGAATTCTGTGAGCCAGAAAAACAAGCCTGTCAACTGTTTTCCTTAGATTTTGGAAAGATAGGCTGTGTTCACACACAGGGGGTTATTTCGATACGGTTGTTTTGAAACAACTTGTATTGAAATAACACCTTATTTCAAAATAACTTAATTCGAATTAACAGTTTGTTAATTTGAATTAAGGAAAAAAGCTCAAAGTGAAATAGCAGGTTCAGGCAACAGTTATTTCGAAACAAGTCACCGTTGTTTTGAAACAACATGTTTGCACGGCGTTGTTTCGAAACAATCGTTTTGAAACAACGTTGCTTCATCCCCGCATGGGGTTTAAGTTGTTTCGAAACAACGCCGTTGTTTCGAAACAATGGGACCCATTCACTGTTCCCTCTAACGTGCGCGGCAGCGCGGCCGCGCACGTTAGAAACCCCTCCCCGCGCAGGGGTTTCCAGTCCCCGCGCACGGGGAGGGAGAGGCCGGCAGAGCGGCTGACGCTCAGCCAGGGGAGTGGGGGGCGGGGCCAGCCTGGGAGCGGATCAGCTGAGCAGCTGGGGGAGGAGGGGCTGGGGCCGGGCAGCCCCAGGCTGTCAAAGTGGGGAGCGGGCCCAGGCCAGCAGAGCAGCTGGGGGGGGGGGCAGAGCCCCTGAAGATTGGCTGGGAGCTGGTCAGGCTCAGGGTTACCAGAGAAAACCAGGAGTCTGTGTCACTTTAAGACTCCTCCTCTTTGTCCTGCCCTGCTCCCTGCTCCAGGCATTCCAGCTGCAGGGCTGGAAGTGGTTTCGCTTTGTTTTGTTGCTTCCGCTCCTCACCCCGGGCTTCTTTCCAGGCTCCAGCTCAGGTCCTCTCCCCTTTCCCTGCACCTGATTTTGGGGGAGGTTTGATCTTATTTTTTGGAGGGGTTGGGGCTTTTCTTCACCTTGATGGGGTCTCTGAAGTGCCCAGAGAGAAACCTGTGACTGCTTCTTTGCTTTCTGCTTTGCTGCCCTGCTTGGCTTAAAGTTTCTGGGGACGGTTGTTTCCCTAATGGCTGGGCTAAGCCAGATCTTTATTCCTGCTAATGAATCTTGGCTTTTGACAACAAATCTTTTGTTTAGAGGTCCAATAAAGTTCACTTTTGATTGTGAGGAGGTTTGAATCTGTAAGATTTTCCTTTTCCCAGTGTGATTTTTTTCAGTTTGTTTCTCCTTTCCAAGAAGAGATTAGTCCATTATAGATGTGTCCTTACATTTTAGTAAGATACACAGATGTGCAAGTATTATCCATTCTAAAGTAGCTGCTGGGCTGGGCCTGATCCTATAGTTTAAATGAAGTCAGTGGGAAATTTGATGGAGTAAGGATTGCAATATTTGTCCCTTTGTTAGTTTATCAAATCATAGAAAACAAGCAGCTTGCTTTTGCCTATATACTCTATGCTTATTTTTATTTTGGTATATTTAGGAAAAAACTGATCATTGCATTCAAGAATAGGTGCTGTCCTCTTGGGTGGAGCATTTGATAGTAACAAACATCTACTCTACCCCCCCACCCCCCATTTGGTGTGTATTTCACATAAAAGCAAACAAAACATTAACTGTCATAAAATAGATATATGTACATCTGTGGTTTATGGCAGACATAGTAGGATATGATGTTTCCAGAAATTTGCATTTTAGGTAAAAGGTTATGTTTCAGGCAGATCTGCACATAAAAACCAGCAGCTCTTATTTTTTCTGATTTCTCCTTTCCTGTGTGTATATAATCTAAAGAGCACGTCTGTGATTTTTTTTAAATACTACACAGTGAGGCTCAAAACTGAGGCTAGACAGGGATTTCTGTACACTCCGCCTGTGCCCCCCAGTTGCTGGCTAGTAACAGTGTTAGAGCAAATGACTGAGCACCTCCTATACCCCCCCCCCGACATCCCCCTGCACCACACCCCTAATTTCAAGTCATGGGGAGAATACTGCTGACAGAGATTACTTTTCCTTTAGAAGCCAACACCTCAAATTCTGTTAGACTTCATGTAGTCAAGGGCCCATCCCTCTGTGTGTCAAACAATGAATGAATTCTGTGAAGGAACTTACTGTGTTAAAACTGATTTTAATCTTGTCCATAATTACTACATTAAATTTATTGGAGGTGTGCTTCCGTTTGCAACTCACAATGTAAAAACATCAGTCTGGATAGGAGTTCTGCAGTATGAGTCTCCTTGCACCTTGATATAAGCATTAAATACTTAGTTTTATGACTCCTTAAAGTGGTTGGCTTTACGGTTACTTTAATGTGAAGAGGAAAAATACTTAAGCCATTCATTTGATATTCTTGAGCCTCTGTTCTTGCAATTAATCTCACGCTGTAACTAGGGGCTAGACAGATTTGCCTGGAGTCGGGTGATCAATGGGGCAAGCACTTGGGGGGGGCATTGGCTGGGTGGATGAAGGGGGCCCAGGAGGAGCCCCAGATGTGTATGTGTCCTCCAACCTCCTCCTTTTGTACTTCCCTGTCCTCCTTTCCATGCTTTGGTATCCGGTAGCCCTAGTCTGGCAAAGTGGTTGAGGATTGGATGGGGGTGGGGGAGGGGGACAGGCCTTAACCATGGCCAAGGATCAACTGGGGGAGGGGGCAGGCTGGGAGAGCAGCTGAAGATGGGCAGGGGGCAGGCCTGAAGCCCCACTGAGGATTGGCTGGGGGGAGTTGCTAGCTATCCAAGGGCTCCTTCTTACCTTCATGTCCTTCCTCCCTCAGGCATTCCAAAAATAGGTGATTGTCCAGATGTTAAGAGTTTGCTGCGCAGATGCACACATGGAATAAAGAGCAGTTTGGGGGGGGGGGCGCATCAAGGGGCAGTGGAGTACACAGTTATCCTTTATGCCCAGAAGTTTTTCTATATAGAATGCCTGTAGCTCTGTTGGTAGAATAACAGATTTGTGATCACAGGGTCAAGCCCTGGGTTGGGTTTTTTACCTTTTGGCCTGTTGCTCCTTAGGGAAGGGTTAAATTGGGGAAAAAAATATATATAGCAAACACTAATAAAATGAAGGAAAATAAAGTATACTGTGATCAAGATTACTAATAGTGACCAATTAAGTAAAACAAATAAAGGGTCACATTTGAACCAGCTAGGAACAATTTAGGACCATTTTTTAAAATTGTAAAATGGGCTGCTGTGCAAAATGAAAAATGAGAGGCAAGTTAATTGCTTTCACTTTAACTTTTTTATGTGCTTATTCATTTTGGAAAACTGACAAAGGCAGACAAACAGGACTGAAGAATTGATGAGACAAAATGTCACATAAGCATAGAATAAATTCAAATTATTAATAAAAACAATTTAAATAACTTATTAATTTTTCATTGTTCTATATTTTTCAATAATTTCCATCATGTGGAGTTGCACAAAAATTTTATTCAGAAAAGTTTTGCACACGGGTTCAAAATTTTGCACACAAGCCGTCAAACCTTAGAGGGAACATTGGACCCATTGTTTTGAAACAACCGTGCGTCGTGTGAACAGCCTAAATCTTATTTCGAAACAACCTCTTTTGTTTTGAAATAAGACGGCTGTGTGAACACAGCTATAGTTTTGATATGATCAGGCATCTTTTCATGTACTGTGTCAGCTTGAGATTGCCAAATTAATCCAAATAGAACACATATGAACTAATAAAATAAATAATATATATTTAATTAAATTAATTAATAATATAAATCTGGGATTGTGCTGCAGTCTGGAAAAATGTTTAATACTTGCCATTAAGAGCTCAATGTTTGCCCTTCTGAAGTAACTGCTGTATCATGGTATCTCCAGTTCTAAATATAGGAAGACTCCACGGCTATGTCTACACAAGGGGTTTAAGTTGACTTAAGGAGGCTTAAGTCACCTTAAGCAACTCCAGGGCCATGTTTGGGGTTCATTAAGTTGACTTAAGCGCTTTCTTAAGTCAATTTAATAACTCTTGCCCTTAAATTCAACTTTAAGGGTTAAGTTGACTTTACTAAATCAGCTTAATTCAATGTGCCCATTGAAGTCAACTTAATAAAATCGAATTGATGCAGCAGAGCCTTTTAAGTCAACTTTATAAAGTCGCCTTAAGCCAGGGGACCCATTTAAAGTCCACTTTATGTTGACTTAACTGAGCCCTGTAGTGTTGACATATGCCATGATTATTGTACCATGGTGGGTCAGTGAATGCATAATTTTAACCGTGGATGTTTTCTTTACTTCATATCATTTTGATGACGGGCCACCTTCTGAGTAGTTTAGAAGAATGAGAAATGTTTCCTGGTGATTTAAGCTAACAATAAAATAAGATGGTGAGACTTTGACATAAATAGATACTCTAACATAGGTTTTGACTTGTCTCTTTTGGTACAGTCCACATTTTAAGACCACTTAGTCTTATTTTGCATTGCAGTTATAGTGCTCTTGCAGTCTCACAAAGACCATTCAAAATGGCTTTGACAAAACTATTCTGTAGTCTTGTACTAAGAAGATCACTTGATTAAAGTATTTGCATGAGTCCATGATTTTCCATTTATAGAGCTTCACCATTATGATAATGTTTATTGATCTACAGCCTCTAGTCTCATTTAGATTTGTTTTTTAATTATAGGTAACTTGTATTTGACAAATAATTGCAGACAAGGAAGAGCCTTGTGACTACTTTTTAGAAGCAAACCAATTTCCAGCTACAAAAATAGATACTGTATTTAAGAGAATCATATCTTGAAACATACTAAACACATTCATATCCCATGGGAGTTATATGTGTTTATTTATAGCCTGATTCTGCAAGAAGCTGAATTCTTATTATGGTCAGTAGTCATGAATGCAAATTGTAAGCACTTAATATTCCTAGCATTTTAGCATGCCAATCCGTTTAATGACTCTGTTGAACCAAAGAGTAAGACAAGCAGAAGGTAATGATGAGTAAGTTGATAGCTATGAACAGAACCAGGAAAGCTACAGAATCTACATCATTACTTGTTGAAAGACCTGTATTGACTGGAAACACATCAGGGGCTGTTATTGGTCAAGTAGCCTGTGTTTTCAAACTGAAACAGCAGACTAAACAGCATAGGCTGTGATCTAATAACACAAAACGGAAGCAGTCATTTTGAGGAATTATGAAAAAATAAAGCTGAAATTTTAGCAGTTGGTATTAAACCCTGCAGTTTCACTGATTAATCATAATGAAATGAAGTACATGTCAGTCCTGCCTGCTTATAGTGTGCCCTGACAAGGGAAGCCTCACCCCAGTGGGGGTCTGCTGATCTCAGTCCACTGCTCAGTGCCTGCAATGAGAAGGGTGTGTGTGTGTGCACTGTTAAGTCCTTGCCTAGAGAGCTTCCTGACAAGGGAAGCCCCACCCGTACTTGTGGTCAGCTGACCTCAATACTAGATCATTCCTGATAAGGCTTTGTCAAACTGTTTTAAAATCCTTCATGATGGGGATTCTGCAGTCTCCCAAGATAACCTGTTCCAGGGCTTAACTATCATCATTAAAAGTGTTTCCTACTATCTAACCTAAATCCCCCTTCCTTCCAATTAACTCCATACCTTCTTGTCCTAGCCTTGATGGCTATGGTGAACAATCAATCACTATCTTTAAAAAAAATTAACACACACAAAAAGCAAGGAGTCCTGTGGCACTTTTAAAGACTAACAAATTTAAAAGTTCTACAGGACTCCTTGTTTGTTTTACTGAACTAGATTAACATGGCTACCCCTTTAAATTTATCTTTTAAAACAATTTGTTACATATTTGAATATTTACATATTTGTTTTCATGACCTCCCCTTGGTTTTTCTTTTCAAGAATAAACACGGACAGTGCTTGCAACCTTTCCTCTTAGGTCAAGTTTTGTAAACCTCTTAATTTTTGTTGTACTTCTCTGGACTCTCAAGTTTTTTCACAACTTTCTTAAAATGCAGTGTCCAGAGCTGGACACTGAGGTTCTACCAGCTAGAATGAGCCAATTAATTTTTATGCTCTTCATATGACACTTCTGTTCATATACCCCAGAATGATATTTCTCTTTTCTGCAGCAGCATCACATTCTTGGCCCATATTTAGTATGTGGCCCCCTATCAACCCCAGATCTTTTTCTGCAGTATTACTGCTCAACCAGTTATTTCACATTCTGTTTTTGTGCATTGATTTTTCCTTAGTAAGCATCGTACTTTTCACTTGTCTATACTGAATTTCATTTCACTGATTTCAGACCAATTCTCCAGTTTATTGAGATCATTTAAGATACCAATATTATCTTCAAAACTACTTTCAACCCCTCCAGGGTTGGTGTTGTCTGCAAATTTTTAAGTGTATTCTCTACATCCAAATCATTAATGACAATATGTAATATAATATATGGAATAGTACAAGACCCAAGACTTATTTCTGCAAGACCACATGTATCTTTTCAACTTGACAGTGAACTATTGATTGCTACTCTTTGAGTATATTTTTTCAACTTGTCCTGCACCAGTTTTATAGGAATTTCACCTAGACTATATTACCCTGGTTTGTTTATGAGACTGCGATAGTGTTAAAAACCCTGAAGTCCAGATACACCGTATCTACTGCTTTCCCCTTTCTACTAGGCCAGTAATCCTGTCAAAGAGGAAGGGGGAAAAAAGCGTAGTTTAGAATTATTTGTACTTGATAAATCCATACTGTATATTGCTTATTACCTTATAACCCTCTGACTGCCAATTCATTTATTGTTTAGCAATTTGTTCCACTATCTTTATGGGTATTAAGTTAGGATGACTGGTCTATAGTTACCAGGACTTTTTTATTCCCCTTTCTTAAAGACAGGTATTAATGTTTGCTTTCTCCAGGACTTCATCTGTCCTCTAAGAGTTCTCTAAAATGATCACTAATGGTTCAGATTGCTTCAGTTAGTTCCGTGAGTGCACTTGGGTAAGTTTCATTAGGCCTTCCTGAGTTGAAGACATTTAACTTCTCTAGATATTCTTTAACCAATTCTTTCCCTAGCCTGGTCAGTAATCTTTCTCACTTGTTAATGTTGTGTTAAGTATCTAGTCATGATTAACCCTTTTAGTGAAGACATTAAATATTTCAGTTATTTGTATTATTCATTATTTACTCTCCTTTCAGAAATTTAGACCTGTTCTTGACTTCCAAGACTCTTCCTCATCCTAATAGTGATTGATGTCTTCTTGTCTTTATAGGTGCATATCTTGTGCCATATTTAGTTTTGCTTATGATAATAGGGATTCCACTTTTTTTCCTGGAACTTTCTGTGGGCCAGAGAATCCGACGAGGAAGTATTGGAGTATGGAATTACATCAGCCCCAAGCTTGGTGGACTTGGATTTGCAAGCTGTGTAGTAAGTTTTTGATTGGCACAGTCTGATTTCTCCAGCACTTTAGAAAGAAATACATTGGGAATTCCTAGTCAATTTTAATCAAAGAATTATAATTTGTGTCTTAGTTCCACGATCAATTTATAATGTTCAAAGAACTCCTAAAATCATATTTAATTGATAAAAATATTAGTCTTTGGGAGGAAAAGAGTCTGCTAATATATTAGCAAGGCATGCATGATAAACACAAAGGAAAAACACGAATTTCAAAAATATTGGAATTTTAAGTATGTTTTCAGAGGCCAAATTATACAACTCTTTAGTCAGCCCTCAGTTATGCAAATTTTTCATGATTTTTAGTAGCAATGTTATGTAATACAGGATTAAGCTCATCATTTTTATTCATTTTAAATCAAGATATGCATTTATTCAATAAAGGTTTCAAAATATCTTGTTTTATACTTCAGGTATGTTTCTTTGTGGCCCTCTACTACAATGTCATCATTGGATGGAGTTTGTTTTATTTTTCTCAGTCTTTTCAGCACCCCTTGCCATGGGACCAGTGTCCTTTGGTGAAAAATACTTCTCATACATGTAAGTGTTGAATATATTCATTAAAAAAAAAAAAAGATCACTTTGGGCCTGATCCAACGGCCATTGAAGAAAAGGTTAATCTTCTCACTGATTTCAGTGGGCTTTGGCATAGGCCCTTTATTTGCATATCATTAAAAATTTCATTTTTAACTTACTATTTTTAATAAGAATTATGTAAATGAAAGAGCCTAGAGAAAACGATACATATTTTCTGTATATTTTCCAGTTATTTTGATTTGCATATTTGACAACATGCCATGTATAGTCTGTTTCCATCTTTTCCATTCATAGCGGTCCAATTATCACTTTACGTTTATCTACATTTTCATAGATGAATGTGAGAGAAAAAAAATAATTTCAAACCACAAACATTGGCAGGAGGATTCAAGGACAAGTGTCTGGTCTGTACAAGTGTCACTACCGTCACAGAGATTACCTTTTCTTCATTTTTTTTAAGTCACTGACTAAATTTTAAATCTGTAAAGCAGATATGATTTTATGATGCATGAAGATCAAAATAAATCATGTCATATCTAGGGCAAAGAGGTAGAATTTGGAAGAGGCCTCCTGTATAAAAGTCATTTGAAGAGTAACTGGGTTAGTTAAATGCTATCCTCTTAGGAAACATTTTGGTGAGAAGAGTTGTAGGCTAACTATAAATATGCTTTTCTAATTTTAATACTGGATTTTATATTTAACTTGTTTGAAATGGAAAAGTTATAAGCTAACTATAAACATACTTTTCTAATTTTAATAGAGAGTTTTATATTTACTTTGTTTGAAATGGAAAAGTTATAAGCTATCTATAAATATACTTTCCTTATTTCAATAGTGGGTTTTATATTTACTTTGTATGAAGTGGAAGATCTAATCTCAGAGGAAAATTTTCTTTATTTAGTATTGTATGCCAAAACTTCCTATGGCTACAGTAAAAGATGTCATTGAAGATGTGTTCGTGAGAGTTGGATTGTATTTTCCATTAGAGATTTCAGTGGCATGTTTGTTCAGAATGTTAGACAACACAAAGTCCAAAAGGATCAGTGAAATACCCGTGAGTTAAACAATATTATGTCTGCCTCATAAATAAGCAGGAATCAAACAATCTGTCATTGGTCTATAGTCAAAATAAGATAATCCTACCCTGGCATATCATGAAGCACAACTATGTGCTTTTTATCTCTAGGATTTGATTATCTCATGATGACCTAACCATATACCTAGAAGAAGAACACATTTCTGCTCATTGCTTTTAATTTTAATTTTTTGTTCTTATCTTAAATATTCAGCATGTTCTTTTTATTTCTTATCTTAACTATCCAGTGTGTTCAGCCTTTGTTGTTGTTGTTGTTGTTGTCTTTTCTCCATTTTGATTGCTTCTTCAATATCTGGAGGAATATTTACATTTTAACTAGTCTGATAAGTACAAGTGTGTGTGTGTGTGTGTGTGTGTGCGCGCGCGCACGCGTGCTGAGGCACCCTGTAGAAGGGCAGTCACTTTTTGAGTGAAGCTAGATGGATGAATTCCTGTACACTGCTGGCTGACCTTGCTGGTTCTCCAGCGGTTTGGCTATAAGGCCAAATCAGAAATTCCAAAAAACCTCCTTCCTTGTGCTAAAGAGTCCAACAATTAAATAGTCTATTTTCCCCAGGTAGGGTCCTGGTTCTGGGCCCTTCAAATTTGGCTCTTTATGTGGGCTTCCACTTAAGGCCTTTTCTCTTTTTGGCATTAATACCACTTTACCCACACTCTACATGCTGCTTATCCGGGGAGTAGCTAGCCCCTGCTTTCTGGCCAGGTCCCTTACTCTTCAGGGTTAGCACAGCTAGTCCTATTTCAGGTCACCTGACCAGAAGCTTCCTATTGATGCTCCAGTTGCCTAGCAATTGGAGCACTGGGAGGAGGAAGGATGTGGAAAGCTAGCCTGGCCCCTGCCATGGGACTGAAGCTGTGGGTGGAGGAGCTGCTGTTTCCACCTTTCCGCCCACAGCTACTCCTCTGCTCATAGCATTGCTACTCATGGCTGCTTACTGCCATGGCAGCAAGGTCGTGCTACCTGCAGGGGCTGCACTGGCTGGGTGGGCCCCCTGGCCAACAGGGGGAACGCTGCGCACATGAGGCCACTTGAAGCTAAACCACTGCTGCTTATGCAGGGAGACCTAGATAAATTGGAACAGTGGACCAATAGAAATCTTATGAGGTTCAATAAGGACAAGTGTAAAATCCTGCACTTGGGATGGAAAAACCCCATGCACTGCTACAGGCTGTGGAACATTCAGCTAAGTAGCAGCAGTGTAGAAAAGGACCTGGGGGTCATGGTGGATGGGAAGCTGGATATGAGTCAGCAGTGTGCTCTTGCTGCCAAAAAGGCCAATGGCATACTAGGCTGCATCAAAAGAAGTATTACCAGCAGATCAAGGGATGTGATCATTCCCCTCTATTCTGCATTGGTGAGGCCACATCTAGAATACTGTGTTCAGTTTTGGGCTCCCCACTACAAAAAGGACAGGGACATGCTAGAGAGAGTTCAGACGAGGGCAACCAAGATGATTAAAGGGCTGGAGCACAAGCCCTATGAGGAAAGACTGAAAGCATTAGGCTTCTTTAGTCTGCAGAAGAGAAGATTGAGGGGGGATTTGATAGCAACCTTCAGCTAGCTGAAGGGATGCTCCAGGGAAGATGGAGCATGACTGTTCTCCGTAGTAACAGAGGACAGATCGAGGACCAATGGTCTCAAGTTGCGGTTAGGGAGGTCGAGGCTGGATATTAGGAAAAAATCTTTTTTACTAGGCGAGTGGTGAAGCATTGGAATGAGCTGCCGAGGGAGGTGGTGGAATCTCCATCTTTGGAGGTGTTTGAGGCCTGGTTGGACAAAACCATGACTGGGATGGTTTAGTGGGAGTGGTCCTGCCTCTGGCAGGGGGTTGGACTAGATGACCTATGAGGTCCCTTCCAACCCTATGATTCTATGATTCTATGCCAATACTCTGCTACAGTTTCCTGGAGCTGCTTCGTATCAGGCTTTTATTTACAGTTCTATGTCTGGGCCAATGTCTGCAATCTCACTGTAAGAGCAGTCAGCCATAAACTCTCTCTACTTGTCAGGCTCCTCTGATGTCATCCAGCAACTGACCTGGTAAGGTCCTGCTGAGACCTTTATCTGAGTCTGATCAGCTCTGATTGGCTTTTAGAAGCTCTTTTAACCCTTGAAGGATAAGTCTCCCTAGCTTCCAAGATGGCTGCTGCAGTGAGGCCTTTCTAGAGAGACCTGAAGGACTCACCCTTGCTGCACTTTGCTGCTTCCTGGGTGAGAGTGTAGCAAAGCAGTGTGGCCTCCAGCAATGGGTCATGAAAGCTTTGTACATACCATCACACACCATTATCTGAAAATGTTTCACTATTTATTCCAAAATTAACATCATCCACATTTCAGAATAACTTAATAGTATATTGCTTTCCATAATGATAATGGAAAGCTGGGCTCATGATTCACACCTTCATAATTCAGAAAGTCTAATTTATGCACAATTGATTAAATTCATCTTTGTGCAGAAAGCTATGTGGAAGACCTATGCACTATTCAAGCCCTATTTTGAAGGCTAAAATGTGGTTTAAGTTGGTGTTGGTGTTCTGCACATGAATGAATATCACCTCCATGGAGCAGACTTAGGCCTTATCCAAAATTTTCCATTGACTTCAATAGTCCTCCAATCTCACCTTTGAACTATGATATTAAGAGGCTCTAAAAGCTTTATGTCTACGGATTTACTTTTTCAGTAAAAAAAGATGCTTCCATGATAATAAAATATAAAAACTAATATGTTACTGTGTTGCTTTGGTGTAAGATTTTGATAGCACTTTCAAGCCCACATCCAATGATCAATAATGATTTGTTGACCTTTTTTGCCAGTTGTGGAGCCTGAGTGTGAGAAAAGCTCTGCTACCACCTACTACTGGTACAGAGAAGCACTGAATATTTCCAGCTCTCTCACAGAGAGTGGAGGTCTGAACTGGAAAATGACAATGTGCTTGCTGGCTGCCTGGGTTCTGGTTTGCCTGGCAATGATCAAAGGCATTCAGTCTTCAGGCAAAGTGAGTATTATTCTTTATCTTAAATACAGTGTTTTACTTCTTTGGATTCTTACTTGCCACTTTCTTTGCCTCCCCTCTCATAAAATGTTCCTGGATGGACTAAATACTTTGACTCATCTAGCATGTTTATCATCTCATGCAGAGGACTGGTGGTACCTAAGCGTTAAAACTGTAGATATAATGTGTGGTTAAAAAGAGGGAGTGCTGAAGTCTGAGAACCCTTTTTGTTTCCTTTGACATAAATAAAGCAAGTAATTCTGCTTCTTTTTTTATTAAATTGCTGATACTTATGCATGTTTCTGTGTGTTAAATTAAGAAATGAGTTTTACAAATGGCTCTTACCACATCCATGTCCATTTGCCACATGGTAAATTGGATCCTTATGATTTCTCCTTTTGCCCCCTGACTCACAGGCGTCCATGCCACTGAAACATCCTTTGTTGATTATGTGGGCTGGATACAGTCCTTTTGGAAGCCATCATTGCTCCTTTTTGATTAATTTCCCCACTTCTGTTGCTGCTGAGGAGGAAGAGATTGATAGGTGCTATGAGGTTATTATAGTGCTTGTGCTCTCTCTTTTTCTTTGAAAGAATAATATGGGCCATCAAGAGAGAACACAAGCATGAAAATGTCTCTACAATCCAGTGGTTAGAGAACTGGCAGTGGCAGACAGAGGATCCAATCTTCCTGTGTTAATGATTAATTTTCCAGGGTGTGCAGCTTCAACAGAAAATTGCTGCCACATCAGAATATATCTAATAGCCCAGAAGATGGAGCACATACCTGAGAAGTGGTAGATCTCTGCTACTTCACCCTGTCAGTGAATGTGTCTTGAACTGTGGTTCTCCCATGTTCCAGGGGAATCCCGTAATTAGTGGGTGAAAATAGAGGAGGGAAGTCATCTTCCTTCTTCTCTTGTCTGTTCTATGCAAACTTGTCTGAGGGGCCCAATTTGTTAGCTGTGTTCAGAGAATGTCCACTGCATCAGGCCCTGGACATGACTGA
Organism: Podocnemis expansa; assembly: GCA_007922195.1. Taxonomy (NCBI): domain Eukaryota; kingdom Metazoa; phylum Chordata; order Testudines; family Podocnemididae; genus Podocnemis; species Podocnemis expansa. Next base: position 42,243,940 of record ML681994.1, read on the forward strand.
GGGAGAAGATAGGTATCCAAGAACCAGTTTGGTAAAAAGGTGCATTCTCAGAGGCAGAAACATAGACGCCTAGGTCTCTTTGATAATAAAATCTTAGGTGCTCAATGAGTTTAGGCCCTGACAGGGCTCAGTGGGAGTTTTTGTGCATCACAATAAAGCCTAACACTGGAACTCAGTGCTTAACTTTTTCTGCCATTCAGTCCTGGATGCCTGACTCGAGGTGAAATCAAGTGAGAATAAGATGCCTACTCAGTTTTGAATTTCTCACTTGGCACATCTCTGCTTCTTTAGGCACCTAACTACCTTTGAAGATATCTTTAAAAATATAGCCTAAGTTTCACTGAAAGTCATTATCCTTGAGTGTTGTTAATGCCATCAGACCTTCCTGTGACATCCCTCAGCTATCTCTTTTCTCATCACTAAATGAGCCAGCCCTACTTAGGATCCTATAGTGCAAATACTTACACATGTGAGTAACATGATTCAGGACTGTGACTGTTGGTAAAATTACACAGGAGTGAAAATATTTGCAAGGTTGGATCTAAAATAGGACTGGTTCATCTAGTATTTGCAAAATATAGACACCTGAGGAACACTGCAGGAAGGTCTGATGATCCTTCCCCCTTGAGGAGTTGTGGAGGGGCATTATGGAAGGGACTTAGAAGGTAGCAATGGCAATAATTTTCCCCTCGGATTCATCCTTCAGTTATTCCTGTTCTTGAGTCTGTCACATCTGCATTTAACATGAGCACAAGAACTCACATAGGACTTCCACCCATAATCTCCTGCCCTAGGGTCAAGAGGACTGAGCCATAATGGTATTCTATAGAATAAACCACTAGCAAAATTTAGGGGAATTCATCTTTCCTCCACACACAGCTCCAGATAAGAAATAATTTTGTCCTTAAGACTGGCTGGTTCTAACATCATCTTTTTGATGGCATCATCTTCCCAGTTCTTTGCAGTCAGAAAGTCTTGTGATAGACTGTTACAGCAGATCATGGGAATTTACCACATGCCTCTTTTGCATATTTCAGTAAAAGAAATGATTCATGTGTAGCCTGTTTTGGCACAGAATAAAATGACTGAACTTTTCAAGTACCAAACCCAGTTAGTGACCTTATCAAGAGTAGACAAGGAATGAAAGATAGCATTTCACTTTGGAATACTGTTTTCTTTCCAATATGAGATCAAAGATGTTAACAGTAATGTCAAAAAGATATTTTTCACAAGGATTTTGCAAGTATCTGAGAAAATTAAGCTTTATCCTTGTAAAAACAAATAAAGTCAGGTGGTATAAGGCCTTCCTGCCCTTACCTGCATCAGTGCTGTAGAATATAGGCGTAAGACTCTTCTGGCTCAGGAAGTTGAGCAAAATTTTATCTTAGAGGTCTAAAGCAGTGGTTCACAACCACTGTGTGGGGACACAGTAATGGGAGTCGTGTGTCACAGAAAGCTGGGAGGAAGGGGGGTGGGCTAGGGTGTCATGCCACCAAGCATGTTGTGACCCATAAAAGGTTGGGAACCGCAGCCCTAAAGTATGCTAATTACTGGATTTACTAGTCCATCTTCAGATGAGAGAGAATTGTCCAATTCTTCTAGACCATGGTTCAAACTCTGTGGATCTTAGGGCATTTGTGTAGATTCAACATGGTTTTGGGCTCCCCTTCCTTCTTGGCAATACAAATTTTTTGGTGGGGTATGCCCACTGGCAGTCTATTATCTGCCTTCCAAAGAGAATATGAGTTGCATATCTTGTATACAATGTTGCAAGGAGCAGCAATGTTCTTCATCCAGATTTCTGCCTGACATAGGCTGTGTTCACACACAGGGGGTTATTTCGATATAAGTCGTTTCGAAACAACTTATATCGAAATAACACCTTATTTCGAAATAACTTATGGTGAATTAACAAAAAGCTACTTCAAAATAAGGAAAAAGGCGGGAAACAAAATAGCAAGTTCACAGTGTGAACATGCTATTTTGCTTGGGGAGGGGGCTGCAGGCACCCGCGGGGTTCAGC
>ML681994.1:42246362-42360008 GCA_007922195.1 Podocnemis expansa
GTGCCTGCAGCCCCGCTCTGCCGGCCAGGGGACACCCCTCAGCACCCTGGCCAGGGTGCTGAGGTTTCCCTGGCCAGGGTACTGAGGGGGCAGCCCTTCAAATGTTTCAGAACACCTTGTTTCAAAACAACATGTTCACACGCATTGTTTCGAAACAATGGTTTCAAAACAAGGTTGTTTCGCCCCCAAATGGGGTTTAACTTGTTTTGAAACAACACCATTGTTTCGAAACAACTGTGCGTCGTGTGAACATGTTTTTTTTTCAGAAACAACCTTGTTGTTTCGAAACAAAAATGCTGTGTGAACATAGCCATAGAATTCATTTAGAGGCAGAAACAAAATACTTAAGAGTGGCTAGTTCCCTTTCCATTCATCAGGTTTGACATGTCCACTGAATTTCCATGAAAACCCAATTCTGTATTGTTCAACCAGCCATACCACATATATATATATATATATATCTAGACAGCTGCTTCTGCAGTTTGGGGAACCACTTGAGCAATTGTACCTTGCTGGTTCTCTTTTCTTCAAAAGAGAGGAAACAAAGGGTATGTCCACACACACTGTTTAAATTGAAATAGTGCTGGTTATTTTGATTTAAAAAATGGTAGGTCCACACGACGTTCCCTTATTTAAAAATGAGGAGCTCCCTCATTTCAATATAAGGAAAGTTATATCGATATAATAAAACCTCATATTATATTGATATGATGGTTAAATCAAAATTGTTATTTTGAAATAATACATTTTGGACATGTTATTTCAATTTAACTGTTAAATCAATTTAACACTTTTTGCCCTTCTCCATCCCAGATGCTTTCCTTTTTCTATATATTAGGTGGGGGGCATGGCCCAATGAGGGGGCCATGTTGCCACACCTCCCATGGTTCCCCTTTCCTGAATTGAAATAGCAAGTCCTGTGTCTGGACATGCTATTTTGAATTGGGTTTTTTTGGTGTGGACCTGTTAAATAAATTTAACTTATATTGGTTTAATGATTTTATATTGATTTTATTAAATCAATATAAGTAAAATTGATTTAACCAAGTACATGTGGACATAGCCAAACAGTTCAATTTCTTACAGTTTAATCTCAGTCTTGCAATTGTACCATGAAAAGGCACTGACTATATAAAATGAAACTGAATAAAAAGAAGACCATGAATGTCTTTTTAATTTCCTTTTAATATTTTTCAGATCATGTATTTTAGTTCCCTTTTCCCTTATGTGGTACTTATATGCTTTCTAGTCAGAGGGCTGCTCTTAAAAGGTTCTGTGGATGGAATTCGTCACATGTTTACACCCAAGGTATGTGTTTAGTTTCCATTGCACATGCATTTATGGTTTCAATGGCAAATTGTTCATTTATGAATTCTTTTAATAAAAATACAGTGTTTTCAGTAGCATTCTTTCAGGGACTACTTCTGCTCCCATTATAATAAATGGTAAAATTTCCACTGACTTCAAAGACACATGATCAAGCCCTTAGGCTATGTCTATGCTGGCAATTCAGGTTAAACTAAGGAGGCTTAATTCAAACTACATTAGTCCCTGTCTACACTAGATTTTCATTAGGGCAAATTAAGAAATTCCTTAATTCGACTTAATGAAAGCTTAATTCAAATTAATAAGAACCTCCTGTTAGTTCAAACTAAGCCTTAATTCAACTCTTTAGTTCTAACTAAAGACATTGTAGACCTGGATTAACACTTAATTTGACTATAATGAAGGTCAAATTAGGGGCAGTTAGGTTGAATTAACAAAGTGGACTAAGTTGACTTAACTTTAAGTCATCTTAATTTGAACTAATAATTTTGACTTTAATTCAAACTAAACTCAACCTTATTAAGTCAAATTAGTAGTAGTAGTAGTAGTAGTAGTAGTAGTAGTAGTAGTAGTAGACTGAGTTGACTTAATTTTAAGTTGACTTAGTCCACTTTGTTAATTTGACTTAATAAGGTTGAGTTTAGTTCAAATTAAAGTCAAACTTACTAGTTTGAATTAACAAATTCAACCTAACTTTTTCTAGTGTAGACATAGCCTTAGTGCCTACCTGTTCAGAAATACATATGGAATCTCTTTCTTTACAAGTCAGTCCTGTATGTGAGTTGAGTGGAAGCAGGACTGGCCCTCACAGGTGAATGTTAAATAATACATGATATAAATGAAGAGGTCAAAGTGGCCAGAGAAAAATGACAAGAAATGTTACCTTTTGTTTACATGTCAGGCGTACCACCAGTAGGTTAAAATGACCTATGTTAGCAATCCAATTATTAATTTTTCCTGTGTTGTAGTAATGCCAAGAGCTTCCTGAGATTCAGGCCCATTGTGCTAGGTGTGGTACAAATACATAGTGAGAAACAGTACATGCCCTAAAGGAGCTTACAGCCTAATAGACAAGGCAGTACAAGATACAGGGTGGTTGTGAGGAAATATTGTCCCAGTTTTTACTGATGGAAAACCAAGGCACAGAGAGGTTAAGTGACCTGACCACAATCACACAGGAAACCTATAGCAGGAGCAGGAACTAACCTGAGAACTCCTTAGCTGTAGTTCAGTGTTTCGAATGCAACACTATTTTCTTTTAATCGTAAAAACACTGTGATCTCAAATCCTGAGGGAAGCTAAGCATTACAACACTCTCTGAGTAAAAGGGATTAATCATTTTCTAGGATTTGGTCCATTGTGATTTAAACATTGTAATGAACACATTACAAATATTTTTTTTACTTAGAAGTGTTTAGTGAAAACATGTTACAACTGTTCAAATAAATAATGTTTAAAGAAAAAGTATGTACTTAATATTTTCTATTGGTCTCTAGTTATATATCTGGTTTTTATTGCTACCAAATAATGGTGTATATACTGGAGGGGAGAATGTTGTTTGCAGCGTATATTACCAGAAAATTATGTTTCAGTTGACCACTGGCTTGATGTAGATAGGAAAAGCAAAAGAAAGTTATATGGGCCTGATGAAGCCCCCTTGAATCCAATTAGTAATGTAGAAATATCATGTTGTGTGGAGAAATGTTTCTTCACACTGAACAAATTAAAAAAAAAAAAAAGACCCTGAAATGAAAATGTTCTACATTAACAGAGAGAACTAAAATGCGAAAGAAGTATTTTGAAGCGCTGCTAGGAAATGAGTGTTCATTTAGCCCCATCTAGTGACCAAGTGCTAGAAATGACTATTTAGCATGCCAGAGTGACTATATGATACATACAAAATTTGAATTATTGGTACATTATATTTCTTTGTACTATTTGTAATTGCGCGCACACACACACACACACACACACACACACACGATATTTCCACTATTTCCACCTACACACTTGAGACTCATGTTTTAACACTTCCAGGATCATAATTAGATTTAGGAAAACATCTTCTTTACTGTTTACTTATGACATATATAATCTTCCAGCTTTTTTATGCTATATATAATCTTCCAGCTTTTATAAGAAGTTGGAAATTTTCTAAAACTTTATTAAAGTTACTTGAGGTATACTTTTTTTTCAAAGTAAGAAAAATACAGTAAAATAATATATCTAATTAGATTCTTTTATTTTCATATATAACTAATGAAATTTAAAATGCAAAATATGTAATCAAAAGCATGGCTTTGTAATGATATATATAATTTAATAACATGTTTATGAAAGTATGGTTCAATTTGATCTCAGTAGAAAAATCTAAATGTGTTCAATTTAGCCATCAACTCCTGACCGTCTTTGAGATTTTTGGATGAAAAGCAACATGTGAGAAATACATAATTATTATTCTGTTGTTTTCTAATAATTGGATAGATCCAAGATAAACAGGTGATGGATCATTAATTATCTAGTTTAACCAAAGCCATTGCTTGAAATTGGAGTGACTAAAGAAGCTATGCTAATGGAATTTATGATCACTTTTCAGTACAGGGACAAATTTTCCCTTGAAATTGTGATCCATTTAAGTCAGCAAGAGGTTGTGTAAATATTTGAAGACAGAATTTGACCCACAGATATCAGAATAAGTTATATTGACAAGAGTTTACTCTGCCCATTGAATTGTACTTAATTCATAGACTAGAGCAGGGGTGGCCACACTTACGGAACTCAAGAGCCACACAAGTTGATTATTAAACCTTTGAGAGCCACACTTAAGCATACAGCCATATACTTTTACCTACTCCAAAATTACTAAGTTTAAAATTCATAGCACACTTTAATATTGTTGTACAAAGAAGACAAATATTGATCCTACTAATGTCAGATTCTAATAGTTACTTAAGGTTACCATGAAAATTAGGCCTATACAGTAAAAACTTAGATGCTGCTCGATGTAGAAGACTGCAGGCTAGTGGTGAGCTTTTTAAAATCCTGACCATGCCGCACTTTTCCCCACCATCCCCAACAATGCCACGCTTCTCCCCACCATCCCTACCCCCTCCTGAACTCCTAGGCTGGGGCTGCTTTCCTAAATTGATTTGCTGAAGTTCTTCCAGGATCCACAGTTTTTCATTCAAGAGATCCCGAGCCACAGTTTGGCCACACCTGGACTAGAGACTCATAAACTATGTCTACAATGCCAAATTAGTCTGGACTAAGGAAGCTTAGTCCAGACTAATTTAGCCCTTGGCTACACTAGGCTTTGACTAGCCCAAACTAAGAAATTTCTTAGCTTGGATGAGGAAAAGCTTAGTCCGAACTAATAAGCACCAATCTTAGTTCGGACTTACTCACTTAGTTCAAACTTCGGTTCGAACTAAGCACATGCAGTACCTGAACTAATGGTTAGTTCAACCTTAAAAAGTTTGAATGAAGCCATTAGTTGAAACTAGCCACACATTCCAGTTCAAACTTTAGTTCTAACTAGAACGCACGACTAGTTTGAACTAAAAAGCCACGGTTAATTCGAACTAGCCTGAGGTAAGTTTGGACTAACCTTGGATTTCTTTAGTTTGGACTAGCAAGTCCAAAGTAAAATTGCTGATGTAGACATAGCCGTAGACTCTAAGCTCAGAAGGTTACAATATGATCATCTAATCTGATTTATTGTACTATTTAGGCCACAAAACCTCACCCACAAGATCCTGTAATAAACCTCTAACCTATGACCAAGTTAGTAAAGTCCTCAAATCATGATTCAAAGACTGTAAAGTACAGATAATCCACTATTTTGTGTGGCCTCTAGTACCAGCATACAACCAGCTGCCATTTTAATAATAATCATAACTGGTCTCATTGCGTACCATGTGTAAAGTCAGTGAGAATCTTTGGCCCATACGTTCATCCAATGCTATATTAATATTCAGCTTTTGTTCTATTACAGTATAAAGGATTTTACATTTGGGCTTTAACATTTTAGCTGGTGTAGGTTATCTTCCAGGGTTGTGTGTTGTCTAGCCATACAGAATAAGCACTGTATTTTATAGCTGTGTCTAATTGTGTCTAATTTCAAACAGCTTGAAATAATGCTGGAGCCCAAGGTCTGGAGAGAAGCTGCTACTCAGGTGTTCTTTGCCTTAGGGCTTGGATTTGGTGGAGTCATTGCCTTTTCAAGCTACAACAAGAGAGACAACAACTGCCATTTCGATGCTGTTCTGGTGTCCTTCATCAATTTTTTCACTTCTGTGCTGGCAACTTTGGTGGTGTTTGCTGTTCTGGGCTTCAAAGCAAATATCATAAATGAGAAATGCATTACTCAGTATGAATATTCATTTTTCTTCATTTTTATGGTATATTTTACTTAGGAATTCACACAAGAAATCCTTTGATTTATTACCACCATTTCATTGTGTTTTCCAGAAATTCAGAGAAGATTTTAAAACTTTTGAAAATAGGCAATCTGAGCCAGGATATGATCCCCCATCATATCAATTTCTCAAGCATCACAGCAGATGATTACAGTTTAGTTTATGACATCATTCAAAAGGTTAAAGAAGAAGAATTTCCTGCTCTTGGTCTGAAGTCCTGTCAGATTGAAGATGAACTTGATAAGGTTAGAATGATGTTTGTGTGTTCAATACAAAATTTTGAATGACTGTTTTCTTAGCTTTATATTGTATAGTATAAAGAGTGTGATGCTGTATACGTAAATGTGGTTTTATCTTCTGAACAGCCTCATCTGTAAACCAAGTGGGCCTGGATCTAAAGCACAATCAGGCTTTTTTTTTTTTTTTTTTTTGTAATCAGGGCCCTGATTATTGTCTCTGCATTGGGATACTCCATGCTACAGTCAAGATATACTGATCCTGAGATCATGAAATATAAGAGACCTGATTTGCAAAAGTTCTAAGCATGTGATATTTTGGGTTGGAGGCAAAATCTGTGTACACAAGCTTACAAAAATATGTAAATAAGTGCTGACCTATGGTTACGTTGACTCATAGTTTGTTCCACCATCTCAATTAATCATATTGTGTTGATTCTTTATTGACAGGCTGTTCAAGGCACCGGTTTAGCTTTTATTGCCTTTACAGAGGCAATGACCCACTTCCCTGCATCTCCTTTCTGGTCAGTGATGTTCTTTCTCATGCTGGTAAATTTGGGACTCGGCAGTATGTTTGGAACCATTGAAGGAATCATTACGCCTATTGTTGATGCCTTCAAAGTGAGGAAGGAAATTCTTACTGGTGAGTTTTACAAGTTTTCGTCTCTCATAAGTCCAAGAAAATAGGTCTCCTCATTACAGAAGGAAAAGGCTGTGAAGAAGAATATGTGCTATTTCATGTTTTTATTGACATGAAGAGTTGCAGTCCAGTCCATATTCCCTGTCCCCACCCCCACACATACAGGTCCATAAAGATGTTTTCCTTTGTGTTATCATGGAAGTGGCAGCAACCCCTATAATTGAAGGGTACATAGCAGTTTCCATTAGGTTCTCCTTTTTATTAGGTCATTCGTAAGTCTCTCAAAATATTCTCTATTCAAGCATAAGCAAGCATGAAAATTATGTAAATAGAAAAGAATAAAAAAGAAGATACTAAAAGTTATGAACAAGGAGGAAGAAGGTTTCTCATATCACCTTAATATTGACATGTCCTGATTTATGGGTCATTAATTGCCTCCTTAACCATCTTTTACTAGTCTTTTCTTTGGCTGGAGGAAAACAAATAAAGTAAAGAAATAAACAGTAAGCTGAAATTTACAGTTCAAAAACTATCACAATGGATCAAACAAATTGCCCATTCACTCTGATAGCTTACTGCCAGAATCTCCTATAGCAAATATTTATGAGGAAAATAGCATCTTTGCACTAACCTTTAATAAAAGTACATTTTTACTGACAGTTAGGCCTGGCCAGGAGTGTGCTGGGTTCCCATGAGTTCTTGCACAGTTTTGAAAATACCACTAGATCCTTGTCTATGTCTTAGGTGCCTGAATACCTTTTAAAAGCTAGCCCTGGAATAGTTAGCAAATAGTGCATGAAAGGAAACATCTGTTTCAGTTGTTTGCTAGATCAAGGACTTAAAATTTTCGCAAACACTAAGTAGTTGATATTCATGAGTGCTGAGTGATTAAGGAGGAATGCTCATCAGCTCTGAAAACCAGCCCTTAAGTTCTTTTACTTCTTTAAAACCCTGTCAAATAACTCATGCCACATAATATTGTTTGAAAATTTGATACTTGTTCTGTGCATGTATATGAATGCCTTGTTACCATGTAATAGAATTTTAACACTCTACAATAAACCAGAGCCAGACTAATGCAGGAGCTATAGGGGCTGAAGCCCCAGGTCCCATTTTAAAGAGGGGTCCAGGCTCTAACCCCTATTGCCTTCCACCCTGCTTGGCACCAATGGGGCTTGGGTCAGTGCTGGATGGGTCTGTGCTCTGCCAGAGCTGATGGGAGTGAAGGGGACAGATGCCAGGTTCTGTGCTCCTGATCCACCCCAGGCCCCAGCTGGTTTGCCCCTGGAGGAGGAGTGGGTGGGCGGGCACCTGTTTCCTCCACTCTGGGTTCAGGGCCAGCTGCGTGCAGCACAGCCTTCCTACACTGCGTCCTGTCAGGGCCTATGGCCCTGGGGGTGCTGCACCAGAGGCTGCGCTGTGTGCCAGACGACCCTGTTCCTGGAGACAGATTGACCAATGCAGAAGCTCCCTCTGGCACTAGTGACAGCTCCCCCCCCCCCCCCGCAGCAAAAGCCAACTTGTAGGCTGCCATGCTGGAGGGCAGGGACCCCATTGTGGGGGAGGGTGGGTTAATTTGGCCCTGCAATAAAGCTTTGTTATGATTTAGAAATTTGAATGATAAAAATGAAATAAGATTTCAAGACATTACTTTAACATTCTTTCTGAATACCGTACATTGCTTTTAGCTGCATGATTTCATTTAAGCCAACTGGAGTGACTCAAGAGATTACAATTTAGTGTAATGTTCTCAGATTTGAACTCCAGTCTACAAAATCTACCCTGATTACTGGTGTACTCCATACAGTGCTAGTTGTGTTTCACAGCATTAAAAGTAAAAAAAGAAAAAAACAGCGGTAGAGTTTGGCCTGAAAAGTCATAGATAGCCACAAATCTGCAATTTTGATTGAAGTAGCCTACATTTGTCAACTGTAGCATAACTGGCTCAATTCAGCAAAGCAGTCAGGTATTTTCATATCTCCATTATCTTCATTGGCTGTGTTCACACAGCCCTCTTATTTCGAAACAACAGAGGTTGTTTCGAAATAAGATTTAGGCTGTTCACACGACGCATGGTTGTTTCAAAACAACGGGTCCCGTTGTTTCGAAACAACAGCGTTGTTTCGAAACAAGTTAAACCCCATGTGGGGCGAAACAACGTTGTTTCGAAATGATTGTTTCGAAACAATGCCGTGCGAACATGTTGTTTCGAAACAACAGTGACTTGTTTCGAATTAACTGTTGCCTGAACCTGCTTTTCACTTTGAGCTTCTTTCCTTAATTCGAATTAACAAACTGTTAATTCGAATTAAGTTATTTCGAAATCAGGTGTTATTTCGATACAAGTTGTTTTGAAACAACCATATTGAAATAACCCCCTGTGTGTGAACACAGCCATTGAGACTAACCACATGCTTAACGGCTTTGGGGGTATATGTATTCAGTTGTGTTAGTGTTCCTATCACAGTTTTTATATACAGATGGTTGTATATGTTGGATACACACAATAGAAAGGCACAACAGGAAGGGCACGTCTACATAGCACTTTTATTTTGAAATAACACTTGTTATTTTGAAATAAAAGAAATTAGGTCTACATGACGTTTTCTTATTTCGAAAGGACGGACTTCATCCTTTCGAAATAAGAATCGTCATTTCGAAAAAGTAAAACCTGCCCCCCCTCGAAACGGCTGTTATTTCGGAAGGGATATTTTGAAATAAAGCTGTTCTTTCGAAACAACACTGTGTAGACCTGTTGTTTCGAAAGAGCTGTTTCGAAAGAACAGGTCCAAACGGCTTTATTTCAAAATATCCCTTCCGAAATAACAGCCATTTGGATTGCAGGCTTTCCCTTAATTCGAATTAACATTTTGTTAATTCAAATTAACTTATTTCGAAATAAGGGTTTTATTTCAAAATAACTCATTTCGAAATCCTTATTTCGAAATAACAATGCATGTGTAGACATAGCCGAAAAGTTAACAACACAGGGATAATCTGAAATCTGAGAATGGGATTTTGAAAAGCACACAGTATACATCTAAATCTGTTTTCACGGAAGTCTGTAGAATAACTCTTAATGATTTCAGTGGGAACAGTGTGGCCAGTGCTGAGCACTTTTGAAGATTCCTTCCTAACTTTCCTTGCTTTTGTCTGTGTTGTGCCCTGAATGCTGTGGTTAACATTTATTTTGCATTTTAATAGATGTTCCTTCTTCAGTGCTTTAATTCAAAACCTTTTCTCCAAAAGCCATTAATAAAGTAAACAATATCAGCTACATGATAAGAAAAGAGAAGTTGATTTTTGTATGATCATATTTACAAAATTATTGTCCTTTTCCCTTACAGTACTCAAGTCATTAACTATAGAAACAGTAAAAACATGAGAGTCCTGTGGCACCTTACAGACTAATGGATTTCTTTCAGGATAAACTTTCGTGGGTTCCAACCCACTTTGTCAAATGCAACACATGAGCTGGAGCCCGCGAAAGCTTATGCCTGAAGAAATCTGTTCGCCTTTAATGTGCCACAGTACTCTCATTGTTTTTGCTGTACACAGACTAAGATGGCAATCCATCTGGATACATAAACAATGGCTCTTATGGTGTACTGTTAACCTTTAGGGCCAATCCTACAAGTCTTCTCTGTTTGGAATACAATTAATTTAAAATTCTTCTAGAATTTGACTTATTGTATTACTATTGTAGGGCATAGTCTTGCTCCCACTGAAGCCAAATGGAGAAATCCCATTGACTTTCATCAGGCCTTTGGTCAGGAGATTTCTAGCTGGCCTTTAGAAGAAGAAAACTTTGGGATGCTCTTGCTCTGAAAAACAAGTAAATGCTGCTTAGTCCCAATGGCAAATAATACAGTCTAAACTGAAGCAGCCATGAATGATTCTCTCTAGTAAACCTATTAGCTATTTTGTTTTGAAAATTGTGTTATGAAATTTTGACCCTGTTAATTTCAGTTGATGAAAAGAGAGAATTAAGGACCAGATCACAGTATGCACTTCATTAAGTGTGCTGTATTCTTGTATTCCACCCATTACATTTACTTTGTGTCTCATGAAAAATAGGCCTTGATTCATCTAAGAACTTTACTGAATCAGGGCTGCCTTACATTCTAGCGATTACTTCTAATTTTGACTGTTTCCTGTGTAGGGAACAGCTAAGATTCCTTTAATGGTTTACTATGCCAGTGCAATGGTGGGAAGGAAAGAAAGGAAAACTGATGTTAACCTAGACTAAAACAAAACAATAAAGAATTAAATATTATTATTCAATGTTCAGTAACTTTTTGTTTCTTTCTTCCTTTCTCTAATGAATGATTATGGTTATAATTCTCATTTCTGTTCTTTGTTCCAGTCATCTGCTGCCTGGTAGCATTTTTAATTGGCCTGATCTTTGTGCAGCGCTCTGGAAATTATTTTGTCACAATGTTCGATGATTACTCTGCTACTCTGCCTTTACTTATCGTGGTCATTTTGGAGAACATTGCCATTTCTCAAGTTTATGGGATAGACAAGTAAGTTCAGGAAATGGAGTTGCTCATTCCGGTAACGGTTCATATATTCATCATAATTCCTGCTATTGCTTTAATTGTGTAGGATCAGTAGCCTGATGGATGAGGCACAGGCAGATCCCAGTCCCAAAGAGCTTGCAAATTGTCTAGACAGCATATAGACACAGCGAAGGAAAGAGAAGGGGAATGATGAACTGAAAGGTCTAATCAAGCACGCATTCTGGAGATGTTTTTTTCAGTGTGTAAAGGTACATTATTTTTGGTAGGTTATGCGTCAGTATGTGTGGTCCTGGACTTTCAGGACTCCTGACTGAAGAGCATGTTTAAAGATGGATTTGGTGGATGCAGTGCACCAGAGTAGGAGAAAGGGATCTAAATCTATTGGGGGGAGATATGGAAAAAGTCCTGGAAACACTAGTAGTAAAGTGACACAGAGGGCTAATTAGACCAGTGCAGCAGAAGAGAAGAGGTCAGTGAAAAGAAGCCATGTAAGAGAGATAGCCAGGATGAAAAAGGCCTTGAAGGCAAGGAAGAGAAATATAAATGTGATCTAGATAGCAAAGGAAGTCAATGGGAGGAATTCAGGAAGAGCTAAACGTACTCAGAGCAGTGAGCTAGGGACAATAGATTATTTGTGACAGATTGAATTATTTTAACAGATGGGGGGGTATGAGTAGGTGTCAGGTAGGTCAACAATAAGTTCCAGTCACTGAGACTATATCCACACATAGACACTTATTTCAAAATAAGTTAATTTGAAATAGGTTAATTCAAAATAAAATTGTTATTTCAAATTAACTTAAATTGTAATAAGCAAAAACCTCAAACCAAAATAGCAAGTCCGAACACAGGACTTAATATTTTGAATCAGGAGTGAGGCAGCATGGGAGGTGTGGCAACATGGTCCCCTGGCAGGGCCATGTTGCCAGCCAATATATAGAAAAAGGAAGGCTCCCTGGGAAGGAGAAGGGCAAAAATGTTAAATTGAAATAATGGTTATTTCAAAATAACACATCCGAACGGCGTTATTTCGAAACAACCATTTTGAATAATGGCTATTTTGATTTCAGCCTAGGTTTTACTATTTTGAAATAAGGTTTGCTGTTTCAAAATGACGGGGCTTGTCATTTTGAAATAACAAAACATCATTCAGACATGACAGCTTTTAAATTGAAACAATGGTCATTGTTTCCATCTAAAAGCATCGTGTGGACATAGCCTGAGATGAGAATAATCAGACCCAGTATAATTTTATGAGTGACCTGGAAGAAAAAGTTTGCGATGACACAAAAATTGGAAGCGAGTAAGTAAAGTGATTTACGATTGCTTTAGGTGGTGGGGTTGGAGAGGAAGGAAAGAATGTAGAGAAACCCAGAAATTTGTTAGCATCAGTATACGGAGAGAAGGATCAAAACTTCATTCAAGGCTGTAATTTTGATGGTAGAGTTGTTAATGATGGATCGGGGAGGGCAAGACTTAGGAGGAAAAATAATGAATTTGCTCTTCTTAAAATGTTTGCTAGATAACATGAAAAAAGTGATCATTGTGTATTGAGAGTGAGCTCAATATGCTTGATCCTATACAAATAAAAAAGATGAAATGGCAGCAGTCATACAGAATTTATAATCCAGATTAGACAAAATTGTTCAGACCAATACATTGTACTGGGATATTGAAGCTGATCAACTTTATCTTTGTGCTCTGGGAATAAACTGTGGCTTAGGCTGGATGTTTCATTTGAGTTTTTATGACTTTGATATTAGTCACCAGCTAGCTCCTGATCACACTGGGATAAAAGACAATAAGCAACTTTATTTTATGGTTTTCAAATGTATTTATAGTCTATATAAATATTGCCTGAAGGACTTGCTCAATATAGACAAATTCCCATTTTTGCCATGAAACATCTTTGGCCCTGATTCTGTGAGGTGTCCTGATGATTCTGCTGAAAATACCTGAGAGTCATAACATGTACTGTAAGTCTAACATTCAAACTGACCTTTGAACTCATTGCTAAGCTCTGTACATAACTGATGATGTATATTTCCTCACACTAACCTTGGTAAGGAACCCAGTATTATTTGCAGAGAGAACTTCAAACTGGGGCACTCAAACTACCACTGACAAAACCTATTAAGCATCATTTATTACTATAGTGCTTGGGAGCCTGGATCAAAGATCAGGGCCCCAATGGGCTAGGTGCTGCACAAACACAGAATAAAAAGGCAGTGCCTGCCCTGTAGAGCTGATAGTCTAAGTCAGGTATGGCCAAACTGCGGCTCACGAGCCACATGCGGTTCTTGAAAAAAAAAGTGTGGCTCGAGGAAGAGCACAGCAGGTCAGAGATGGGGGGGGGGAGAAGTGCAGCATGGTTGGGGACAGTAGAGAAGCAGCAGCATGGTAAGAGACTGCAGGGAAGCAGCGGCATGGTTGCAGATGTGGGGAAAGTGTGGCATGGTCGGAGATGGCAAGGGAAGCGGCAGCATGGTCAGAGACAGGGGAAGAAGCGTGGCATGGTCAGGGAAGATTTTCTCATAGGCCCTAATGCAGTTTACTTGTTAAAATAAAATTGTGTTTCATAAGTCCTAAACATGATGTGGAATAATAAGAAACAAAAATATGAAGGGGAAAAGTTTAAAACTGAATGTAGATTACTTTCAATTTTTGGTACAATTTACTGTTGTGAAGCATCATATTCCACAATGAAACCTGTTAAACCAAAATATTGTGCAATACTTAGAGATCAGCACCTGAGAGAGCATTTACATACTGTATTGACAAGTTACTGCCCAGATTTTTAAAAACACGACTAGCCTGCAGTGTTGTACATCCAGCAACAGCTAAGTTTTTACTGTACAGATCTAGTTTTCATCGTAACCTTAACTAATTATTAGAATCTGACATTAGTAGGATCAATACTTGCCCTGTTTTTATAATAAAAGTAAAGTGCACAATGAATTTTAAACTTAGTAATTTTGGAGTAGGTAGAAATATATAGTTATATGCCTCAGTGCAGCTCTCAAAAGTTTGATAATCAACATGTGTGGCTCTTGTGTTCCAAAGTTTGACAACCCTGGTCTAAGTGTAAGGAAGAAGACAACACATAGATACAGACAGATGGGGGAACATGAGGAAACATGACACAATATTGATTAGCCTTCTAGACAGCAGTCTCAGCACACCAACTAACTGGTGCTCAAGTTGTCTGTAGGAATCACTGCCAAGGAGAGTTTGAGGAAGGTGATCTTGTCCATGTTTATGGTGACCTCCTACCAAGCATGAGGGAAAACATAAGAAAAAGAAAGAAAGTGTTTGAAAATGTAACAACTGTATGATGAAGTTTACCATCATTGGCAGATCAGAGACAGACCTGACATCTTAATAGCATATGTGGGGTGATAGCTAGAGTGGATATAGGCCGTGAAAAGCCTTGAAAGTGTGGACAAGTTGTTTATGTTTGATATAGTGGAGAACGGAGAACTATATACTAAGGGCTAAAGCATATGTTGCATCTATTATTTTCACTGGTTTAACTACATGCCTATCTTTGCCTTTTGCTCACAATTAAGTATATTATCAGTGGTGTGTTTTCAGGAACTAGATGGAATTTTATGTCATTAACTTTTCATGGGTCATTTTTATTAAAACAGAAACATTTTGTTACAGTAACATTCAAAATGGGAAGTGAAATAGCAGTGGCAGAGTTAAGACCTCATATAATCATTTTACAACTGATAACATGCAAAATAGTAGCTTGTTGCCAATGTTATTTATTCTAATATATAGCACACTTGTGTTCAGAATTGGTTTGCAATACCTGTTTTGTCCTTTCTGACATTCTGCTTCTGTGTAACTTCAGAAGCAATGGCACATGCCTAAATAAATAATGCAGCATAGTAAGAACCATGTCAGCAGGTTTTGAGTTGGGTAGTGTGTAATGTTTCATCTTACACTTATATTAGTTTTGGGTAGCATTTTTTTAACTAACATACGGTTGCAAGAATGTGTTGGAAGACTTTTAACAGTGGACTTTTTCTGATGTATCACATCTACACACTTGTGTTAAACATTTTGCTTGAAACACTATGGATTTCCACAATGATTCATCAACATTCAAAGTAGATTTCTTATTTATCTTAGGGTTATCTAGTAATCTATGTATATTTGTGACAGACCAGGGACTAAACTTTGGTCTAACATTATTTAGGGACTAGGATGTGACTTTCACACTCATTTCTGCTTGTGGCTTAAACAGCATTCAAATTTATATTTTCTAGCAAGCTTCATGAACTTGATCTGACCCCATTACTAACATAGGACATGTCTACACTGGAGGTTCTGTTAAGTCGACTTAACAAAGTCAACTTTAAGCCGACTTAAAGTTGACCTTGTTAAGTCGACTTAGAGTGTCCACATTGAAAACTCCTGTCAGCTGCCTGCATCCACATTGGGAGGTGCTAAGTCAACCCTTCCTGGTAAACAGGATCTTTGGGAGGGGGCCTGGAGACCAGTTAAGTTGACTTATCTACACTGGTTTAGGTCAACTTAATAAAGTCGACTTAAGCCTTAAGTCAGCCTTAAGAGATGACGTTATTAAGTCAACTCGAGGAAGCATTAAGTTGACTTAATAAAAGCCCAATATGGCTGTGGGGGTCTGTAGGTTGACTTAACCTTCCTTAAGTGGACCTAAGGCTCCAGTGTAGAGCTACCCACAGCTACTATGTGTAAACACATAGAGTTGGTCTAAGTGCAGCTATTTCTATGTGTACCCTTTATCGGTGTGCCAATGCTTGCAAATTATCTGATGTCTCTCAACTATAGACATGCAAAACCTATGTATCTGAACTAATCATGTCCATTTCCTGTTCCCACCCAGATTTATGGAGGACCTAAAGGATATGCTTGGCTTTGCTCCAAATCGATACTATTACTACACATGGAAGTATGTTTCCCCTGTAGTACTGTTATTTTTGCTCATAGCTAGTATTGTCCAAATGGGATTAAGTCCTCCTGGTTATAATGCGTGGATTGAAGAAAAGGTATGTAATCACCTTAAAAAGGAATATATACTATTGCCAGAGTAATGTAATGTGAATTTAAAGCTCATTTGCTGGCATATGAAATATAGCTCATTACGTATATAAATATGATAATTTTTGTTTCTAGGAATACTGATACAAAAACACCATTACCTTTAACATAAAATTAGTTCTTTCATTTCCAAAAAATGTTGTCACTTGATGATACCTACTTTCTATCCTTTGTATCAGTGCTGATTTTTTGGGGGGAGGGGTGGCGACAGACAGGGAGGAGAGGGAGGTGTTAAGGTATTTGTTTGCTTATTTGTTTGCTTTAAGTAAAGCAGAATACACTGTGGTAGTACTGACTTAGCAACAATTATTTTACCAGTTTGATGTCATCAGTTATCATAGAAATGAATATTGAGATTAGTCATTTTATGGTCACTTCTCCTTGACCCTGGTACGGCATGTCAGGGAGCAGCTACTTTATAGAACAATTTATGACTGTTTGGTCTAGGTAGCATAAGGATATTTGGGTTACAGGAAATCTACCTATATTGTTTTTCAAAGAAGAATTGGTAATATTCCATTTTTTTAGTTTTTTTGTAGCATTAGTAGAACTCTTAGGGTATGTCTACACTGAAGGCTCTGTTAAGTCAGCTTAGCAAGGTCAACTTTAAGTCGACTTAAAGTGGACATTCTTAAGCCAACTTAGAGCATCCAGACTGATAACTCCTGTTGACTGCCTGTGTGCACAGTGGCAGGTGCTAAGTTGATGCTTCCTGGTAGCCAGGAACTCTGGGAGGGGGCCTGGAGGCCAGTTAAGTCAATTTAAAGGCTATTCCCCATCTACACTGGCTTAATAAGGTCAATTTCAGGCTTAAGTGAATCTTAAGAGGTGGTTAAGTTGACTTAATGAAGCACTTAAGTCGACTCAATAAAAACCCAGTGTGGCCATGGGGGGTCTGTAGGTTGACTTAAGCTTCCTTAAGTGGACCTCGGGCTCCACTGTAGACGTACCCGTAGTGCTTTGTTCATCTGATGTAGCAACAGTGAATCTAGGATTCATTGTTATCAAAATTTGGGAGGAAGTTACTGTATAATAGCTCTATTAGTTTTATCTGTGTTAGGATTGCAAGATTTGTCTCTTATTAAATAGCAATGTGTTAATTGCATTTCTCTTGCCCTTCATAGGCTACTGAGGAGTTCCTCAGCTACCCAGCCTGGGGAATGATTGTGTGCATATCTTTGATGATACTGGCCATACTTCCTGTCCCTATAGTCTTCATAGTTCGCCGCTGCAACCTTATTGATGATAGCTCTGGCAGTTTGGCAGCTGTATCCTACAAAAGAGGACGGATAATAAAGGAGCCTGTCAATCTAGAGGGAGATGACGCGAGTCTGATTCATGGGAAGATCCCAAGTGAAGTGCCATCTCCAAATTTTGGTAAAAATATATACCGAAAACAGACTGGATCCCCAACTCTGGATACTGCTCCCAATGGACGCTATGGTATTGGTTATCTAATGGCAGATATGCCAGATATGCCAGAATCTGACTTGTAGCTACTGAACAAAATGCCTTTTTTTTTGTTTTTGTTTTTACTATATCACTGAATATTGTCTCTCTTAAGAGAAGTGGTCTGCTTCACTTATTAGAGTGCAATCTCAGATGCTACCGAGCTACAGTCTTTAAAATATTCTGATGGTACATACAACTTATAAATTCCCTTTAGATTGATCCTCTGGTTTTATATGACATTTAAGGGAATATACACAACACAAAAAATCATTGATGGTCTAGGTCTGTCAAAATAGTCAAATTTTTTTTTAATTTAATTTGAAAGCTTTCTTCTCTAAGATACAGGTATTACCTCAGTTTGCAGCAGTTTCTTAATTGATGTAATATTTCTGAATTGATGTAACTGAAAATCCCTTTTTTGCTGTCAGGCTAATTCACCAGTATTAGAACTGAGCTCCAAAGTAGTTCACCAAATCTGTGGTTCTGCACACATTTGTATATACATTATGTAGATATGCTGTACTTATTTTGTTAGCACTGTTAATTACTTAGGCTATTAGCTGAGTAAAAATTCTTGCAAACTATTTTCTTATGTAATAGCTGTATAGAAAAAT
Organism: Podocnemis expansa; assembly: GCA_007922195.1. Taxonomy (NCBI): domain Eukaryota; kingdom Metazoa; phylum Chordata; order Testudines; family Podocnemididae; genus Podocnemis; species Podocnemis expansa. The sequence continues at coordinate 42,264,663 of ML681994.1, forward strand.
AGTATTAGAAAACCCAAGAAGGAGGCTTATGATGGGAATTCAAGAAAGATTCCCAGTTCACTGGGGACTGCTTAAGCTGTGGCTGTATATTTTATGTAAAATATTTGCTTTTTCAGTGTGAAAATGATGTAAGAGTGAGTCACTCCAAGACTTTTAAGGATTGTGCAGATTCTGCATTTTTTTCTATGCTGTGTGCCTAAAAAATCTTGTTGATATTTATTGTGGTTATAAGATTACATATATATTATATTTATATAATATACTTGTAATGTAAATATGTATATTAAGAATGTATGTAACAGTTACCAAACTTGAAGCAAGATGGCTTTTTTTAAGTAGTCTCTTTCTGTTTTGCTTCTAGTTTATGCAAAAAACAAAACAAAAAAAAACTTGTTTTTTTTAGTTAAGAACTGTATGGCATTACATTTTAACCTATGAATAAAGAGAATGAGAAAATATGTGTTTTATTTCCTAATATGTTTATTACACCGTGGCATTATTACTTATCAACAGGGCTAGCTGGAAGAACAATGTTCACAAACTGGAGAGAGGTTGTCAGTCTTAATTGTGCTTTTGCCATAATCCTTAAGCAAAGAGTAGAGAGTTTAGTTATGTTGCCCCAGGAGGAGAGTGAGGAACCAGATTGTATTTCTGGGAGAAAAAAGCAAGAAACTTGGAGCCACTTCTTGTTTCCATACCTACCTCTCTCCCTTCCTTTACTTGCCCCTTACTTTAGGAGTAACTTGAAGTTGGGCACTTCCTATTCCAGACCCTCCCACATCCCACCTCCTGTCTACATAGATAGCTGTGGAAAAGCAAAGCAAGCTCCAAAAACCTCTCTCTTGGCTCTGTGTTGCTGCTATCTAACATAGGTAAGTAAGGGGTGCCTTATATTTCTTATTCTTTGCACAGATGCATAAAGTGGCTCTCGAAGTAGCTTTCCTATATCAGTGTGTGATTCAGAATTAAAGACTTGAATGTGAAAATGAAGATCCACAGTAACTTATGTAAAAATAACTCATAAAAGATCTTGATGCAAATCAAGATCAAATGCAATGTGCCCATAGACCAGTGTTTCACAACCAGTGTGCCATCAGTTCTGAGCAAGTGTGCCACAAATTTTTTTGAAAAACTACTCAAAGAGCTTTGGATTGGCCCTTTGGCTTATGAATATTCATGAGTTCATTTGGAAGCTATATGGTGGTGTGCCTCGAATTAATTAAAGGTAGCAAGTTGTGCCATGGAAGAGAAAATGTTAGGAACCGCTGCCATAGACAACTGCTACTTGTCACTGGGAATAGTTCCATCTTTGCCCCCACTTCAAATCTTCTGAAGTAATTTTTTAATAATAATGATGAAGACCCTCCTCTTAAGTCAGTCAATAGTAGTTCAGAGACACATGTTAAACATATCAGACTGCTTAACCTTTTGGAAAAATTGTGCCACCTTTTAGCTGTATAAAATGTGGCCTGGGGATAGCCCTAGCTTATTTGTTGGAGCTTACATAGGGTAACTGAAATAATTTGAAAGGGTCATTCATCAAAGAGCTTTGTGGCCAGGAGATGATGTAACTGTACACCATGGCAGAATAGCAAGAAACCCAGAGGAAATGTGTAAAATACATAGAGGTGTGTCCAAATCTGCCACATGGAAGCTGCACAAGTATGGGAATCTGTAGGAGAGTAAAAAGCTGATTCTGGACAAATAGCCAGGCCTGAGCCACAGTTAATACGGCGACAGGGTTACCATGGGAAAGCCCTGATGTCCTGTAAATGAGATTCTAGTTAAAAGTTATGTTATCTTCCTTTTCTCTCCCCCCTTCCTGCACCTTGTGCAGGAAATGTAAGTAAAACTATGCTATCTCTCCCCTCCTGCATAAGATCTTGGATGGAAATGTTGCATTATCTACCCTCCTTCCTTCCTTGCAAAATGCTTGCTCAAGAATTTTTAGTCATTGTTAGAAAAATTTTTAGTCATTGCTGTTACAACTGGGAAAGAGCATATAGAAGAAGATGAGGTCAAATCACCTTTTGTAACAAGAAAGCTCATGTGATAAATATATTTGTTAGTCTTTGTAGGTAGGCACTGTGGCCTGCCTCAGAACCCGAGCTAGAAGACTACCCCAAACGCCCCCTCTGGCCAGCCCCAGGGACTACAAGGCTCCAGCCCCGGAAGCAGAGGGGCAGGGCCAGGCCAGGAAGGGGCGGTATAAAAGCCCCAGCTGGGAGCTCACTTGAGGCTAAGCTCTCAAGGGGGGAGGAGATGCCGGCCCCGTACGGACCCCAGGACCTGGAGGAGTTGCCTCCCATGGAGGAGCCCGCCGAGTACCCCGACCCGACGCCCATGGACACTGAGGGGTTCGCCGGAGTGCCGCAGGCCTCCTACAAGGGAGACCCTGAAGATGGCTACCCCCTTTGGAACTAGGTACCCGGGGCGGGTGGCTGGGATGGGGTTGGAGGAAGTAGCCCAGGGAGGGCAGGATGGTGGGCCGTTTTCCCCGGGGCAGCGTGTTTCGGAGGCAGCCCCGCTGACCCTTGGGGGTGCCACCCTGCCCCTGTCTAGGGCCCTGGGCTGAGACGCAGTGGAGCGGGTGGGCCTGTGTCTCCCTCCACAACCCCCCCTATTTCCCGGCTTAGGAAGCGTGAACCCGTCCCTGACTTCAGACTTTGTGCTCACTCGCCCGCCCCGCCTGGGGGCCAGGGCGCCACACTTGGTGCTCGCTCGCCCGCCCCGCCTGGGGGCCGGGGCACCGGACTGGGAACGGGCCCAACCACCCAAGGCACCGGGCCCAGGGACATTTTGTTTGCCTACCAGGAGGGACGCCATGCCCGCAAACTCCCCAGAGCGGCCAGTAGGAGGCACCCTCCTTACCCGCCGGCGATGCGGAAGCTTACAGTCTTTAAAAGTGCCACATGACTCCTTGGTTGTTTTGCTGAACTAGACTAACATGACTGCCCCTTTAGAACCTAATCATACAGGGAAAGATATTCTCAGCAATTCCATCACAAGAGATTGTCAGCTGTTTGTCGTTTTTCATCTTTTTTTTTTTTATCTTTTCTTTAAAATCAGCACACATTTAAACTGCTATTAGTTGCATCTTAACTACAGTGATTATCCTGCCATCCCAGTTGCGTGGAAAGTTGTAGACTCTAAAAATATCTGTGCCCTACTACCCACCCTGTCTGCTGCCGCTCAAGTACCTGATGCCTACTGCTGTTAAACATCATCCACTGTTCAAGCTGCAGTTGGTAGTCTCTAAGAAAACAGATGAAATACATTTGCTTGATTCTCATGGGCCAAAGTGAAAGCAAACCCTTTCTGATGCCTTCCACAAACAAAAGCACCACTGAACAAGTGTACTGAAGATCTGATCTACATTCACAAAAGTGGATGTAACACTATGTCGACCCCCTAAAACACGTGTCTCCACTGCCATGTCAGGTATATTAACTTAAATTGTGAAATTCAGCTCATCTAACCACCCCACAAGTGTCATTGTGCTGAAGTCAAATTCTATCAGTCAAATTAGCACCAGTATAGGCAGAGCACAATGGTATCATTGGCCTGTGGGAGCCATCCCAGAATTATCTGTTTTGACTATTATGGACATTCAAGGTCTGTTGCACTGTGCCTACATATGCAGGATATAATTCATTCCCTTAAGGCCCAGGAAATTTTGCTTTCCCATTCCTGTTTGGTCAGCAGAGAACTTGGTAGCTAAATAGCTCTTGATGACTGCACTCCTCAAATGCTCCCCCATTATGGAGTCCAGCTGAGGTATTGGATCTCATCAGCCTGTGGGTTGAGGAGTCTGTTTTTGCTCAGCTCTAAGCCAGCTAAAGAAATCATGAGATCAACTAGAAGATATCAGATGGTATGTTTCCATATCCATAATTATTTTTATTGCCCTTCTTATAACCTTTTCCAGCTCTAATATATCTGTAATTAGATGATGTGACCAGAACTCCATTCAGTATTCGAAGTGTGGGTGTACTGTGGATTTATATAGTAGCATTGACATATTTTCAATCTTCTTATCTATGCCTTTCTTCATGGTTCCTAACATTTTTTTTTGACTGCTGCTACACATCAATCTGATGTTTCCAGAGAACTATCTATGATGACTCCAAGATCACTTTCTTGAGTAATAATGGCTTATTTAGACCCCTATCATTTTCTATGTACACTTGGGATTATTTTTTTCCAATGTACATTACTGTGGACTTAACAACACTGAATTTCATCAGCCATTTTGTTGCTTAGTCATCTAGTTTGTAACTCTTCACAGTCACCTTTTGTAGATAACTATCTTGAGTAATTTAGTGTTGTCTGCAAATTTTGCTATCTCCCATTTACTCCCTTTTCCAGATCATTTATTAATATGTTGAACAGCACATGTCTCAGTAGAGACTCTTGCGGGACAATACGACTTTCCTTTGTGAAAACTGATATTTTATTCCTATCTTTTGCTTCCTAACCAGTTACTGATCCATAAGCAGACCTGTCTTTTCCCAAGATTGCTTATTTGGCTTAAGAACCTTTTGAAATGGCAGCTTGTTAAAGGCCTTTTGAAAGTCCTTGTGCATTATATCAACTAGATTACTCCTTTCCAAGTGCTTGTTTACATCCTAAAAAATTCTAGTAGTTTGGTGAGACATGTTTGCTCCTTGCAAAACCTGTGTTGACTCCTCCCCAACATAGAGTGTTCATCTATGTGTCTGATAATTCTGTTCTTCACTATAGGTTCAACCAATTTGCCTTGTTCTGAAGTAGATTTAACAGTTGTAGTTGCCAGGATCGCTCCTGGAGCTTTTTAAAAATCAGTGTTACATTACTTATTTTCCATTCATCTGGTATATTGACTGATTTAAGTGATAGTTACATACGACAATCAGTGCTTCTGAAATTCATATTTGAGCTTCTTCAGGATTCTTGAATGAATACCATCAGAGGCTGGTGACTTGTTACTGTTTAATTTATCAGTTGTTCCAAAACCTTCTCTGCTGAAACTCAGTCTGGGACAGGTCCTCATATTTGTCACCTAAAAAGAATGGCTCAGGTGTAGGAATCTTTCACATACCCTCTGTAGTGAAAACAGATGCAAAGAATTCATTTAGCTTATGCATAGTGGCCTATTTTCCAAGATGTCAATTTCCGAAGGGATAGCCGTGTTAGTTTAGTCCAGCAAAAAAACAACAAGGAGTCGTGTGGCACTTTGAGACTAACGGATTTATTTTTCGCATGAGCTTTCGTTGGAGGACATCCCACTTCCTCAGATGCTTCGAAGATGGTCTTCAAAGCATCTGAGGAAGTGGGATTTTCTCCCATGAAAGCTCATGTGAAAAATAAATCTGTTAGTCTCAAAGTGCCACACGACTCCTTGTTGTTTTTTTGCTATTTTCCAAGAGTCTTCTTAAAGCACCTCAATTGCCCAGTGGCCTCACTGATTGCATGGCAGGCTTCCTGCTTCTGGCATACTTCAAATTTTCCTTGTTTTGCTTGTTGCTCTTCAAATTTCCCTTTGGCCTGCTAATTATACTTTTATATTTGACTTGTCAGTATTTATTCTCCATTCTATATTCTTAACTAGGATTTGACTTCCAATTTTTAAAGGATGCCTTTTTCCCTCTAACTACTTCCTTTACTCTACTGTTTAGACATAGTCCTTTTTTTAAAAAAAAAAATCCTCTTACTATTTGTTTTTTAATTGTGATATACATTTAGTTTGAACTTCTATCATGGTATTTTTCAACAGTTTCCATACAACTTGCAGGAATTTCTTGCTTGTGACCGTGTCTTTTGATTTCTCTTTAATTAGCTTCCTTATTTCTGTGTAGTTCCCCTTTTATAAGTTAATGATATAGTGTTAGGTTTCTTTGGTATCTCCCTCACAGAAAAATGTTAAATTTAAATACATTATGGTTGTTATTACCAACCAGTTCATCTATATTCACTGCTTGAACAAGATACTATGTGCTAACAAGTCAGGTCTACGTTGGCAATGAAAGTTGGTGGCAGTCAACAGGAGTTACATAAGCTATGCAGAGTAGCTTGCATAATTCCTATCGAATTTGTAACTTGGCTTCTACACACTGTCTTCACTGTGCTGCGCCAATGGGAAATGCAGTCCCGGTAGTACAGTGCAAGGCTACCTGAGCAGGTGCATTTCAGATCAACTTCCAGACTGACTGAGTGCTTCTTTACTGACCACTCAATCAATCTGCATCAGTTGATCTGACAAGGGCAAATTTGCTGCAGTCAGTTAAGATGTACACGTAAATCAAGAATTGTCTCTCCCCTATCTCTCCAACAAGCAATCATTAATTATATCTAGAAATGCTATTCTGTACCCATTCCTGAGGTAATATATACTCAGCCAATATCTGGATAGTTGAAATCCCCCATAATTTTGTGGGTTTTCCAATTCTGTGGCCTCTCTAATCTCCCTGAGCATTTCACAATCATCATTACCATCCTAGGCCAAGTGTTCAGTAGTATATTCCCTCTGTTATGCTCTTATTATTGAAGCATGGACAAACATGACATTTCTATATATCGAGATATGACAACACAATAAGTGAAGATTGTTTCAAATGTACTAGGCCCTTCTCTCACTTAACATCCACTTAGCATTTTCAGTCACTACTTGGTCTGCTAGAAATGGTAGGGGAGGGGAGAACATAAAAGGACAGTGGAGCATGCTGCAGGAAAGGGAGATAACACAGAAAAGGAAGACTTCAGACATTTTGCTATCAAGAAGTTGGAAGATATGGAGGAGTGTTGTGCCACCCTGTTGTTATGGGCACAGTTCATAAGTCTGTTGAAAGGGAAAAAAACATTAATCACAAAAGGCAGTCATGCCCAATATTAAAGAAAAGCCTAACACATTTAGAAATAGCCCAAGGATGAATCATCCATGTGGAAAGTGTAAACACATTAGCACTATAATTGGTTGCAAAAGTCCAAGGTATATAAAACAGATATGCTTTCTGTGATCTGATTGCATAAATGAAATCTATCAAAGGCCTGCATCAGTATAATTAGGTTTGGCAGAATTAAACATTTGTTTATAATTTTGATGGATGATATCAATATTTTTAAGCATTTAAAATAACAATAAGTTTGAATTTGCAGGAAATTGTGGGTGGATCAGGCACTGGGGGTATCAGACAATAATTATTTAATGACAGTAGACACAAATTTAAACAACTAAAGCTTTAGGAAAACACAAATTGTCAACATCATATCAAACTATATAAAGTAAATATTTTTAAATCAAACTCTCAAAAATTCCCATATTCGGTTTTTCTTCCTTTCCATTGTAAACTACAATTAACATTGTTTTTTTTCATTTGTTTGTGTGTCTGGCAAAAATGACATTTACCAACATTTACTGTGTGATATAGCAAGGTCAGAGTCAAGCAGAAGAGAAGTCAAAGGGAGGTTTGTAAGGCCTAGAATGTACAGGGCTCTGTTCCTTGAAAACTAGCATAAATTAATAAAGGGTGATTAGGAGCAACTGCGGCCTATCAAGGCCCAATCTGATGCCTGCTAACATCCCTCCCCCAACTCCAAACAAAGGAGCACAAACTGGAGGAGAAGCAGGAGAAGTGCTGTGCAGTACAGCGCAGTGCAGTGCAGTGTGGTGCAGAGGAGCAGATGGACTGCAGCATCCTGTAGAAGAGTGGAAAAGAGTCTGGAGGAAGGTGTTGGGCCCTGGAGGTGTGAAAAACCAGAAGTTGAGTAGAAACACTCCCTAGGCCCTGAGGCTTGAGAGAAGAAGCCCTGCCTAGGCAGAGAGAGGGGACTGGGAAGGAGGCTCTGACAGAACAGAGGGAGAAATAGCCCACGGGAAAGAGCTAGAGCATTGGGCAATGTTACCAGCATGTAGCTGGTACTTGTAGGGCCTCTAGACTAGGTCCTGGAGTAGTGGACAGCCTGGGTCCCTTCCCCTTCCTCTCTGCATGTGACATTTTTGAAGGGACTCCACTCAGAGATGGGGTGACTTTAGGTGCCCTAACCCACTATGTAAGGAAGAAATGTGAGACCCACTGGAACAGAGCCAGCAGGATGCCACAAATGATAGAAATCTAATTCTTCCTAGCCTAATATAATGTAATAATGATCCACATCATACCCTTCATATCTTCACGTAGAGAGCAATTGGGCAATGGACCAAGGACTGTATCATCTCTGTGGTCCTATTCCTACTCTTTGCATGATCCCAAAGAAATTTTGCTATGGATATCACAAATGGGTGCAGGATCAATAGAATGGAAGAAAGCGTATTAGTTTAAAATGCACATTGAGTGGGAACATCTTCTCTGGAAGCCCAGGCTTCATTTTGAATTTAGTTGGTGCTGACCTAGAATTCTCAGCAGATTGTGTGTGCAGTAGTGCAATCACAGAGGCCATGAGTCAGTTTATGATAGTGGCAGGGAAGGAGAATATTTGTAAAATGGTTCCAAAGTACTGCACTAAAATGGCCCTGTAGGGAACAAATTTACTATTCTTAACTGTCCTGATCATGGAAAAATATTAGGAGAACTGTATGTTTATCATCTGAGATGCAGTGTATAAAGAAAAACTTTAGTTCATTCCATCCTTAATTCTCTCTTTGAAAGACTAATAAATTTAGCTATGCACTAAATTAAAAATAACCACTAAAACACCAGACTAGAATTCATGGAGTGTGAACAGAAACAAACACATAAGATGTGATTCAGTTTTACTGCCACTGGAGGGTGCTGACATTCCAAAAGTGCACTGATGAACTTTAAGGTTCATGAGTTTGTTGCCAGGGAAAAACTCCAATATTCACATCCTCTAATAATCAGAATGCAAGAAGATTTTCAGAATGAAATTGTGAAACTTTCTATAAAGCAAGAACTGGGTGGAAAAAAGAAACAAACAAAAAGCCCACCTTTCATTTTGGGCTCACAACTGCTTCCATTAGTATTTGTACTTTATATCAAAGAGAGAAATGGATAACAAACCTGCAGTGCTTACAAATACACGAACAAACTATCCTTGTCTCTCTACCAGAATGGTCCTCCTTCAGGTCTAAAGTGCTGTAATGCCCAGATGTATAATCAGCTCATTGGCTTGATTCTCTGTTCTTTTTGTTTGTTTTGGTTTGGTTTGGTTTTTTTAATTACCATCATGATAAGATGTCAAATCTAAAATACGTAACACAGAAGTCAGCAAATTAATCAGCAAACATGAAATAATATCCTAGATTCTAACCAAGAACGCTTTAATATTGTTTCTCTTTTTTTCTTTCATAAAGGCTGAAAGATACAAGAAAGAGGATGGAGGGAGCACACTGAGGAATGGTGCAGCTCATAGTGATGCATGTAAACTTCGCTGATTTCTGTCAAAAAAGGTAGTGGTTTAAATGCTTATAAATTATAGTAATATCTTATTTTGCATCACACCTTGTGTAGTCATTTGAATACCTGTGTAGAAAGTGGATATGAAAAGTTTTCTATACACAATGGAGAAACAGTAGCATCTACTAGTTATCAACAAAATTTCTGCTGCAGCACATAGATATCCCATATATGCCTTATTTTCAGCAGTGTTGTGAATTAAAGATAGTCTCATAATCTGATGTACAAGCCATGAAAAAGCTCTTCCTTTATGAAAAAAGGGGATAGACTTTAGCAAAGGACACAGCCTTAAGATGCTGGTGCCATCTGGTAATTTTAAAATGAGTATGTTAAGGTGAACTAGTCATTCAATGGAAAAACCACACTAAGGGTATGTCTAAGTTGGAGGCTCTGTTAAGTCAGCTTAAAGTCAACCTTGTTACGTCAGCTTAGAATGTCCACATTGAAAACTGGCAACTGCCTGCAGGTTCTAGGTTGACACTTCCTTCTGGCTAGGAACTATAGGAGGGGGCCTGGAGGCCAGTTAAGTCAACATAAGGGTCATTCCCCATCTACACTGGCTAAAGTTGACTTAATAAGGTTGACTTAAGCATTAAGTCAACCTTAAGAGGTGGTGTTATTAAGTTGACTTAAAGAAGCACTTAAGTCGACCTAATGAAAATCCAGTGTGGCCGCAGGGGTCTGTAGGTCAATTTAAGCTTCCCTAAGTCTACCTAAAGCTCCAGTGTAGATGTACCCTAAGATACAACTGGTTCTGTGCCATCCAAACTCTATGTCTGCTTTTGACATTCCATCCTGGGTGCTCCACAACCAATTCAAATGCAATATGTCAAAAAAGAAACTTCTCTTCCTTTGCTTTCTTCATCATTACCAATAACTAGTCAAAAGATTGTTGGTAGGGAAGTGTAGCAGAGGGCGCTGGCCTTCCTTAGAGCCTGGGCCTGAGGAAGGGCCTGAACACCCTTTCTGGCCAAACTCAGGCACTACAAGCCAGAAGCCCCAGAAGCTAGGACAGGAGGGGGAGGTATAAAAGGCCAGCCCAGCAGCTCAGTTGGGGTTGAGCTGCCCTGGAGGAAGGATGCTCCCTCAACCAGGATGCTAGCCAGACCAGATCGTGGCTATGGAGCTAGACAGATGCCTGCCCACCCTTCCAGCACGCCTGAGGGCCCGCCCAGCCTACTGGGGCCAGAGGACTGGCAAGAGGCACGCTGGACTGTGGACTGGGGTGGTTCTTCTGGCCAGCCTCCTACCGCTGTGCAACCGCCCATTCCAGGGGAGGCTGAGGAGGAGCCATGCAACCAGGAAGAACTACCCTCTGCGGAGGATCCCTATGGCCCTGAGCAATTCCCTGGTGCTGAGGGCCCTTGTGACTTGGAGGGGCTCACATGGCCCATCTCCTTCAGCCAAGGAGCAGGAAGCCTTCTCCAACCTGCCTCCCCTGGACAGCGAGGGACTCATGGGGGTTCCCCGCATGGCCTGTCCTCCCCTGGACTCAGAGGAGCCTCTCTGCAACAGGTACCTGGGCAAGGAATGGGAGGAAGTGGCCGAGGGGGAATTGTACCTGGCTCAGCTGGAAGCCGGCTCTTATGAGTGTCAGCGCGTTGTGGCCAGAGCCCCACTGACTCAGTGACTGTGGCCAGTCACTGGTAGGGCCCTGGACTGAGAAGCAATGGTGTTGAGTGGGCCTGCATCTCCCTCCCTCCCCTTTTTTCTGTGTGAGCCTGTTGCTTGGACAACTGCCCAGGGCCAAAGACTGTGTCCTTGCCCGCCCCGCCTGGGGGCCAGGGCCATTGACTGGGAAAAAGGACTAAACCCTCATAGCTCCACAAGGGGGTGCCCTCCCATCGGGTCGGGAGGCCCAGACTGTGACAGGAAGCAATGGCAAGTTTGACAAGTTTTGAAAATGTGTTGAAAGTTCAAGCATAAGAGGCTGTCAAGGAGAAGAAGCAGTGTTGTTTAGCAGCGAAAATTTGAGAGCTGGAAGAGAAGAAATTTGTACTGAAGAAAGTCTTCTTAATTTAAATTTGTAGTGAAGAAATTCTTAATCCACAGGTGCAAAGGAAGACTATGTAGAGGGTGAGTCAGGGTTCAGGTTGGAGGAAGAAAGAACTGAGTTAATGTGAAAAGCAAAGTGAAGTGTAGGGGGGACTGAAAGTAAAGATCAAGAAATCAATAGAAGGGTAGGGAAGGAGAAGAGAGGTGTTGATGAATATGGAACTCAGAACAGATAAGAAATGGCATAAGTTGACTGTGTAGTAGATGAGGAGTAGGGAAATATGAGGAAGTCAGAAAATGAAAACTTTGGTAGAGATTAGATTGAGGGTGTAATCAAGAAGGCAAAATACATGGCTCTTAGGTCAAATAAAAAAAATCACAGAATCATAGAAATTTAGAATTTGAAGAGACCTCCAAACGCTACATAATGCATTCCCCCACACTGAGGCAGGAGTAAGTAAACCTAGACCAATGGTGTCCAACCTTTTACAAGAGGAACCATATTACAATTTTTTTTCTCACTCAGAGACCCGTGAGGGATTTTCCGATGCTGGTGGTAGTGGTGCTGCTGCTTCTGGCTAGTTGACATGGGACAGCAGGGCATGGGTGGATAGTTACAAGTTTCATCTTTTTATTTTTATTGGTGGGTGTTAGTAGGGTGAGCAGTTTTGGAGGAGGGGAGGGGAAAGACAAATAACTGGTCATGTGATTCACATGTCTCCCCCTTGCCCACTTCCTGTCCCACTTATCAGAGTGGAGGAGGCTAGTTTTGTTCTTCTCTTGCTGTGCCCCACCCCTCAGTTTGGATGCTCTCCCTGGCAGCTGGGCAAATAGATGGGGATCCACTTCCAACCCTGGTCTCTCTTGTCTGCAGGGGCTGCACTGGGGAAGTGGCTTCCCCTCCATGGCCCATGCTGGCTGCCAGACAGGTACCCAAATGAACTGATCTGGAAATGGGAGGGAGTGAGATAGGGAGAGAGGGAGAAAGAAGGAGGGAACTGCGAGACTGTTCTGGTTCACATGGCCCATCTCCAGCAGCCAGCCTAAATGGAGAGATGTGGCTGTTTCCCCCAGTCAAGCTCTTTCAGGCAGCTGTGCTGCACAGAGCACTGTTCCTGCAGCAGCTGGGGCTGCTGTAGGTTTGGGTTCCAGGGGTGCTGGACTGGCCTGCATTCCTGCTGGGTTTTAGCAGCATGTGAGGAAGAGGCAGACCTCAGGCAGAAGGGGGAGGGTTATCCTCCCAAGAGGAGGGGGTGTTGCAGAAGCTGCACAGTGTGAAGCTGCAGGAGCAGCATCTCCTGCTAACCTGAAGTAACAGATCTTCCACACCCATCTCTGGCTGGTGCAGTGGTGGGTGGAGCATGGGATAGATCTGGAGTGGAGGAGCTGCTTCTTGGCTCCAGCTGTGTGGGAGCAGGGCGGAGGGAGTCTCCTGCTGCCATGGGTGTGACAACCGAGACCTAGACCATCTTTGGTAGTTTGTCCAGCTTGTTCTTAGACACTTCCAATGATGGAGATTCACTTGGAAGCTTATTCAAGAGTGTAACTACTCTTATAATTATAAAGCTTTCCTAGTATCTAACAAAATTCATCTGTCTTTTTATAGATTAAGTGCCTTACTTCTTGTCCTGTCTTTGAGCATTGACATCTCTGTAACCGCTATAACATATCAGAAGTCTGTTATCAGGTCCCACTCTGGTTTCTTTTCTTAAGACAGGGGTCTGCAACCTGTGGCTCCAGAGCCACATGTGGCTCTTTGGCTGCCCCTTTGCAGCTCTGGGCTCCAGACTCCACCCTGCCACCAGGGAACCTTGCAGGTGTCATGTGCCTGACTCCAGGCTCCCCAACACCACTGGGGGACCCTGTGGGAGGCCCATTCCTGGTTCCAGGCTCCCTCCTCTGGCCATGGGATCCTGCAGCAGGCACCCTGGTCCAGCTCCCTCCAATCTCCACTAGGAGGCTACACCCGTGTGGCTCTCAAAACACTTGGTTATTGAAGGAACTTTTAAAAGTGGTGCTTCTCATTTGGGTTGCTGACCTCTGTCTTAAGACTAAACATGCCCAGTTTTTCTTTTTCTTTTAACTTTTCCTCATAGGTCAGATTTTAAAATGTTTTATTATTTCTGTTGCTCTTCTGTGGAATCTCTGATTTATTCACAACTTTCTTGAAGCGTGGTGCCACTAGTGAATACACAATGTATCAGCTGTTGACTCATCAGTGCCAAGTAGACCAGGACAAATACCTCCCATTTCTTACATGTGACACTCCTGTAAACATGTCCCAGAATGACATGAGGGAATAACAAAGGAAAGTGGCTAATGAAATATAATATATTAAAAAATTAAAATTTTATTTTTCTGGTAAACTGAAAACATTTATATGTTACAATATTTACATATTATACCAAGTTGGGATGGTTTGCAAGTTCTTTGGAGGATAGGATTAAAATTCAAAATGATCTTGAAAAATTGCAGAAATGGTCTCAAGTAAATAGGATGAAGTTCAATACAGACAAATGCAAAGTATTCCACTTAGGATGGACCAATCAGTTCCACACATACAAAGTGGGAAATGATTGCTTAGGAAGGAGCACAGGACAAAGGGATCGGAGAGCCATAGTGGCTCACAACCTATGAGTCATAAGAATCACACTGTTGCAAAAACAGCAAACATTATTTTGTGATGTATTAGCAGGAGCAAGACTTGAGAAGTAAAGCAACACATGAGAAGTAATTCTTCTGCTCTACTCTGCGCTGAATAGGTCTCAACTGAAGTACTGTGTCCAGTTCTGAGTGCTACATTTCACAAAAGATGTGGACAAATTGGATGAAGTCCAGAGAACAACATAAGTTATAAATGGTATAGAAAACCACCTCTAAGGGAATTAAAAAATATAGATTTGCTTAGTCAGGAGAAGAGAAGACTGAAAGGGAACATGATAATAGATTTCCAGTACACAAAAGGTTGTTACAAGGGGGAGAGAAAAAATGTGTTCTCCTTAACTTCTGAGGATAGAAAAAGAAGCAATGGACTTAAATTGCAACAAGGGTGGTTTAGATTGGATGTTAAGAAAACTCCCCATTTCTCAGGATAGTTAAGTGCTGGAATAAATTGCCTAGGAACATTTTGGAATCTTCTCCACTAGAGAGTTTTAAGAGCAGGTTAGACAAATACCTGTAAGGGATGATGATTCTAGATGATATTTAGTCCTGCCATAAATACAGGAGACTGGACTAGATGGGTATGTCTACACTGTGTGTTTAAGTCGACTTAAGGGCCCTTAAGTTGACTTAAATAAAGCCCTGTCTACATTGCAGGGCAATAAACTTGACTTTAGCATTAGTTAAAGTCGACTTTATAACTCTCACTTATAAAATCAACTTTACAGTTAAGTCGACTTTATAAAGTTGACTTAAGGCAATGTGGAGGGGGCGTTAACTTTATTGGCCTCCCAATCACAGAAAACATGAGGATGCGGGCTGGCTAGATGGCACAACACAGCTGGGAGCATTCCCAGCTGTGTGCAACCCAGCCAAACTCTCCATGTTCCCTGACTGATCTGGCATCTCCTCTGTTCTAAGCATGACCCCAGCATCTCAGCCTGACCCCAGCATCACAGCCCGACCCAGCATCTGAGTGGGACCCAGCATTTCTCCCAGCAGCTCAGCCCAACTTGGCATCTCCCCACAGCTCAGCGTGACCCAGCATTTCAGCCCAACCTGGCATCTGGGTGTGACTCGGCAGCTCTCCCCGCAGCTCAGCATGACCCAGCATCTCAGCCCAACCCCAACATCTCCCCTGTTCTTAGCCCGACCCTGACTGTTTCCTTTATTCTTAGCCTGCCCTGCATGTCTCCTCTTTTCTTAGCCCGCCCAGCATGTCTCCCCCATTCTCAGCCCGACCCTGCCTGTCTCGCTCCTTCTCTGCCCAAACCTGTGTGTCTCCCCCCTTGCCCTTCCCTGTCCGATCCTGGGTGTCTCCCCCTTCCCTGTCCAAACCCCTGTGTCTCCCCCTTGCCCTTTTCAGCCTGACCCTGCCTGTCTCTCCCCCTCTCCGCCCAACCTTGTGTGTCTCCCCTTCTCAGAGGACCCCCCCCCATACTGTTGTAAAAAATACAGAGTCCGGAAGCACTGTTTAAGAGTAACAAATTTATTTATTTGATGAGCTTTCATGGGAGAAAAATCCCACTTCATCAGACAGTTTGAAGATGGAGGAATTGCCAGAATGGTAGGAAATAAATGCAGGGGAATGTAAGACATAGGATCAGGTCAGACTCTAACAGCAAATCAAAGCAGTTGTTAAGATTCAAACACTGGTAAACAGCACATAGAATTTAATCCTGCTTTCACACAATCTAATCTAAAAAAAAATAGCAACTTTCTTTCTTTCTGACTATGGATTTTTTTTCCCCATTATAACAGGTGATTTGACTTTACCTTCCTCTATGTGCTGCTTCCCAGTTTTTGAGTCTAAACAACTGCTGCGCCCTGCCCCTGCACTGGCAGTTGCCCTGTGGCACCTGGTCCAGAGCCAGACGAGTCAGGCAACACAGAGAGGGTGTGGAGTGCTGTGCTGGCAGATTGCTGGGCTACATCAGGCTCCGTGGGCTCCCTGTCGCCACACACAGTATGGAGGGTGGTGTGGCCACTCACTTCCTGTAGTAAGAGAGTAGCTGGAAGAGAGGGGCAGGTACCCACAATGCACCACTCCTAGGGTGACCTAGCAGCTGCCAGTGTGGACGGGGGTAGTCTCCTGGCATTTTGAGTGTGGACGTGCTAAGCTGGTTTATAAAAGTCTACTTTAAGCAGAAGTTATTAAACCGGCTTAACTGAGCCCTGTAGTATAGACATAGCCGATGACCTCTTAAGGTCCCTACCAGTCCTACAGTTGTATGATTCCCTGGTAAAGTCCACGGCTCTCCTTCACCAGCTCATTACTGTGGTCTGACAGTGCGGTTACTAACTCCAAAACTATAACGACACAATGATACATAAACAAATAAATAAACAATGTTAATATAGCATGTAGGACCCTAGTGCTTAGGCAGTATGCAAACACAGAACAAAAAAAGACAGACCTTGTCTCCAATAGCTAACAATCTAAGCATAAAACAAAAGATCAATATAGATTAGACATGCTGGGGAAGGCAGTAAGGTAATGAGGCTGTATTAGTAGAGTTTCAAGGAAGGACTTGAAAAAGGATAATGTGTTTGTTTTGCAGCTGTTCATAAGAACTCATCACAAGCACTAGGGGCAGCAGAGGAGAAAGCACAAAGATGCTTGTTTGAAAATGTAGCAATTGGCCAATGGAGGCTGCTATCATGGAGTTATTTGTCATAGGAGTCAACAAGGGCTGGCTCAAAGGGTTGCATCCCCCAGGGGATGGGGAGATGGCGCTGAACCCAGCCTCCACTTTGGCCTGGCTCACCCTGCCCCCAGGGTGGGAAACAGCTGGCTCAGTGGCAGTGCAGCCAGCCCAGAGGCTGGGCTCCATTCTCCTGCCCCTCCCCTGGGCCGGCAATTCTGCCCTAGGGGTGGGGAGGGCCAGCTCAAAGGCAGGATGAGAGAGTGGAGTCCACCCCATGGGCTGGCTTGCTCTGCCACCGGGAGCAGAGCAGCTGACTCGGGGAGGAGTGGGAGCGCAGGGTCCAGCTTCTGGGCCAGTCTGCTGCACTGCTCCTTATCTGTAGCACCCCAAGCCGGTGCCTCATTGGCTCATGGCTAAAGCCGGCTCTGGAATCAACATCACTAGTGAATGGGAGATGATAGGCATGCTAGAGATAGGCGAGGAAGGGTCTTGAAAGGAAAGAGAAATAGCTTATGTTTGAAGAAGTGGAGAAAGGTGACCTAGTGAGGGGACTGAAAAATGAGGATGACATGTTCAAAGTGTTGTGTTCATCTTTACAGCAACATACTGAATGAATATGAACAGAGCAAGATGTCATCTGACAAGGCCATAAAGAAGGATTTTGGAGTAATCAAGATGAAAGATGATTGCAGCCTGGATGAGATTTTTGTGTGGATGGATAGAATGACTATGTCTTAGAGATGTTTTCAGAAAGAGAATAGGTTGAACTGTGAGTTGTCAACACAGAGATAGTAGTTAAATTTATGTTTGCAGGTGATACTAGCCAGAAATAAGGTTCAAAGGGAGAAGAGAAGGTGACTAATGACAGAGCCCTATTGAATCTCCAAGAAAGTTGGAGGGATGTGGTGAGGGTAAGGATCCTTTCTAACACCAAAGGAATAATTTGAAAGGTATGAGGAGAAATAGAAGAGGGCAGAGTTACAGAAGCCAAGAGAGACCAAGATTTCAAGAAGAGCATGCTTGATGGGGTTGAAGGAGGATGGGGATGGAATATTGGGGTTCTGTGCTTTGACTAGGAGGAGATATTAGCTTTTGGTGAGAGTGTTTTTAATTGAGTTAAAGGAACAGAAGCCTGGAGAGGACCTAGGATGGAAGTGGAGGAGAGGAAATCCAAACAGTGACAGTAAACCGTATTCAATGAGGTTACAGATGAAAAGAAGAGAGATGGGGCAGCAGTTAGAAAGGCAAGTGGAGTTAAGGGCTTTTTTTTAAGATGGAAGAAATTTAAAAATGTTGGTATTCTTAAGGGAAAGAGTCAAAGCAGAGTGAGAGGTTAAAGAGAGACGTCTGAGACGAGATGAGATTGTACATAAGAAAATTCAGAAAATAGGAAGGTGTCAGCGGAGTAAAAGAGCCCCATATCTTTTAGGGACATTTCAGGTACGCCATTCACTCCAGTGAGAATACCTATGTGCTCAAAGTTAGATAAATGCTTAGTGCTTTGCTCAGCTGAGACCTAGCATCATATCCTCCAAACTCATTGAGAGCATTGTGGATGACCTATAAGAAGTTCAATATAATAAATCACCTTCAAGTGTACGATATGTAGGTTTTCTGTTGCACTGTATTCATTGGTAATTGAGTTAATAATATGCCAAGTTTTCTGTTAAGAGAAAATCATTTCTATGAGCTGGTCTAAGACCAAAGCTAAAGTAACAATGTGGCTGGTTCTAAATTTAGATGGCATGTTTTTACACACTGACTTTTTGTGGTTGATTCCTAGGCACTGTAGCTGAACTGAATTTCCTCTCTCTCTGTAAATAAAGGAATGTGCTTCTGGCTTCTGATTGCAATAATCATTATATAGAATGACTGCTTTTCCTTCATAAGATGGCAGCCTGTAGCTTAAGGAGACCATTTTTCAGAGATTCATGATAAAGTCTAAATAAGAACCTGGGCTCGGCTACCAGTACATCCAAATATATGTCCTTTCTATTTATATATATGTATATATCACCAGATGTTTTGAGCATAGTCCAAGTAAACTTGTCCAAAGATAAATCTAGCAAGAACTCACCATGTAGCGTAACGAATGTTCAGACTAGATGTCTAGAAATGAACAGACGTGGTTAGAGGAAAAGTAACATTTTCATATCCCCAAGTAGTTAAAGGCTTAATGAATAATCACCCATAGACATCCAGAAATTATTATCTGAATCCTACTAAACTGTCACACTTACATTAGGGAATTACAGCTATGCCAGGTTCTTCACTTTCTTCTGACTGATATATTGAAGAAAAATGACAGTATGCATGAAGTTGCTTTCCAAGACTTATCCACATCCAGTGTCAGCAGCTTCCAGAGAATTCATCAGATAAGATTTTATACTTATCTTTTTACAGTGAACTGATCTCAGTAATACTCTATCCATGGAAAATGTGAAAATATCTGGCTACTTGATAGACTCAGAATAGGATTACACTGTCCACTTCTGGCAACAATACAGGGATCCTGCACTAGAGAAGTTAGTGGGAAGTTAGCCACAGATTCAGCTGGAACAGATCAGGCCAAGAGTCAGACTAAGTAATCATCTGCTGCAAAATAAAGCAGTCTACTGAATAAATCCAAAACCACAGCAAAAATCATTTCTGAACAGTGCCAATCCATACAGTTAAGAAGGGAAAATGGGAGAGTAAGATGAGAAGATGCAAAGGCGAAGAAAATTAAGAGATCAAAATTAATAAATGATAAACTGAATGGTTATATTAAGGAGGTCCAGAAGTTGTTTGTCTTATTTCGATCATTAAGGAAGCAATAATTTTCCAAGGCTTTAACTTTACAAAGTTTGAGAACAAAGGCTGACATTTTCTCTCTGTCTTGTTTAATCTGGAAAAAAGGGAAATAGATACACCAATTAAATGAAAGTGTCAACTGTCCTATTACTTGCTATTACTGAACTATCCTATTAACTGTTGGTGGCAACCATATGTCTGGTACACGGTGCACCACCCCTGTACCTTTCCTGTTGATGGACAATCTCCTTGGTGCTCCTAGACATGTACGGCTCCCTGGCAATATGTATAATTAGTGTGGTGGCACCTAAGATCCCTGGGCATGAACCAGCTCCCTTTTATGCTAGGTTCTGCAGAGACACAGATGAAAAGATGGGACCTGCCCCAAAGAGCTTACAGACCCACTAAATCTAATTATGAATGCATAAACTACAGAGTCTAGTCTGTTGTGTTGTGGTGCAGGCTGGGCAGGTGTAATGAGTAATGAGAAACATGAGTGGTTCCAGCAAGAATTTATATGATTTCCTGAAGCTACTCTGGCAGTATTACCATCAGTACTACATGCAAGTATAGCAAAACCTGTGCTTAACTCTTATAGTGCCTAACAGCACAAAGGATTATCAGTAACTAAGTCAGTGCCCAGTTGTTCAGAACCCCCCCCACCCCCGCAACAATTTCCCTGTATTATATTGTAGAAACAAGGATAATCCAGGGTCAGTACCGTGAACTTCTTTGGCACTCTGGACTCATGGGGTATGTCTACAATGAAAAGTTTTTTTTTTCAAAATAAGGAGGCTTTTTTTGAAAAATCTTTTTACCTCTCCATGCAGGCATTTTGTTATTTTGAAATAAGTGCTTTGTCATTCTGAAAAAAAATGAAGCACTATTTTGAAATAACTAAACCTGCCTTTATTTTGAAAGAGCAATTCTTTTGAAAACAGTTATTTTGAAAAAAGCCATTCCAAGCCATGGAATTGGCTTTTTTTTCAAAATAATGGCCCTATATTCTTCCCTGCCTTCCCAAATTTTGAAATAGAGAGTATAGAGAAGACTCTATTTAAAAATAATAATTCCTACCTTATTTCGAAATAGAGTCTTCACTACACTCGTAGTTTGAAATAATAAATTTGAAATAATGCTATTTTGAAATAAATTCAAAATAGTTATTTCAAAATAACTATTTCAAAATTTTTGGCAGTGTAGACATAGCCATTAAGTAAAGGAGTCATACAAGGGGAGCAGAATGCAAGAGCAGAGACAAAAGATGATAAATGGAGAGCTCATGAAGCTGGGGATTCCCTCACACATGCACACAAGTATGGAGCTAAAGAGGCATTTTCACAAGGGACTGAACAATCCAAAATAAACTTCCTCAGGTCATTAGTTATTGATCTCAGAGGCAAATTTCACAGCTAATGTATTTCAATGCCCCTAACTGCTTCTACATACATGCTGTCACAGTTAAAACATTCAAAGCAGGATATAGACTTTAAAGTTGAATCTTCTGTTGACTTTAATGTGTATCATACATCTTAACACTCTATGAAAATATAACCCTATATGACAATTTAGGACTAAATTTTTCTTCGTTGAATCTTTCGTGTCCTATGATGGCTCCCGTGACAATTATTTTAGCCAAATTATGCAATATGTGCTAGTATCTTTTTCATTTTCAGTGCTCTGGCCTCTCATTGAGCTTGACAGTCTAATCTTGAACTAATATAAATGCATCATCAACATTACTAGTAAAAACTCAACTCTGCACATGCAATAATTTCCTTTTCTTTAAAATTAAGAAAAGAAGTTGGTGTCTGGCCAATGGTATTACTATTAATACTAAATTCTTCTCATTTTTTGTACAATTTTTTGTCAAAGACTGCATACTACAAGTGCAGTGAGGTTGAAACATGGTGTTATATGTGGCTTCCTGTATTGCATTATATATTAATTCCCCCTTTTATAATTCTGGAGATGAAAATGGAAGTTTTACCATTGACATTAGTGGTGTTAGGATTTAACTCAAAGGATGAGATCTTCACTCCTACCATGGCCCTGTGGTCAATGAGAGATGGGGGCAATGATATCCTTGTTGCTGGACTGAAAGTCTTCCAAAGACCCCCTTATGAGCCCTGATGTAGGCCAGGTATGGGTATGGGGCTGTGGTTGAGAGTGCGATGTTGGGAATAGGTTTTTCCAAATATTAATGCTTTTGTGAGGTAGCTGTCCAGGGAAATCTGTAAGGGTTCTTACTACATACACTGTCATCAGGATAGTTTTATAGGCTCAGGATCATCCAAGATAGCATACTTTTTGTACATCACAGGTGGTAGCTCTATATAAGGCATGGCAGGAAGGATGCTGTAACTAAGGACTGAGTCCCAAGGCTGCCTAATTTATGACAGGAGCCTCTCCTGCCAGTGCAAGACTAGGACCATGCATAGGCAACTAAGAAGCCATTTACCTCTCCCCACTTCTTAGCCTCACAAAACTGTAAATTCTGTGCTGTACATTTTTCTGTGCTGCCTATATCTACATTCAGATGATCTCGTCTGTGATAGAATTTGAGCATATTCTTATGAAGTAGGATTGTCATCTATGTTTTATAGATGGGGATGTGAGGTATGGGGTACATTAAGTGACTTTCCCAGTGACACATAGGAAGTCTGTGCTAGAGCTAGGAATCAATCCCAGAATTCCAGAATCCACCAGGGGGAAGATGCTTGTGACTTGTGAAGCTGTCCTTGTTTCAGTGCCTTGCAAGATTATATCCAAAGGGGTAGCAGTGTTAGTCTAGTTCAGCAAAACAAACAAGAAGTCTTGCGGCACTTTTAAAGTCTAAGGCTGTGTCCACATGTAGCTTTTAAATCGAAACAATGGTCATTGTTTCGATTTAAAAGTTGTCATGCCCAAACGATGTTTCGTTATTTTGAAATGACGAGCCCCGTCATTTTGAAATAACGAACCTTATTTCAAAATAGTAAAACCTAGGCTGAAACCAAAATAGCCATTATTTCAAAACAGTTGTTTCAAAATAATACTGTTTGGACATGTTATTTTGAAATAACTATTATTTCAAATTAACACTTTTGTCCTTCTCCTTCCCAGGTTGCCTTCTTTTTTCTATATATTGGGTGGGGGCATGGTCCAGGGGGGAGGCCATGTAGCCACACCTCCCATGCTGCCCCTCTCCTGATTTGAAATAGCGAGTCCTGTGTCTGGACTTGCTATTTCGATTTGAGGTTTTTACTTATTTTGATTTAAGTTAATTTGAAATAATGATTTTATTTCAAATTAGGTTATTAGGAATTAACTTATTTCAAAATAAGTGTCTACGTGTGGACATAGCGTAACAGATTTATTTATTTCATGAGCTTTTGAGGGAGAAAATCCCACTTTGTCACACTCTTCAAAGCATCTGACAAAGTGGGATTTTCTCCCACAAAAGCTCATGCGATAAATAAATCTGTTAGTCTTTAAAAGTGCCACAGTACTCCTTGCTTGTTTTGCAAGATTATAGAATCTCTGAAACATATGCACAATCCTCCAACACTGCTTCAGAAGAGGTGCAGAGCTGACTAGGCCCTGCAGCCTCTTGTGCCAGAGGTACTCTCAAGGCACTCACTTCATACCTATTCTACAGCCTTTTTGTACTAGTCTAACTGGACCATAGGTGAACAATGTATAATCACCACAAATCCTCAATCTAGTGTGCTAACCACACTGCTATCCCTCTTCTTCTTTGACCTTCAGATCAAGAAGTTCTGCTGGAACTTTAATCTTTGATAATGGAAAATTTACGTGTATGTTTACAAGCTCAATTATGGTGATTGCCACATAGGATATGATGGCTGTTACCTGACTGCACTTTATCATGCAGATGCTGTATGATGAATGTAGATATGAAACATTGATATGAGGGCTAGTCTAAAAGGATGATATCTGTAATAATTTCACAATGCTGAACAAAATTCAGTTTTGCATGAAAGTAAAACAGACAGGCTTTTATTTGTCAGGTGGTGGAAATGGCACAAGAAGGCTTGTTTTAACCTTTGTTGGGGAAGACAGATTATGGTATAGACCTAGGAGGACAGGGCCATCATGGAGGATAGGTCCACCAACAGTTATTAGGCAAGCTGGTCAGGGATGCAACACTATGATCTGGGTGTCCCTAGTCTCTGACTACCAGAAACTGGGAATGGATGAGAGCAGACGGATTGCTCAATGATTACCTGTTCTGTTTATACTCCCTGCAGCTCCCTTGGCAATCATTGGAAGATAGGATACTGGGCTGAATGGAGCATCTGTCAGACTTACTATGGCTGTTTTTATGTTAAAAGAATATTGATTCAATTCTGACTTTGGTACAGGTTCCTTATTGACAAAGAACAAATAAATTGGTCTATCTGTGCATCAGTTTCCTCATCTAAAAAGTAGAGAGAAAACCCATCTCACAGGATATGGGATGACTAAATTCTTTAGTGTTTTCTAGTAAAGAATGTGACATGAGTCCCTTAGAGACGCAAAATAAATTTCAAGTATTGTTATGTACAGCATTTCCCAACATGCCCACTGATTTTTTTTAAAAAAATACCTCTATCCTTGCGTATTACTAAGATCATCTCTCCTCTAGAGAAGACGGAAAGAAGAACAGATGCAGATACACAAGAGTGAAAACTTATGTTTTTAGACTATTCCCCCTGCCCCACCACACACACACACAATGATATTTGTGGTGAGGCATAGTGGAAGGAGAACATGTTGGATCAGCAGTGATGTAGCAGACTGGGTGGGCCATCTTGACAACAGAAAAGGAGTTGTGTGGGGAAGAAAGGGGAATGAATTTGTCCAATATAGTTTCAGAAAAAGAAGGAGCGTTAACCACATATTTTTGACATCATGTGAGAGTTGTTTATCTGTGTTGTTTAATTAGACTAAAAGCCTTCTCATGTTCAAAGGCATTGATTTATCACTGCATTATTCCAATTTCATGCTGATTGAAACTGGATGAATACCAGGATGAATCAGGGACTATGTCTGTTCATCATAATGAGGTCTCGATCCTGAGTGAGGCCTCTAGTTACTTGTATAATAAGATAAATGAACAATGATGATGATATATGTTTAAACTGCAGCAGATTATAGTTTGATCCCTTAGGGAGGAAGAGTGGAAGGCAGGAATATAGTGGAATCTACGTAAGTCTATAATGAGAGATAAAGTAATAACCCAAATGGAGAACTCTCAGCTAACATTTATTAACAATACTGCATATGAATTTCTTATGGCAAGATCCATCAAAGTGAAAAGGTGAGCCAGTTTTTCTCCATGTACACACACAATGTAAACGTTGTAATACTAGTGTCCAGGATTTTTCCCACATGTCCACAATCAGCTTTAATCATATTCTATCCGACACATCTGACAAAATATCACACAATGGCTGGGCAGTAAGACAAAAGAGACAGGTCTGCATCAGTATTTGTTTTCATCATTATTCTCATCTACAGTAGACACTGCTGTATGCATGACAATCATCCTTATCCATTATGTCCTCTTAGTGTTCACCAAAACCCACATAATACAAATAACTTGATTCCTGAGGTTTTAGTTGCGTAAAAAGAGGATTGAAGCAAGCAGAGATCAAAGGAATGTCACATAACACTATTCCATAGCATAATGGGAGTCTGGGAAAGCAACCATCAGGAGCATTATTTTGGATTTTCTTCTTGAGCAATTTACCACAGTAAATTGGCACTGTTACTCCCAGATTTGGTTCAAATTCAAGAGAACATTTACAGAAACACAATGAGAACACTGCAAAGGATTTATTCATTTAGTTAACAAAAAGAGAGCCCTGAGTGTCTCTCTACAACCAAGTCAGGAAAGGGGTTTTTAAAATGATTTTTACTACAGTCATTTCTTTAAAAAGGACATTAAATAGGAGCTGAGAGAGTTTCACATTTTAGCATTCTTCTGTGGAAAATGACAGAAACATGTTTTCTAAAAAATGTTACCAAATATTTCCAATTTTTCATCTAATTTGAATACAAAACCCTTACAAATACCCAGGGCCAGGGTCTCAGCTGGTGTAATTTGGCTTCAGTTCATTAAGGCTATCTTCTAGTTTATTACTGAACTATAGGATAAGCTTCTCTAAAGTAAAGTCTGCACTACAATATAAGGGTGTAATTTCTTTGCTCATATACATGTACTCATATGCCTTGATAAAAACAGGGCAGCTTGCAGTAGCATTGGTAACTGCAACAGACTGGTATGGAATCTGAAACTGGTGTATGTGTATTTGCATTGTACTGCTATGCCGCTCTGCATTGCTATTTATATTCACGCCAGCTCAATGAGTGCTAATGCAGGTATGTATACATGCATAAGGGAAACATGCACCAAGTACATTATGTAGAAATAGTATTATTTAGAAAAACCCTACCCCAAGAGAACTGATACCAACATTTTTGACTGTTCATATCTTGTGTAATCCAATTCTTCCAGTTAAGATATATAGGGACGTATCAATCAGCAGTAGTTGGAGCATCTCCTTTGATACAATCTTACCCCGTGAGTCCTGATGTTGATATAAGGACTGCAAAGTCAACAGCAGCTGGAAGTACAAAACCTTTTGGAAAATCAGGTCAGTTATTTCCCCTACAGTGTTGTGACTAATGAACCTGTTTAGACACTGGCAGGGTAGTTTGAGGAAAAATTAGACTGTTTTGGCAGCTGGCCTTTTCTGAGGCTCCTGGGAAGGAGGTGTTTGCTGATAGCTTTTCTCAATTAGCTGCGTAGAGTGCTGGTGATAGATAACTCAGCCAATCCTCATAAAAAGTCTTCATAAGAAACACACTATGAAGCGGGAGATGTTCTCTAGGCAAAATTCCATTTAGAAATAAGTTTTCCCTGTTCTTGTAAAATAAGTTTGTTCCACAGACTGATTTAATTGTAACTGATGGAAAACCTCCTTCAAATAAAAGTATCCACACATTAGTAATACTGCTATAGATAACTTGTCAAAAGGCCACCCACATAACTAAATATGAGTCATGAGGAATGGCATGGATTCATCATGAACCACAGCTGATATTGCAGGTTGCTGTTTCTGCTGCCTATGCAGTTTCATAGGGTTCTTTTGAATCAGACTTGCAGACTTTGTAGATGTCTTGCCATGGACACACTGACATGGTCTCTCCAGTACAGTATATTCACATAGTTGCTGAAAATGAAAAGTCCTGCCAGCCAGAGAGGTTATGCAGACAAAGTTGTATGCAAGTTGGTGGCCTCTCATCTGTCTTACATCAGACTAAAGAAATTGCTCATAATGAAAGGTGGAGGGAGTGAGATATAATTGTATGTTCACCTCTTAAATAAGAATATTATCCATTTTCCTTAAAAATAAAACAAGCATTATGCTAATATATATAGTAATATAATTACATTTCTGGTGCAGCTGTGTAAAACTACTATTTTTGATTGTGTGTGTACTTTCTTAAGATACTTGAGCAGTTTGCAGACATTTGTGCAACAATTCACAACTCTAAGCAAAGGGAAATTTAATCAAGAGTGACATTGATGGCAATTTTGCACTAACTGCATGGTAACATTTTGTATGAACAAAACTATGACTTTTCCTAAATTGATCTTATGACAAATTTTGTAGCAAATAAATACCTGGTGGTTTTTTTTTTCTTTTCCTCCATGAATGTAAAATACCATTTTTGGAAACTGTTTTTCATTCTCACATATAAGAAGCAAACCAAAGACAAAATTCCAAGTAAACAAATATAATGTTTAATGTGAGATTGAACACGAACACACACACACATGCTTTAGCTTTTCCTTAATATAATCTTATCTAATCAATGTTGCATACACAGTGAGTAGTATCCAGCTCCTATGTGAAGATATTTACAAACACGGAAGGGGCACTTTTTGGTTGGAAGGAATTTTGGAAATCAGTTTTATGAGTAGGAGCTGAATAATACGATCCTTAACAGGTTTGACAATATTCTGAAACCATGTTTGGTCAATATCCTAAAGAGAGGCACTGCTGGGTGAATAATTGATTTTCTTTTCCTTCAGTGGCAATTTGGGGGAGGGAGGGGCATTGACTTGAATTAAATGAATTCTTATTTTTTTAAGCATTTTTGATGAATCAAAATGCTGTTTGGGTCTGTTCTGGAGCAGGAATTCAGACCTGGATTTTTCCTTGTTCCATGTGCATGCCTAATACCTGGGTTATACATGATCAGGAGAAAAAGGCCGGGGACAGCAGCCACACCACTACCTCCTCTTCTTCCTATGGCTATTGTATGAATGGCTCAAACTGTTCATGTGAACTTTATGGCTAGTTTCAATTTGACTGAAGATGCAATTTTCAGAGAATAAATGCTGACCAAGAAATTTCTCCCAGGTCCAGCTTTGAATATTATTTGAGTGCAATGGAGCCTATGGCTAGGGACAATTCTTATTCCAACCTTTTGTGGCAGTAGACAGTGTTCTTGCAGTGGAAACAGCATAACTCCATTGTACAAGGAGCAGGATTTGGGGCTCCCTCTTACAGATCACAGGCTACACTTCCACAGGAATGTCCTTGCGTACTGCAATGCAATGATGATATTGTGCCAAACTGGATGAAGGGCAGATGTGAGAGACCCACCAGATTCACTCCCCTCTCCCACGAAAGATAAAACAGAACAGAAACAAACCAAAGCACACCATACAGAGGACACTAATAGATCAAATGTAACTTTAGCTTTGGATATAAAGTGGCAGCTGCTTTAACTCTGTTGCTGTACTGTGGTCTGGCATTCCTTTCTCTGGTAAATCCCCTTTCTGTGTTCTGGGGGAAGAAACATCACCCCTGCACACTATTCAAGAGAAGGGAAAACCTATGGTCACTGTCTTTTTTGGCACTCTGACATTTAGGTGGAGAGACAGAGCAGACACAGACCATCAGTGCTAGGATGAAAGAATTGTGATCACCAAATAGCTCCAAGTATGCAAGACATCACTCCCAAATCTGAACAGTCCAAACATTACACTCTGGGGAGAGTCCATGTCTATTATAGAAGTGTAGGGCTGAAAAGAACCTTGAGAGGTCATCAGGTCTAACCCTGTATGCTGACGCAGGACTAAGTGAACTTAAATCATCGCTGCCAGATATTTGTCTATCTCACTTTTACAAACCTTTACAAATGGGAATTTTACAATCTCCCTCAGAAACCTATTCTATTACATAATCAGGGACAGATTACACCTGGTTCTCACATGGATACACAGCCTGTGGTTGGGGAAGGCACAGAAAATCTGCAGAGACTGATTCCTCCCTCACACTCTAACAGGCCATCATGCCCTAAAGGGAGAAGGAAGGAAGTTATTGGGTCATGGCCCTTATTCACACTGGTGGTCAGCTTTGCAGCTCAACTGCAGGGTGCCCAAAGGCTCCATCAAGAGTTTTGCTTTCCAGGGGTAGCTATGCACCATCCCGTGATATTCCTAGAATATAAAATCAAGGTTTAAGAGAAACAGACCTAAGTTGCTGGCAAGAAAGTCTATGTTTCCATCAGAAACACAATAAGAACCATATGGCATTGTGTGGAATAGCAACTAATCATCAATCATATTTTTGGAGTTAAGAATTATTAATTTAATAATGGTAAAACTGTTTCTGGCTTACTGACTACAGTATTATTTTTTCTGGTTCCTAGTGCACTTCTAATAACTGCATAAAAGCAAACAGTTTAGTTTCATTCTTTTGGCCTCCTCCCCCCAAGTACAGGCAAGTATTGTAGTAGTTTCTCAAAGTGGTATGTGTTTATTTCAATGTACAATCACACTATCATTGTCCAGGCTGTGGCTGTCCCCTGGACTATTCACTGAAGTCTATAAGCCATGCAAGACTTGTTACTGGGCATAGTGGGGAATCTACCCAAAAGGCCATTAGATCTGCTTGGACTGATGCTATGTTTAAAATAGGTTTAGGAGGAGTTCTGAAAGTTAAGCGGAAACATTGTCGGTGTTGCTAGGGAGTGGGTCAGGCGTGTAAATAATAGTTCACCTTGCTTGGTATTTATATCTTTCAGACAGTCAATTTTTGCCATGTCCTGCCCTGTCTCAAGTGGTGCTTTGCCAACCTATGTATGTAATTCCTTAATCATTCAGTACAGAATAATCTTCCTTCCAATCCCCCAATCAGTTTCTCTTATTTTCTCTGAATTCTTTCCATGTTGTCATCTTGTAATCAAATGTTCAAACTAAAATGCAAAATTCTAAACACTGGTGCTTACAGACACAGTTATGTTAGGTACCATTGGCAGAGACAAAAGCTTGTTGAGAAGAAGCAAGCCTAGCCTTAGCTGCCACTCAGGTTTGGCTCTCCACCATGCTGAGAGTGGATGGTAAAGCTAAAACTTAAGCAAGTGGCATTGTGACATGATGCACACAGGTCACAGCATTAGTCAGGTTTAGTCCTACAGCTCCTCTGTCAAGACTTGAGTGGCACTGCAACCTCTGTACACCTGACTGCAGCCCCATTCCCTCAGTTTTGACCCTACTGTCCCCCTTGGCATGATGTAGGACCATGGGGCCCAGCCTGAGAGGGAAGTAGGGCAGTCAGCATTGCTCCTCCTTGCTGCCCTGGGGCCAGCTACTGCAGCAAGATTCCCCACTGGGGGGGCCTGTTAGACTCTGCCTTGCTTCCTGCAGTCTGCATGCCTTTCCCCGGTCCCCAGGACTCACTCAGTGACTGCTTCAAGACCTGATACAAGTATGGGGCAGCTGGCTGGGAGAAGAATGGGGAGGACACTGGAGGCGTCTACACAATGGGGTTTTGCCTAGACCCTAGTGATGGGTCTCGGTGGGAGACTATTTTGTTTCCTTGCTCCAGATAGAAATTTTACTGGAAAATAAACTTTGGGCCTCATGCCCTTTGGGCACTGTGTATTGTTTATACTATGTGAAAAAATTATGAAGATGCCCTGAGCATCTTGCCCTATTCATAAGAGATGCCTGGATTTACAACCAAATTTGCATTTGCCATTTTGGCTGCAAATATCACACATTAACCACATCTTCGCCATGTTATTGCAGCTGTGTTAGTCCCAGGACATTAGAGCGACAAGGCTGGTGAGGTAATATCTTTTATTTGGCACACTTCTGTTGGTGAAAGAGACAAGCTTTTAAACTTACTCAGAGGTCTTCAAGTAGCATTACCATACCTCATATTTCCTATAGAGGACATGCCAGGAGGAAGGGGAACTAGAGTTTTTACTGTACAGTTTCTTTCTACTTTGAACATCTAACATTTATAAATAGCAAGTGTTAGGGCCTCAGAAAGAAACCTAAATCATATTTAAGTGTATCTTTTTACCTGCAGTCAGTTCTTTCCCACTCTTTTTCTTCTTGTCATGCCCATGCATATTTCTCTATAGAAAATGTCTTTCTCAGCAGTCTTTGATTGCCTATCAAGTAGCCATGAACATCTTTCTAAATGTGTCCCTGATGTTGTGCTGTTCAAGCAGGATTTTCTTCAGTGACTTAGTCAATGCTGTTCAACACTTACTTCTGTGTAGCTGTTGGCAATGGTTCTACTTTCAGAGCTGGATGCACAACCAGCAACCATCTCTCTTGGACTGTCCATTTCTTGAGGCAGTGCCACCACCAGTGTCCATGAAGAAGGATGGCAAACCAGTAAATATGCATGCCATTATTAAAACACACCAGGAATTACAGTTCTACCAGAACTGGTGTTGGAAAAAAGATGAACTCATGGACATTTTTTCATGGTTCAAAAATCCTATTGGACAGAGATTAGAGCACCAAAAAGGAGGTTATGTATGCTAACCGTATCTTTAGATGCTTTCCAAGAAATCAAGAAGAGCTCCATGTAACTTGAAAGCTTTTCTGTTTCTCCAACAGAAGCTGACCCTGTAAATGATATTGCCTCACCATCTTGTCACATTAAATACCTGTCTAATTCATAGTCTAGTAGAATTCCAGAGTCTCTCCATTATTTTTTTTTCTGGTTTGTCTTCCATTTAATATTTCTGCTTTGAACTATCATAAATCTTAAGGCCAGAACGGAATATTTTGATGGTTTAATCTGACCTACATATAAGGTCATAGAATTTCACACTTTAATTACTGCATCAAGACCATAACTTCTGAATGGGCAAGATTTAAAGAATTCAAGAGATGGAGAAACCATCACATTTCCTTAATTGTTAAATTATCTTCACTGTTTAATAAACATGTTATTTTCTAGTCTGAATTTGCACAGCTACTGTTTCCAGCCATTTGATCTTACTATGTTAGTCTGATAGATTAACTGTCATGTAAGTAGAGCCCTGCAAATCCGCGGGTATCCGCTGAAGATCCGTGGGTATCTGCATCTGCGGGTGCGGGTGCGGATAACCGCAGACCCATTGCTGCGGATCATCTCATGGATGCAGCTTCTATTGTTACCTTATCACAGTGGGATCCATTGCTGAAACTGCTACATGCAGCATGCCGGGGAAGCAGGAAGCGCTCTGGCCAATCCTAGATTGTGATCTGCCAGCCAATCAGAGTCTCAAGGTGGGACTTGGTGACTCACTGCTGGCCTTTGATTGGCTCATTCCCCTGCTTGCTTCTTCCTTTTCTTGCTTCCAGTTGGCAAGCCATTGCTGTCAATCAGAGATTCCATAGGTGGGCAAAGAAATCTGATTGATAGCAGAGCATGCAAACCCCAAACAAGAAAGGAAAAAGTGGGTGGGACCCATGTGGGAAATGAACCAATTAAAGGCTGAATAGTTGTATGTGAGCCCAAGCTCGGTTGCAGTTGCGGTTACAGATGCAGCTAAACCCTGGCATACAGATTTCAAATCGGATTAATGTTATCACTGAGCGGATGCAGATCAGATGTGGTTTCACATTTTTGTATCCGCTCAGGGCTCTACATGTAGGTATCTATATCATGATAAAATCCTTTCCAAGAGAAGGTTAAGAAAGATCACAGACACCATCACCAGATGTAATGCTCTAGCACTGGCTCCACTAATGTCTTGTAGATTTGTAAGAACACTGCCTATTTCTAATCAGTATTCCTCTGTGCATACATTCAAGATTCACATTTACTCTCTGAATCACTGCATTGTGTTGGAAGCTCAAGTTCAGTTGCTTTTCCACCATCACTTACACCCTTTTCTGTGTTACTGCTTTCCAAAATACAGTCCCCCAAAAGTGTAGCCTACTTTCTTTGTTCCTAGGTCTATGATTTTGCATACAAGTGTAACACTGATCCACACATAAGCATCAGCAGTGGAGACCAAACCTGGAATCTCTGGTGTTCATGAGCGTCTACCACATGAACTAAAAGATATCTGTTAGCCAAGGTTGTAGCAGGCTCATTAACCTTTAGCCACCACCAGAGAGGTACATAGTACCATATGAAGCTAGCAGGTGTTACAGAAGTATAAAAATTCATGTTAGTCCAATGGGCCTATAGCAGATTGGCAGCTCTCAACCCACCTGGTGGGTGCCTCCTGGTGTTTTTACTAGGGAATCAGCTCAAGTGGCCCCCCTCCAGAGGTCAGTGCTCCATCTCTTCGCCACACTGGACTCTGTTCCTGAGTCCTTTCTTGGGTCTTATCCCTCCAGCTAAACCTGATAATCCACCTCTTCCAGGGATTTGGGCACTAGACAGTCAATGGCCACAGCTCACCCTGGTTCCAGCTACTATAGCAATTAATGGCCCACAAGCATTGCCATGCTGCTCCTGGCACCCATGCCACTCCTGGCATACTGGTGGAGTTGGGAACTGCCCTGGCCCATGGTCCCTGTGTGCCTCCACTGAGGCCTCTGCCTCCCTCCAGTCACTCCTCATTTTGTGTTGACACCCTGGGCCATTTTTCCACAGTCCCAGTCACCCACAATTTCCCACCACCAGAGACAGCTACCATCCATTCCTGGCTCCTCACCCCTGGATCACCACCCCACCCCTGCTGCCTTCTGGCTCTGGCCTACTGCCCCAGAATCCCATCTGCCACCCCTCTAGCCCTCCTTGCCTTCATGTCTTCTGGCTTCAGCTTTCCCAGTGCTGGTCAGCTCTCTATGACCCTCTGTGAGCTCTCCAGGGTGCTTGCTTCCCCAGCCAGCAAGCCAGAGGGAGAACCTTTTCCCTGAGCCCTCCCAGGTCAACTGCACCAGCTACCTCTGCTCCTTCCTCTTATACAGGGCTCCTGCTCTCTGATTAGCTCAGCAGTCCAATTACCACATTGGCTTCTGGCTCTCAGGTCCAATTAACCCCTCTCAGCACACAGTGGGGGTACCTGCACTGCTACAAGGCCCAGTTTATCATGCAATTCAATTCACTTTGTAGAACTAACCAGTTTTCATTATGTACTGCTTTTTCAATTATTGGATCATCTATGTTTTACCAGCAATGATTTTATATTTCATTCAACATCATTGATAAAGCTAATGAATAGCTTGGGCTAAGAACAGACACCAATCATTCCCTAGATGTATTATCTTCTAATGCTATGGTCCCTTTTGTTTTTCTCAGTGCTAACTGATATTTACAGCTCACTCAATTTAATATCAACAGCAAATTTCATTCATCTTCTGTTTACTCTCACTTCTAAATCTCTAAGATATTAGTGCTGATCCTTACTTGAATCTCTGAAGGGCCTCAGCCAGTCATCTTTCCACAACTCAATGTATTTCCATTTTTCATAAATGTTTGTTTAGGGACCCTTAACCAGTCTTCATTTTACATGCAAATAATTTGAGATGAACTAATTTGCCCTAATTTTGTTGAGAATAATTCCAAAACTACTAAGAAACACTTCACTGAAATATAAGCATCAGTCCAGACTTAGACTGTGGCTGGAAGGTTTACTGAGAGTGGAAATAGGGTACAAAATGCCTCCCACCTTCCATCTCTGATCAGATGAGTGTGCAGAGTGAGGCCAAGGAGGAGTAATACCTTTTAAGGACATTTTTCCTACTTTAGTGACCTTGCAGAAGTCTTATGGGCTTTTTAGATCAAAAGGGACCATCATGATCATATCGTCTGATCTTCTGCACATCACACAGTGATCTCGAGTTCTCCTTAGTATTTGGGCTCTGTGGCAGAGGGAGATGTGGAGTGTCAGCTAGATCCTTCCTCCCACATTCAAAGTGATTATATAGTAGAAAGAAATGAAATTCTTCCAAGAGTGGGTCGCAAAACTGCAGCACAGGCATACATAGATTCATAGATCTTTTAAGTCCAGAAGGAACAAGGACAACCATCTGGCATTACATCCTTCATAACACATTCTTTAGAATTTTACCCAGCAATTCTTGCAACTGACCCTGGACTGTAGTAGAAGAATCTTGTCCTTGCATTCTCCCACTGTAAGTTCATGCCCTCATGGTCTTCTTGACTGCTCACATGCCCCAGCCCCTCAGTCTGCATAACTATAACAATGACCTACTACCAAGCAAGTTTCTATTGATCATGATGGATTTCAAATCCTCATGTAAGACCTTCATGGACTGTCACTTCCTATGCAAGGACACAGTAATAGTTCTACTGCACTGAAGGTTTTTTTTTGGCCAGGAAGTATAGAAGGATAGTAAGGATTTTGTCCTTTAATGCCTAAGTATGTTGGCTAGATCTTCAGCAGATGTAAATTGGCCTAGATTTATTGACTTATGACAGCTGAAAATCTGGTGCTTTATATTTAAAAGTTTGATAATAAAAGATGCCTTCCATAGGCTACAATATTTTGCTTATATAGCATTAGAAAAAAATTCCATAATATGGAAAGAAGCTCCCATCTGGTCAAAACAGGATTAGCTAATCTTTTCTATTTAAGGATATGAACTCCAATAACTATTTGTTCCATACATTTTTTCTGCAAAAGACGCATATGTTCACTGTTACTGCCATCAGAATGAGTTTCAGAAGGGTCCATAAACCCTTTAGAGATGTTTTTTTAATAGTAACTAGTAATATTTTTTTCAAATAAAAAAATCTAATGTTCTTAAAAGTGCAAGATAGTGTAAAACAAAATAGTTGTTTCATGTGATATTATAAATATATATTTTGAACTATTGAGAAATTTCAGGTACACTATTCTTCTCTCAAAGCTGTTTGAGAAACATTAAAAATAGTTTTGGGATGGTGTTTTAATTTAAATAAAAAAAATCTTGTTCTCAGGATCTATCTTCTCTTGGTTTATATGATATAACCTGAAAAATCAAGCATGAAGTGAAACTATTTAAAACATGAATTGTCTAATTTAGATCACTGAATTTAAGGCAAGTTAACATACCAAATCAAGGCAGTAGTGAAATTGAACCTTTAAAAGCAAGGAAATACATGAATATCTAAACATCAAAGCTAAAATAATACTTCAGGTTCAAATGAAGTAGTTTGCTTTTCACTGGGTACAATCTGTGCTAAATAGATTCAATTAAAGGAGAAAATGACGTCTTCTGAGCAATGCACTGGAACTGGACATGGTAATCTAGAGGTAATTCTTTGTTCTGCTCTGATTTTAGCACCCATGCCACTTTGAGAAATCTATTAAAATCTTTCTGTGCCTCTCATGTCCGTGTACTCAATGAGTACACTAATAGTTCCTTCCTCTCACCTTGTCTGGCTTTTCTGTTCAAGCCTTTCTCTTACACACAGCAGCTATGCATAGAGCTCCAAAGAAGTCAGTAAGACTGTGTGTGGGTGCAAAGGTTAGCCTGAGATAAGCTGCTTGCAGCATGAGAGCTACAGATTATACATTCGTAGGGAGAGGAACTGTGTCTTATTGGGTATGTCTACACTGAAAAGTTTTTTCAGGACAAGGAAGCTTATTTTCTGTGTCTGGGCATTAAATTTGCTGTTTTGAAACAAGCCATTCTGTATCCTGAAAAAAGGAACCACTATCGTGATTCCGTTAAACCTGGTTTTCTGTCGATATACCACTTATCTTGAAACAGGTATTTTGGAAAAAAACCCACTATTTTGGGTGCGGAATAGGGTTTTTTTGAAATAACTTTGTTTCCTGTGACCTTCTCCCGAGACAGACCTTCCTCCCTGGGTTCCTGGAGGAAATATAGCCTGCCCTGGTCAATGAAAGGTCAGGGTTCAAGCCTCTGGTCAGATCTTTCCAGAACTGGGTGGCTGTGCCCACAGACAGTCAGCCATGGCAGCACAAGGGCGCCGGTGCTGATGAAGGGCACCCTCATGAACCCATGAGGAAACCCACAACCTCCTGGCCGTCTTGAGCCAGGAGGACATACACACCTCCCTCAGGGCCCAGCACAGAAAGCAGGAGGTGTATGCCTCCATGTCGCGAGACATGGCAGCAAAGGGCCATACCTGGGACATGGAACAAGTGTGGGCCAAGTTCTAGGAGCTGAGGCAGGCATAGCAGCGGGCCGGAGAGCAGAGGGACCTCACCAGTTCCTGTCGGTATTTCCAGAAGCTGGACACCTTCCTGGGCCAGAAGCCCAGTGGCCTCCCTGTCTCAGTGGTTGACTCCGGGGAGCCATCATCCACTGGGAAGCCATGCAGCAGCCAGGAGGAGCCGCAGGCCTCCCAAGTGGCCTTCCACCCTGCAGCCAGTCTGGAGCCAATCCGTGCCTCTCCAACGGAGACCACCATATTGGAGGAGCAGGAGGAGGCTCCCAGTGTGGAGGAGGACGTCCCCAGCAAGGGGACATAGGGCTGCAGAGCTGCAGCACCAGCAGTTGAATGCCTCCCCAGTGGGCAATGCTGGGCACATCTGTGGGTGGTGAGAGACAGTGCAGGGGGAGGTGGAATGGGGACAGGACAGGTTCTGGGGGAGGCATCCTGAGGACCTCCCATGGGGCTAGAGGGGCTGGTGGCCATGTGGCAGCGATACATGGAGCCGGGGAGATTGGCACCGTGTGGGGAGATGTGCTGGCAGGAGAGGCAGTATGCCACCAACCCTGTTGGCACATAGTCTCTGAGAAACCTCCAGAGCACAGCTGCCCACTGGTTGCCAGCATGGGCATTGTGCTTACCTGCGGGGGGGGGGAGCACTGCTCAGTAGGGCATACAAAAGGGACCCCACACCAAAGAAGGGGCACAGGGACTGCAAGAGGACAGCAGGTACCCCCAGGCACCACAGCTCTGGAACTAATAAGAGGCTTTTTTCCTCCACTTCTCTCCAGCAGCCAGACCACTCATGCCTTCCAGGGCAACACCAGCCAAACCCCAGATGAGGAGGAGGGCACTGCTTCTTAGGCAGAGCATTTGAAGATCTCATCTGCATCAGGGACCGTGTGGACCAGTGAATGGACCTGTGGCTGGAGTGGGAGTTCAATCATCGCAGGGTTGAGCAGGGGTTTGGGCAGCACAGAACTGGCTGCTGGGGACCATGGTGGAGCTCCTCCAGGAGAAAAACTGCACCCTCCAGCACCTAGAGCACAAGCAGCACTCCCCACACTCTGAACCCTGCTTCAGCACACCCCCTCCACAGCACTGGGCCAGGACTTGAGGTGGCCGGCTGCAGGCCCAGGACCCACTGGCTCCTGGCCAGTGTCCTGGCCTGGCACATCCACGCTTCCCTGAAAGGCCCTACCCCTTTCCCCAACCCTAACCCTCGCCCCCCCGCCTTGTCCTCTGTAAATAAAGCCCTCATGCACTGTGTTTCAGTGTTCAGTGACTTTTGTTGGTGGTGGATGTGGTGGAAGATGGGCGGGTGGTGGTGAGACGGGGGCAGGTGCAGGAGGGAAGGTCTCAGTGGAGGAGTGTGGTGGAAAACTCTCCCTTCTGTTGTCCTCTTTCAGAAAGTGGGTGGCCAGTGCTTCCTGAATAATTCAGGCTTTCCAGTGGGCCTGCTGCATGTGGGGCAGGGTGTCCTCTGGGTGCTCGAGGTTCTGCAGGGCAAGCCGCTCTGCCTTAGCTTCCTAAACTGGTGGCAGCCTTTCCCCCTGCAGGTCACACAGATTATGAAGGCAGCAGCAAGCACTGACAAGCAGTGGCAGGTTTCACTCACCGAGCTGGCATCTCTCTTCCCCATGTAGGGCCGCATTAGCCACGGCATCTAGGGGTAGGTCGAATCCTCCAGGATTACGATGGGCACTTGCATATCCCCGACGGTGATGTTATGCTCAGGAAACAGGGTGCCTGCCTGCATCCACCCGTAGAGGGAAGAATTACAGAGATTGCGGGCATCATGTGCCCTCCCTGGCCAGCCCACATAGATGTCCTGGAAGATGCCCCTGTGGTAGACCAGGGCCTGGAGGAAAATCAAATGGTATCCCTTTCTGTTAATGTAGCCCTGGACATGGTGTTCTGAGGCCTGGATGGTGATGTGCATTGAATTCAGGATCCCCACACAGTTGGGGAAACTGCATCTATGAAGGCCATCAAGTGTCTCTGGAAGGCTTCCTGGGGCAATAAGACAGGGCAGCAGGACCCAGTTTATGGCCCTGCACATGTTGATGACAGCTGCCCCCACCATGGACTTCCTGATCCCAAATTGCTGTGAAATGGAGTGATATGAATCCAGGGTTGCCAGCTTCTACAGTGCCATGTCCACTTGCTTCTCGACAGGCAGTGAGGGTTGAAGCTGGGTGTGCAGCCCACAGCAGAACTGGGGTGAGCTCATGGACCACGCTGAGGAAGATCTCCTTGCTCACCCAGAAGTTCTGCAGCCAGAGGCTGTCACTCCAGGTGATCAGCATGACTCTCCACCACCACTCAGTGCTTGCCTCATGTTCCCACAGCCGGCGAGGCACGGAGTACACTGTAATGAGCATGGTTGTTCCATGGTTTGCTGGAAGGGGTGCAGGCACCGTGTAGTGTCCCAGGGGTCGTGTGCTGGGGACGTCTGCCCCAGCATGCAAGCAGACTTCCCAGGCCCTGCCAGGTCTCATGCAGGTGACTCAGGAAGCATTGCAGTAGGGTCCGTCCCATGAACAGCTCCTCCCTCCATCTTGCCAGCCACACAGGGGAAAGGCCTGAGCTCCCTTCATCTTTTATAGTGCTGGCCAGAGGAGGGAAGACCATCAGCTGTGCCTGGATGCCATACTTCCCACAATGCACCCCTCCTTGCCTGCCCCTGCCCCCTTTATTTTTGGCATAGAAAGCCCTGTGTGGACTCGCTATTTCATTTCAGTGGTGCCCGCCTTATTTCAAAATAGATGTGCCATGAGGATGCTTTATTTCAATATATCTATTTTTCAAAATAACTTTTAAATAGTTATTTCAACATAGCTTTTTCAAAAAAAAAGAAAAAAATAAACGACAATATAGACATAGTCATTATGTATATGAGTGCTTAGAACTAACAGATCTTGGTCTCCATTGGGGATTATGTGCCACTACCATATCAATAATTATAAAAATATATGAGATTTTTTAACTTGAGTTTCTTTATGTTCTGTGTCTGAAAACTGGTGTGGAAGGGGGAGGAAAAAGATTGTGCTATATCTTCAATAAAATGCAGCCTTCAATTTTGTTGGTGAGGAACACTTTCCTGCTTGGATTTAAATATTTTTAATGAGGCTCAGAAACCTTAGACTCATAGAATCTGGAAGGGACCATGACTGGTCATCAAGTCCAGTCTCCTGCACTCATGGCAGGACCAAGAACCCTTATTAAACCATCCCTGACAGGTGTTTGTCTAACCTGTTCTACAACCTGCCCAGGCAACTTATTCCATTTTTTAATCACTCTGACGGTTAGGAATTTTTTCCTAATGTCTAGGCTGAACCTCCTTTGCTGTAATTTAAGCCCATTGCTTCTTGTCCTATCATCTGTGATTAAGGAGAATAATTTTTCTCCTTCTTCATAACAACCTTTTAGGTATTTGAAAACAGTTATATCCCCGCTCAGTATCCTTTTTTCTAGACTAGACAAACCCAGCTCTTTCAATCTTCCCTCATAAGTCAAATGTTCCAGACCTCTAATGATTCTTGTTGCACTTCTCTGCACTTTCTCCAGTTTCTCCTCATCCTTTTTGAAATAAGGCACCCAAAACTGGACAAAGTACTCAAGTTGAGGCCAATCAGTGCAGAGTAGGGTGGAAAATCACTTCTCATGTCTTACTCACAATGCTCCTGGTTATATGCCCCAGAATGGCATTCACTTTTTTTTGCAACAGTATTACACTGCTAACTCATATTTAGCTTGTGATCCACTATTACACCCAGATCCCTTTCTGCAGTACTCCTTCCTAGGCAGTCATTGCCCATTTTGTATGTG
The DNA here is from genome assembly GCA_007922195.1 of Podocnemis expansa. Taxonomy (NCBI): domain Eukaryota; kingdom Metazoa; phylum Chordata; order Testudines; family Podocnemididae; genus Podocnemis; species Podocnemis expansa. Next base: position 42,305,364 of record ML681994.1, read on the forward strand.
TGCAAGGGAGTACTTGGCACTTATCTTTATTGAATTTCATTCTATTTATCTGCAACCATTCTACCAGTTTGTCCAAATAATTTTGATTTGTGATCCTATCCTCAGAGTACTCACAACCCCTCCCAACTTGGTATCGTCTGCAAACTTAATAAGTTTGCTCTCTATACCATCATCTAAGTCATTGATAAAAATATTGAACAAAAGTGGACCCAGGACAGATCCCTGTGGCACCCCACTCATTATGTCCTTCCAGCCTGAATGTGAACCATTGATAACAACCCTCTGGGAGTGGTTATCCAACCAGTTTTTCACCCATCTTATAGCAGCTCCATCTAGTTTGTACCTCCCCAGTTTATTAGTAAGCATGTGATGTGAGACTGTATCAAATGCCTTACTAAAGTCTAAATATACCACATCTACCAGTTCCCCTCTATCCACAAGGCTCATTACCACATCATAGAAAGCTATCAAGTTGGTTTGACATGATTTATCTTTGATGAATCTATGCTGACTAGCCCTAAGCACCTTAGTCTCTTCTAGATGTTTGCAAATCAAGTCCTTAATTATCTGTTCCATTTCTTTTCCTGGTACAGAGGTTATTGGGGGAGTTTTTGAAATGCACAAATACAAATCTCTTGCTGCTTTTCATACCATGCTTTTCTTTACACCTTGAATCAAGTTCTAATTCTATTTATTGAGGATTTACATTTCAGTCACCAATAGTAATTTCTATCCTTTCATCTATTTTCATATTTTTATTCTTTGAATATTTTTCAGACAGATATTTCCAATCACCTTATTTTTAATTATTTTTTCCAGTTTTAGCTGCACATCATTTTACTTGGGCCAACTTTCTTTTATATTTCAGATACCTTTGATGGACCTTTGATTTTGAAGTAAATCTGCCCTTTTTATTTCCTCCTACTGTTGTAAATGCTGTTCAATTTATTCTAGCCAGTCTGGTTCTGATTTTAGTTTCCTTTATTTATATGCCATTATTTCACCTTTTCAACTTTTTCACCCAGTAATTTCACATTTTCCAATTCCTTTCAACTGCCTGGAAGTGTTTTTTTCTTTAATGTATTAGCTACCCCTCCACACATGCCCCCCCTTCTTTCTTTGGAGGCGTTTTCTTATCTTTGAATACTTGTTGTTTCCTTTGTAACCCCATTGCTTGGTAGGATCATAACCTTCCTCATTCAAGTAACTGAAAATCCATTGTTCTCCATAAAACAGAGCATGGGGTTTCTGCTATTATACTTAACACCTGAGATATCGCCTATTCCGTTTAAGTAAAGAAAACTTTGGAGCTAACAACTTTCAGCATTTTATTATCAACCTTTGGTTTTCTAAAGAAGGGATGGGGGGAGAACTAGACCCATCAGCAGTCAGTCTGCAGTGTTTCTTTTCACTGTTTCAATTGCATTTTGAAAAAAAAGAAAAGAAAAGAAAAAGATCTATTGTGCTCTGTGATATGATTGGGCCAACATGCAGAAAGAAACAGGGGGGTTATGAAGGAAAAGGACTGATAATAAGTGCAACAGAATATTGAAAACAAAATTAAAAGAGCATTTTGGCTGGGAGAGATTTTTCAAGCTATTAAAAGAGAAAGAAAAAGGACTACCTCTGTTCTGTTATTTTTCACATACACTGAAAAAGTCTCAAATGAGATCATAGTCTTGTTTTATCTTTTATTTCTCTTTTCTAAATCTATATTCTCTTTCCAGCCTGTATTTTATTAATTACTTTTAAAGACTAATAAAATTTCTTTCTATACATACTGAAAAGGCTAGTTTTCCTTTTTGCTTTCAGTTATAAACACTAGTCAAGACTAACTTACATTTTAAATTTGGGCCTGGCAAAGTCCTGCAAGATATATTGCAGTGAACAGCATAGGGGATCAATCTAATGTCCACTGAAGCCAGTGGAAAGACTTAAAGAAACTTCAGTGGGTTTTTGGATTAGGTCCTATTTTTTTAGGTGATTAATATACAACTGCATCTGCAGAGTGAAATGAATTCTGGAGAGTACTGTCTCACTCCAAATATCCTGCCAATTTTGGTAATTCTGCAGTGCCATAATTTCTCTCTGGTGAAAACCAGGAAAGTTCATTTTAAATGTTAATATCTTTAATCTTTATTGGCATGACAAACCATGTCCACATGTGTTCCCAAAGTTAATGTTCAAATTCTAGCCCGTTGGCTGTATGTGCATGCAGAATGTTATGATCATTTTCTCTGTTTTTATGCCGTGAGGCATAGTGGCTGAATGTCTCTCATTAACAACTCATTAGTTTAATTCAGTATCTTTTGAAGAAGTCTACAGTAATGTACATTGCTTTATACCATACAACAAATCCCTGCTTAATTCTGCTATAATTGCCTTCTTTCCCCATGCCAGGAAGTAAAGATGAAGTTTGCCTCACATTATTACTCTTTCATCAGCAAAGCTTGTTTAGGCAATACACTGAAATGTACCTAAAGTCAATTTGCAAAGATTCATCCTTCTGTAGGATTTAATCTGAGTATTTTTGTGTAAAAATTGTGACCCTGGATGCCTCCTACACAGAGACACATTATGTACTAAATTCAATTATCATCTATTATTATTTCCTTTATGACAATGCATACACATCTCAGTGAGGCACCTTGTTATGATAGGCAGTGTTCAAACAGATAAATAAGACAGAACATATAATGTAGGAGAAAGTGTGAGCTAATACATTCTAACTGGCATGTTCCAAAATTCTTGTGTAGGTAGACCTGAAGAGATTTCATACACCAAGGCAGTGTTGCCTCTAAGCTGCATGGCAGCACAAGTGTGCAGCCCCTGCCACTCACCTGCACAGGGAACAATGCCGGCCGCACATGGCCAGCCACCACAGCCTCTACCCAGCCAGAAGAAGCAGTCTTCTGGCCAGCAGAAAACTTCCCTGAGCTGAGAGCTTTTAAAATTCCAACCTGAGCCTCTGCGTATGCTCAGTCAGAGCATGTTCCCGGTGGGAGGAGTCGTCTGTGGCCTGACAGCACCTCTCCGGCAGCCAGGTAAGGGGACCCCAGGGACAAATGGGGAGGGAGGCAACTGGTGGGGAAAGGGTGTGGGGGTTTGGGGGAAAGATGAAGTCAGGCCAGCTGGAGGGATGATTGAGAAAGTGGGCAGGTCAGTTAGGGTGGAAGGAAGGGAAGAGACCAGCTGGGGGAGAGGAAACGGGGGGGGAGGGCTTGTCTCCCAAATTGTTACGCAGTGCGCACCATAAGTTGCTCAGCTGCATCAGTGGCTTAGAGGGAACATAGCACCACAGGTTGGCCCCCATTTTCAAAATAGGGAATAAGGAGGATTGGAGAATGACAGGTCAGTAACGCTCACCTCAGTTCCTGGAAAAATCATGGACCAGGTCCTCAAGGAATCCATTTTTAGGCACTTGGGAGTGGGAAAGTGATCAGGCACAGTCAGTGTGGGTTCACCAATGGTAAGTCATGGCTGACCAACCTGGTTGTCTCTGAGTGTGTGGATGTGTGAAAAGCAGTGGACATGATATACTTCAGCTTTAGCAAAGCTTTTGGTATGGGCTTGCATAGTATTCTTATCAGCAAGTTAAAGAGGTATGGGTTGGATGAATGGACTGATTATGAGAGATAGAAAGCTGAAAAGATCATTGATGAATAATGATTGATGACTTGATGTTTTGTTGGCAGCCAGTAATGAGTTCAGCGCCCCTTGGGTCATTGCTGGGTCTGGTTTTGTTCAACATCTTTATTAATGATCTCTAGACAATGTGATGGATTGTGCCTTCAACAAGTTTGCAGATGACACTAAGCTGGGGGGGGGTGTGGGAATGGTAGATAGTCTGGAGGACAGGAATAAAATAATGAGTGACCTAGACAAGCTAGAGGATTGGGCCAAAAGAAATCTGAGGTTCAACAATGTGAAGTGCAAAGTCCTGCACTTAGGGCAGAAGAATCCCATACCTTGCTGCAAACTGGAGAATAACTGGCTGGGCAGCACGTCAGCAGAAAAGGACCTGGGGGGTTACAGTGGACAAGAAACTTGATAAGACTAAAGAGTGTGTCCTTATTGCTAAGAAGACTAACAGCATATTGAGGTGCATTAATAGGAGCACTGCCAGCAGATTAAGGGAAGTGTTTATTCTCCTCTATTTGGTACTGGTTATATCTTGTTTGAAACACTGTGTCCAGTTTTAGGGTCCCCACTGCAGAAAGTATGTGGTACAATTGGAGAGTCCAGGAAAGGACAACAAAAATAACTTTTAAGGAGTGCTTACCGGAACTAGACTTACTAACTCTGCATAAATGATGGGTGATAGGAGGATTTGGTACCAGTCTTTAATTATCTGAAAGGAGGTTCCAGGGAAGATGGAATTAGGTTGTTCTTAGTGGTGGCAGATGACAGAACTAGGGATCAAAGGTCTCAAGCTGCAGTCAAGGAGGTCTAGGTTGAATATTAGGAAAAACTGGTTATGAGGACTGTGAAGCACTGGAATGGGTTACCTAGGGAGGTGTTGGAATCTCCTTTCTTAGAGGTTATTAATCTGTGGGTTGACAAAGCCCTAGCTGGGATGGTTTAGTTGGAGTTGTTCCTGCTTGGAGTAAGGGATTTGGACTAGATGACCTCCTGAAGTTTCTGCCAACCCTAGTTTTCTATGATTCTAAGATTTGTTCACTTGATTAAAAAAAAAAAGAGAGAGAGAGAGAGAGTCTATTTAACACTATAACATATCCTACCCAAATAACCACAAGTAATAGGCATATATGTTGGAAGTCTCATGAGAGAAGGCCAATAATGAATGGGTATAGAGACTGAACTATCCTTTCATCCTTAAAAAATGGTTTTCCAGGTTAGGATGATAAAATTGTATGAGTAGGCTTGTATTGCTACTGCTATACTTGTTGGGGGGGACACCTTCATTTCCCAGTGATGCCTCCTCAGTTACTCTTTCAAGAGTATACAGAAAAGAAAATGCTAAGAGCAGTTTTGTAAATGATAATCAGTTACACTTTTGAGATCCTCACTTCTACAGACATTAATAAAGTCCTTTTAAGGAAAAAGAGCACAATGGCCATTGAAAAAAAATAATTTAGAACATGAAAGCCTGGAAGTGGCTGTACTATAAACTGCATCTCTAAGTAGTCTGTACTTTTAATTCTAGCAGAGCTAAGGTTAATATCTGAAGTCAAAAGAAAACTTTTTATACCTCTTATCTATAATTTTTATGCAGAATATGAAAAATACATGGAATTATTAACTGAAGACTATGATGGAGCAACCTGTGATCACAGCTTGAAAGAACCCAAGGGACAGGATGTCTCAAGAGTGGCTAGAGCATCTGCAAAGTCATAGCAGAGAGATAGTTTATTCCATTCTCTTGCCCAAAGGACAGTTCTTTAGTGTTCTGGATTTACCTTTGATCCAGAAGCTCAGGAAAAAGCCAACAGTACTTGTTTGAGGATAGTATCATGGAGTCATACAGGTGGACAAGAAAAGGCAGCTAATTGACTGTCGTAGTGGCAGCAATGCGGTATTCCAGCTTCCCACAGTACTGAATGGGAAAACTAAAACATTTGGTTGATTGGTATTTTCTTCTTTCTCTTGTTTGTTTGTCATAATGATTCCTCTTGGTAGCCTCTTCAGTCATACAACAGGAAGCCACAACCCTCCTGTAGCAGAGAGGATGGGCTCAAGCACCCAGGGTCCTCATCACCCACACCCCAGCTGTCTGAGCTGGGTAGAAAGGAAGCAGAGCCAGAAGTACCTCACAGTCGTGGACTGATTAGGGTCAGGGACAACCCACCTAATGAGGCAAGAGGAAATTGCTGAATCCTTGGAGCTAGGCATTATAAGAAGAGACATGGCCAGGCAGGAATGGGGGAAGCCTTGCATTCAGATTGCCTCAGGGCCAATTGAGGTAAGAACCCCAGAGCTTCAGGACCAAACTTAAACCATCACTGTACTTATCACTGTAAATAAAGGTACGTATCACTGTAAATAAAGCAAGTATGGTGTTGTAAGCCACGTAAGGTGTATGGATCATCTGTTACAGAGGGGAACTAGAGAGATTCATTACAACTCCCTAAACAAAATACATTTCTTAAGGAGGACAGCAAAAATACAGACAAAGCAGGATAGTTTTTCTTCACCAGAATTCAGTATATTTCTCTTTTCTGCTTTCAAGTAGATATCTCTCTTTTTCTAGAACTTTCAGAAGAGAGTAGAGAACAGCTCAATTAATCACACAACTCCAAGGATCAGATTTTAAAGAGATTTAGATACTTAAGGATGCAGATAAGCACCAAATAGCATTTTCAAAAGCACTTAGATGTTTCCCCATTTTAAATCAGAGTTAGGTGCTTAACTGTTTTACAATATCCCCCTGGGAACCTCTCTGCATCTTTAAGCACTTAACATATTCTCGAGCATCATCTTCTAGACATTTTACTTATTAATTATTTACAGATCATCAGAAATGTTTTGATTCACTCTAGTTCTTATGTTACAGCTTTGGCAGAACATTGTTAGCTTCTTTAAACTTACAAAATGAGTGGGTATGCTTAAAATTTTTCTCCAAAGCCTCTTCTTTGCTATATATCTTCAGTGTCTCAATTTCTATAAATATTTAATGCAATTTAATGTTAATTCTTAGTACAGTATTTTACTTTGAAGAACCTTTTTGCATGATATGTCAGTTGCTGCCTAACAAAGTGACACCCTAATTGCTCACTGGAGCTTGAAAAAATGACTTCTGCACTATCCCACAGTAACTCTAATTAGCACAGATTATAAAACACTGTATGACTTGTGTTGGAGGTAAAAGATATTGTACAGCCTACACGGGTTGTGCCTGGCTCTTCTATTGTCTTCCAAATTGTCCATTGTTCTTACATATCTGCGAAAAACATACCTACAAGATGTTAAAGTCTGATCTGCATGACACTCTCTCATGTATTTCTATCTAAGCATCTACCCAATGCAATCCTTACCACAAATGCAGATTAACATAAAACCATTCCAGTGGGATCCAATCCAACATTTATGCTTTCCTAGGATACATTCCTCAAGTACAGTCAATCTCCATTTTTTAAAAAATTAAGATAAAGTATTCCACCTCCTTTCAAATGAACCAGTACACTGAACTAACAGAGAAGATGAATGAAATGATGATATCATCATCTTAGGATAATACATTTATCAAAATCTACTTAATTTAAAAGCTATCGGGGAGAGGGAGCCCAAAATATTACACACAGAGACATGCATTTATAGCCCCCAAAAACCTCCCTTAAATAACCAGACTGTCTGAGGAGTTTAGAAAAAATGGTTGTCTTTATTACCCACCACAGTTTCTCAAGCGTCAAGATGACAGCAAGATGTGAAGAATGGCCAATGAGTATCTATTTCTCCAAAACACAGTATATAGGAGAGGCACTAAGTTATATCTATTACTCTCCCATTACATGTTATGTAATGATGACAGGTGGCCTGATGCTTGAGGGCCTTAAGCTAGGGCTGGGCTTCCTTCCTGTAGCACAATACCTCCTAAAGCAGACTCTTAACTCATAGTCCATTTACTTGAACTACGCCTTTTTCACAAGGACATGACAGCAAATGATCTTTTTGTATTCTTGAAGTGGTGTAGAAGTTTCTTCTGAAACAGTGAGAGCAAATTATGTGGCTTGTGATCCAGCACAGTACCAGCCATTGCATACAATGATGTAGGCTAATGTGTTTTATAAGTGGCTCTCAGCTTTTCCAGACTGCTGTGCCCCTTTCAGGAATGTGATTTGTCTTCCTTGTTCTGAAATTTCACACCACTTAAAACTACTTGCTTACAAAATCAGATGTAAACATTCAAAAGTGTCCCAGAAAACTAATAATGAAAAATTGCTTACTTTTTCATTTTTATCATATAATATATTAAAAAAATTGAATACAAATATTGTACTTATCTTTCAGTGTATATATAAAGCACTGCAAAAAAGTCATTGTCTATATGAAATTTTAGTTTGTGCTGACTTTGTCAGTGTTTTTACGCATACTGTCAACACAAGGAATATATCTAATTGACTTCATATATCCCCTAGAGAACCTTTGCATAACCCTAAATGTATGTGTACCCCTTGTTTAGAACCACTTTTTCATATAATGCAGGATAACTGTATTATATAAAGCAATTCTTATAAAGAAGTCTTTGTTTAACAATGTCTGGCTTTCCACCTTGTGTTCATTTCTTTTCCCCCCACCATCCACCCATTCCGCAAACACTCTTGCTGATCAATAGTTTCTTATCTTCTGGAAAAAGAATGGCTGGAAGTTGACAGAAAAGGGTCTTAGAAACTCGACCCAGCCAAATTAGGTGTCTTCTCATCTCAACTTTCTCTTTTTGACTGCTTCACTGTTAAAGTTGCACAAAATAAAAAAAAAAAATTTCCCTCACAAAATATCCCACTGAGTTGATCTCCATCCATTTTCAATAATTTTGCATACCTGAAATTTTAAAGCAATGGATATTTGTCATGCTGATTCATGCCAGAAACAGACAAAATTTTGTTCACATCAAACTTCTAACACACATGGGAGTAGAATATTGGCTCTCTTTGATCTTGTTTAGGGGACAGGAGAGTGAAAAGCACATTGTTTGTATATTCATTTTCTCTCACTGATGGGGAAGGGCTGTGGAGAAGTGAATTGAAGTGGAAGCTGCAATGTCATAATAATCCCCCAATCACCTGACTGTATCTCACAACTCCCTATCTGCTGGAGTGGTTTCCTTCATACAACCTTCTATTGTCAGATTAGTCCCATCTAAGGAAGTGAGGCCCAAGCCACAAAGATATTTGGGTTCCTAATTTTCACTGATATCAAAGGGCAATAGTCTCACATTCCTAGATTGTCCCTCTATCTGCAGAAGCCAGTCTCATTATGTCAATCTGTTCTGAGGTTTCTCTTTTCTCCAATGACCCTGTACTTCTATCTGTATAAATCATTCCACTTCCCTCTGTTCTTCCAGGTCCATACCAAAATGGCAGTTATCTAAAAGGACACCTAATCTATTAGGTAGACATTCTAAAAATGGCCACAAACTGATGTAGACACACATAAACAACTGATTTCAAAGTAATAAGAAAAGGAATTTAATTTAAACAAATTTAATTTGTTTTCAGTTTACATGAACGGCTTATAAAGCAGTCACTCCAGTGTCACTACAGTACAGGACCATTGCATTCCGTGCAAAACAAGTTGAAGGGAAAGTTACTATGGAACATGCTGGGGAAAAAAAGGCATTGGAGAAAAGGCATCAGGAGCTAGACCTAGCTGGTAGGTTTCATTTATAGAAAATGTGATTAAATCACATAGCAGACGCATAATCAATGAACATGACAAGAGCATAATTAAGACACAACAAGACTGAAATGAAACCTGATGATTTAGTGTGCAAACTTCTCACTGGGCCAGGGCAAGAAACGATTAATGGTCTGTCTTGAAAGATGGGGAATAAAATTGTCCACAGTTTAGGTACCCTATCACAGTGGTTTTCAAACCATGGGTTGACTCAGAACTAGGTACTGGTTTGTGGCGCTCCCTGCTGTTTCCACTGAAAGACTGGCATGTATTACTCATGCCTGTAATTTTTGGATCGTGGTCATAAATGATTTTTTTCAATTGTTCCCAAGCAAAAAAAGTTTGAAAATCACTGCTCTAGCAGAAGCATGGCAGGATAGTCCTGCTGCTGCAAAAGTAGTCAGAAGGAAACAGGAAAGAAGCTGATTTCCCTTGGGTAAAAAAAAAAAAAAATCTGTCTTCTACATTTGAAAGGAACTGGTTCTCATAGGTGTGAAACTTATAGTTGGCCTATGAGACAAGTGGCTTCCCTGGCTAGAGCTCAGGGGGCTTTTTGTCTAGGGCTATGGGGATTTTTCTTCTGTGACTGTAGCATGGGTATGGCTCATCTGCTGGTGAATTCTCTGCACCTTAAAGTCCTTAAATCATGATCTGAGGACTTTAATAACTCACTCATAGGTTAGAGGCATATTGCTGGAATGGGTGGATGAGATTTTGTGGCCTGCATTGTGCAGGAGGTCAGACTAGATGATCATACTGGTCCCTTCTGACCTTAGAGTCTATGGCCACGTCTACATTGCAGGGCTCAGTAAAGTTGACTTAATAAGGTCTACTTAAAGTCAACTTTATTAATTGTCTTAGAGATGTTCTGTTTGTCTAAGTTGACTTTATAAAGTCAACTTAAGCCAGAGGACCCATTTAAAGTTGACTTAATAAAGTCGACTTTAAATGGGCCCCCTAGCATAAGTTAATTTTATAAAGTCAAATTAAATGGCCCCACTGCACTAAGTTGACTTTATAAAGTTGACTTGAATGGGCACATTGCATTATGTCAACTTAATAAAGTCTACTTAACCCTTAAAGTCAATTTTAAGGGCAGGAGTTATTAAGTCACTTTAAGCAAGTGCTTAAGTCAACTTAATGAACTCCAAATTGTGCCCAGCAAGATGCTTAAGTTGACTTAAGTTTCTTTAAGTTGAGTTAAGGCCCTAATGTAGACATAGCCTATGAGTCTATGAAAGGAAGGGTCACCCAACAGATTGTTTCATCTCCTTGGAAGTGGGAGAAACAGAACAGATCTCAATATGATAAGGGACAACCTGGGGACAAGCTTGCTTCCCCCCCCAAAGAGATTATTTGAGCACTCTACAAATGAGAAAGATTATCTAGGACTCCATGAGTAAAAGGAATGCTACTGATGGCAGCCCTGAGTAGGTAAGGTATTTAAGTGAGTTTCTAATTTTAGCCACATGACCAGTTCAGTGATGTCAGTGTGACCTCAGATGATGCTTAAAATTAGGCATGTGCTTAAGTTCATTGCTGAATTTGAAATTAGGTCTATTTTTTTCCCTCTGTAAAATAACACAGGTCATTTAAAGCAAATAATTAACCAAACAATTTGCAAACACTTAGAAGATGATACAGTGCTCAGTAACAGTCTCTATGGATTTGTCCAGAACAGTTGCACCAAACCAGTCTGATAGGTTTCTTTGACAAGGTACAAGACATATATTGAAGGAAGTGGTAGATGTGGTATATCTTGACTTTAGTAAGACTTTAATACTGCCTGACAAGATCTTCTCATATACAAACTAGTGAAATACAATCAGATGGAGCTACATTTAAGGTGGATGCATAACTGGTTGAAAAATCATTTTCAGAAAACAGTTATCAGTGGTTCACACTCAAGTTGGAATGGCATACTGAGTGTGGGGTTGAGCAAGGATCAGTTTTGGATCTGGTTTTATTCAATATCTTCATTAATGATTTAGATAATGGCTGGTGATTTTACTTATGAAGTTAATAGATAATGCCAAGCTTGGAGGGATTGCAAGTGATTTGAAGGACATTAAAATTCAAAATGGCCTGGAAAAACTGGAGAAATAGTCTGAAGTAAATAGGATGAAATTCAGTAAGGACAAATGTGAAGTATACTGCCTAGGAAGGAATAATCAGTTACATACAAAATGAGAAATGACTCCACAGGAAAGAGTACTGGAGAAAGGGATATACGAGTTTTAGTAGATCACAAGCTAAATATGAGTCAACAGTGTAACACTGTTACAAAAAAAGCAAACATCATTCGGGAATATGTTTGCAGGAGTATTCTAAGCAAGACATGACAAGTAGTTCTTTTGCTCTACTCTGTGATTATTGGACATTGGGTTGGACATTAGAAAAAAAACTTCCTAATTGTGAGTTTGGTTAAACACTGGAATCAATTGCCTAGGGATGTTTTGGAATCTTCATCACTGGAGATTTGTAACAGCAGGTTAGACAAACATCTGTCAGGGATGGTCTAGGTAGTACTTAATCCTTACATAAAGGCAAAGGACTGGATTAGATAACTTCAGGTTCATTTCAATTTTATAATTCTGTTATTCATTTGCAGTACAGTAATTTTCTTGATTAAAGATAGATCCTTCCCAAATATCTTCTGGAAGCATATCAGTTATGATTCCAGCTCAGGCCAACTGGCTCCTGAGTGATATGAGACCTGAAGACCTGTACAGACCCATAGTGGATTATATTTTGTGCATACAATAAATACAAAGGATAAAAAATTCTAATATTGCTCTTGATGAAGATGATTTGCTGAGGATGCTAGAAGATTCCACATTTATAATGACCTCTTCTACCAATAGCAGGCTAAGGGGACCAAAAAAAAAGGTAATTTGAAATCTCTGCAGCAATAGTTACAAGACTGATACTAGTATACAAGTTATATGACCTACAGTAAATGTATTTAATTTAGATCATGATATTCTAGAATCCAAGGAAGAAAAATAGCAGTACTATAGAGCCCCGCCCCTGAGAGAAGTATTTGGATGTGTTACAAATATCGTATTTTAACTGTAACCACTGAAAAATGTGACATTACAGGGAAAAAACCCATAATTCTTTAGTCATGCATTTTCCAGTGAGGGAGTGTATCTCGATTTTATAAAAGTGCATATAATTATGTATACAAATAGACCCAGATTTGCTACTAATTTTTCTCATTTCTGGATGTTACAAATTATTTCATCAGATTTATTAAGAACTATTACAGCCTATGTGTACCATTGAGAAACTTGACTGAAGATGTTACAATATTTCAGCAGACTACAGAACACAAAATGGCATCTCGAAGCATAAACTTTCCTATATGTATTTCTGCAACTATTTCCTCTTCTGACACAACAGTTTTCTGAAGGTAGGAGGAATTTTAAACCAGAAAGTGAGGGGCAATGTCCACAAAATAGTTTCAAATTATTGTCATTATGTAACCAAAATGTAGCAGAAAAATTTGCAAGGCTAGAAAGAAGCTCCTATTGTTGGTTGGGGATGCAAATAAATTCATCTAGACCATGATGGAGCTAATTTGAGTAGCTACAGACCATCAAGCATTGATTTCATTAATACCTGTGGCCCCAAATATTAAACAGCCAGTAAATCTAGAATAATCGGGGTTGAGATGACACAGATTCTTTACTACAATGTAAAAATTAAATCTTTACTAAAGAGAAAGCAATAAACCATGTTGTTTGAAATACTTTGTTCAGAAAAATAATGTTACGGTCCTGCATACACTTATGCATGTGATGTCAATGTGACTGCTTAAATGCATGAATTTAAGCACATGTTATTTTACAATGGATTGAAAAAACTTTATCGCACTGGAGAATCTCTGCTATGACTAAATATGAAACTGGCCTATGGTAGGTACTCTGCTAAGCATTCCATAGGACTTCCTAAAATAATATTGTATCCATGGAATAATTTTGTGTGAGGGTGATTTTCCACCATCTGGAAGGTCTCATTTAATGAAAAAGGAGACCATATCACTAGACAAAATATATTGTACCTATTATAGAACACTTGAGTCATTTAGCAAAGGCTAAACATCTATTGAATGAAAGGATGTGGTTTCAAACATGGACAAAGATTGAGGAAATGTGTGATCTTGCCCATTACATTCATTGGAACTCCTTTAACTGTTACATCAAATAAATGCCTGGCATAAGTGGGAATGGCTCTGACTTGCTTCAGTAGAAATTCCCACTTACTCCAGGGAACACTATTTTCCATTCAGTTTACCAATTACTTTGTGAAATGCTGTAGCTGAAGAGTGTGTGGACTACTAGGCTATGTCTACACCTAAAATCTTAGTTCAGACTTGGTTAGTCTGAACTAAGTGCATTTTTTTAGTTCAAACTAACTTTTAGTTTGAACTAGCCGTGCTTTTTTTTAATTCAAACTCGCGTAATAGTTCAAACAAAAAAGCTCAGTTAGTTTGAATTAACCACTATTTCGAACTTCTTTGGTTTGAACTAGCATATCTACATTGTGCTAGTTTGAACAAAATATGCAAATAAGTTTGAACTCAACAGTTAGCTTGGATTAACCAGCCAACCTAACTGGTTTGAACTAAGCTTTTAGTTTGAACTGGGCAAAGCCTAGTGTAGACAGGGTTCAATTTGTTAGTGTAGACATAGCCCTAGAGAATAGTCAAGTAACAACTAAACAGTAGCTAAGAACTAGCTAGAAATAGAAGATTTCCTGCAATTGGAATGGTGTCATGCACATCTAGAAAGTAAGTCCTTCCTGCAGTGGATAGTTTTCAATAATTTAAGGAATTCCAGTTACAGTTAAAGTAGACTTTAGTGAAAATTACTGAGATTATTATGGAAATGCATTTTGAAGATATTATCAGTTTACAACTGTTCCAAATTGTTTTCTTATGAAGGTAATTTCATACCTCCTTTGCGTTTGTGGATAAACAACATCCATCATACTGTAGCTAGAGAATTTCTCCGATGACCAGGTATTTTTAAATTTATTTAGTTGTCCTGGGAGCTGTACACATCAGCTGTGACTAATGCATCTTTATGAATGGCAGTATTAGTACACTTCATGAAAGTCAACTGTTGTGTCGCAGTTACTTTTTGTACAATTATCAAAGGAGAGCATTGAAATGCCACTCATAATATTTCAGCAACCTGGAAGAAATAGATACTTTGACTTGTAACAGTACAGACGATGGGAAATATAGTACTCTTTCTACTCCCAATTCAGCAAGTAGAGTTGAGTGAAATTTGGAATTTAACCAACCCATGAAATTCTGGCATTTCAAAATTTGTTTTTTTCCCCAAATTAGGACAGAGGTTGAAATTTTGAATTTTTTTTTTTTTTGGAAGGGAAATGTCAAAATACTTCAATATGGAAATGTTGAAATACTTGATTCTCGTTTAGTGAAATGAGTCAAAATCAAATATTTTGAGCCAGTTAATAATGAATTGCTTTTGCTCACAGTGGAGTGTTGCCTCCTGAGACTTGTAGTTTGGAAGTCTGAGGCCTCCATTCTCTTCTATGGGCGAGGTCCTTGGCCAGATCACATTTCCCTGATGCACTTCAACACATGTGAGCCCACACAGCTCAGTCAAAGGGGAATTGCATTATAGGACAAGGAGTCCACCGGGAAACCAGAACAAAATGAATGATTGGAGGCCCGAACTAAAACTCCCATGAAGCAATGTGCTGACATAGCAATGCAGTTTAATGTTTTGTTGATCTGTTCTGAAACAATTTTTTCCTGGTCAATCAACAAAACAAAGTATTATGATTCGAACCTTTTCAGCAAAATCAGAAATTTTTTCAAAGAAAATTTCAGTTTTGTAGAAACTGGAGTTTTCACTGGAAAAAAAAGAAAAGAATTCAAGCAGTAAATTTCTGATCAGCTTTAGTGTCAAGGCAGACTATACCTTTTCTTATAGTTTATTCATAAATAAATAAATAGATAAATATTTCTGAACCTTTTACTTTGGAACTAGCCTAGAAGAATTCCATAGTGTGACTGAATCTGGATTATAGACTTCCATATGTGAGCCAGAACATTTACCAGATCTTATCAGAAAACCTTCAATAACAAAACGCAAGGCTGACTTGCTAGAAATGTTTCTCAGGAGCACATTCTATTTTTGTCTAATTCTATACACAGGTGTTCTTAACATGATTCATGGTCAAGAATAACAGGGCTGCTCTTTTAAATGTAAACATTTTGCTGATGGAAGACAACTGAGCTAAAAATATTCTCAAATTTCTTCTGACTTTGTGTACCACAGTCCTACCCCAAAACTCAGTAAAATCAATAGAAAGACATTCATTGATCCAGTAGGCTTTGGATCCAGATTTAGGTGAAATGAATGCTTTGAATGACACAAAAACTAATCTTACTTATTTTTTTCTATTACATCTTGACTTATATTTGATATGCAAGGATCAGAAAAGTGAAATAGAGCAAGAGCCAAAGACTGAATGTACAGATGTGACACAATATAGCTCTTAAGAAGAGTCCAATAATGTACCATAAACTCCTTTGAAATTATTTGATCTTTATAAGTTAAAAAAAGAACACACACATTCTTTCTAGTTAATCTCCAACCTATTGGACAAGCATCAGATATTTATTTGAGCCTTGCATCTGATATATAAAAAATCATAATGACTAGGTTTTTTCATCTAGGGTTCTGAAATATCAGAGAGTTGGAAGTATGCTATTTTGACTGCCTAGCATAGATACAAAGATGTCAGTTTTAAAACTAATCTCTTGTGGCATGAAATATAGTTAACTTATCATAGAATATTCCACAGGATATTAATATTTGACACCAAATTCTTTTCATTTAGGAATATCAGGACTGTTCACATTTGCTGCCTTGAAAGACAATGAATATTCAAGACCAGCTTTTATCTTAGGAAATTAAGAACTCAATGCAGATGCATGACTTTCTGAAGTAGAAGTCTGGAAACCAGGCTTAAGTCTGAATGACAGAGGAATTACGAGCAAATGCTATAAAATTTGAAATGAGACCTCTTGAGTATGTCTGCACTGCAGTTAAATACCCACAGCTGGCCCATGTCTGCTGAGCTGGGCTCCAGGGGCTTCAGCTGCAGTGATAAAAATCTTCAGCTCAGATGTTTGGGCTCAGACTAGAGCTGAAGTCTGGGACCCTGTGTGGGAGGAGGGTCCCAGAGCCTGGGTTCCAGTTTTAGCCCAAGACATACACTGCAGATTTACAGCCCTGCAGCTCAAGCCACAGGAGTCTGAGCACTAGTCTATACTTGGGTGGCTTTTTGATGGCATTTGACCGTTATTTACGCAAGGCACATAAAATGCCTTGCATAGCTGCCAGCAGCTTTCTAAGCCACGAGGACACACTCCGGGAAGTCAACCACAAATGACTTGAGGTTGGCGTTCCCCTATGCCTTCTGGGGGCCAGGACTTCTGGCACTGACTTCTGGGAGTGCAGCAGAGAGTACATACTCGCTGCTAACCACACCCTGAATGTCAGGCTGACAGTGGTGATTTTGCCACTGTCAGTGAAGACATACTGTAAGTGAACTGACATGGGCAACAGTGTGTGTTTCAGTGCAGTATAGAAATGCCAATAGACTCACAGCACATTTAGCTGGCAAAATCTCTGAATTCCTGGATGCACATTAGCCTAGAGACAAAGCTATCTACCAGCAAGATTTCTCAAGACAAGTATTATCAAAATGGAGGGTGTCACTGAGAGGGCTTGCATCTTTGAACATTCTTTTACATCAGAAACTCTGTCGAATATGAAAGAGTATACTAATAGGATAGTCAATAGAAACTTTGGAAGTATTCTCCCCCAGACCTTGAGGGTAGTGATCTTTCTCCTTTGAAGATTCAGAGATTGAGAAGAATAAAGATGGAATACTGGATGGAATGGGCTGGTGCTAGGAGATGGCACTGAATATCTTGCTCACATGCTCAGGGTCCATCTTATCTCCATATTTGGAATTAGGAAAAAATTATCTCCCAGGTCAGACTGGCAGAAACCATGGTATTTTTGCCTCTGACTCTAGAATAAGACATGGATCAGTTGCAAGACCATCTAATTATAGATAGGACTATGTCTATACTTAGAGTAAAAAAATCAAAGAGTCGTGTGGCACTTTAAGACTAACAGATTTATTTTTCGCATGAGCTTTCGTGGGAGAAAATCCCACTTCCTAAGATGCTTCGAAGATGGGTGAACTTACAGAATGGAATGAAAATAAATGCAAGGGGGTGTAAAACATAGGATCAGGTCATACAGTAACAGCAAATCAGAGCAGTTGTTAGGTTCAAACCATGGGAAGCCTGAAGTCAAATTACCTTTTGTAATGGGAAAAGAACCCATAGTCTCGATTAAGTCCTGCTTTCACAGAATTTAGCTTGCATATTAATTCAAGTTCAGCTGTTTCTCTTTGAAGTCTTGATGTCCCAGCCACATCTCTGACAACAGTCATTAACAAATCATTTATCAAGTGATGAGAAAGATGGAAGTGCTCAGCAACTGGCTTCTTTGTTTTGTGATTTCTGATATCAGCTCTGTGTTCATTTATTCTTTTGCACAGGTTCATCCATCTTTGAAGCATCTGACAAAGTGGGATTTTCTCCCACGAAAGCTCATGCAAAAAATAAATCTGTTAGTCTTAAAGTGCCACATGACTCCTTTTTTTTTTTGCTGGACTAGATTAATGCAGCTATCCCTTTGGAAATATACTTAGAGTGTTAATTCAAATTGACTGAACTCAAATGAATCATTTCGAACTAATAATTATTAGTTCAAATTCAGTCAATTCAAATTAACATGGCCACAATAGAAACTCCAATTTGAACTAGCATGTCCATGGACTGGATTTGCTAATTTGAGTTGGAGGAGGGGCACCATGGGAGGCGTGGCAACATGGCCCCTATGAAGGGCCATGCCAACCCCCAATCTCCTGCCAGACTCCAGCCCTCTGAGCCCAGCACAAGGAAAAGCATCAGTGCTGCTAGGGTTGGGCAGGGGATGCTTTTCCCCGTGCCAGGCTCAGAAGGCTAGAGCCTGGTAGGGGATGTTTTCCTTTGGCCAGGTGGGGGGAGAAGGGATTTCCATTGCCCAGCTCCAGCAGCACTGCCCTGCATTGGGAAGGGACCCCCTGTGCAGGGATAGAGCCCAGCTTGTGGGTGTGGGAAAGGGATCCTTGTGCCAGTCTGGAGCTGCGCTCCCCAAGCTGGAGACAGGGACACCCATGTGCGCGGTTCCAGCTCCACCTGCTGTGCAGGGAAGGGATCTCTGTGCTGGGCTGGAGCACCAGTTGCCAATGCGAGGACGGGACCCCCGCATGTGGCCAGTGGGGCTCCAGCTGCACATGGGAATCCCATCCTTGTACTGGCTAGCAGGGCTCCAGCCACACATAGGGGTTCCAACCCCATGCGCGGCCAGCAGGGCTGGAGCCATGCATGGGGATTCCTTCCCCAGACTGGAGAGTGCGTCTCCAACTATTCCTTCCCCAGCCGGCAGGCGGGGCTGGAGCCGTGCATGGGGGGTCCCTGTCCCAGCCAGGTGACAGAAAGCCCATTGCCCCCCAAGCCTGATCTGGCTGGGTGGTGGTAGAGGCACCTTTGGGGCTGCTGGCCCCAGGTGCTGGAGGGTTGGGCTTCCTTCCAGGGTGCCATGCACTCTGGGAGGAAGGTCAAACCACATCAGTTCAAACTAACAGTGAGTTAATATTGACATGGCCACACTGGGTCAATTCAAACTAACCGGTTCAAATTGATCAGGACTTCAAAGTCAAACAAGGTTTGACCACTTCAAATTCAGCTTTCATCAATTTGAACTAAGGAGTTTCTCAGTTCAAATTGAGGAAAGCAAGTGTGGCCATGCACTTAATTTAATTCAAATAGATTGTCATCAATTCAAATTAAATTCTAAGTGTGGACATACCCTAACTTAATTGTGGGGGTCTTGGGAACTTGGGCACACAACAGTTTAGACTCCTGAGAGCTGTAATACTTTTGTCTGGATACAGGGTTGGTTGGATGGATTTTTTTGGCTTGTGATATACAGGCTGATCTTATGGTCCCTTCTGAACTTAAACTCTAGAATTGTCTAGACACTAAATTTAAATAAAGAAAAGGGAGAAAGATATAATCCAATGTTATTCCTTCTACCTCCTCACCATTTTAGATCAGAATTGTATGACTTCTGTCTACATGTCCACAGCCAGATACTGTTTGTCCAATACTGTGTATTCCTTAAAACAAAACAAAACAAAACAAAACAAACACAAACAAGGAGTCCTGTGGCACTTTTAAAGTCTAACATTTGTTTATCACATGGGCTGTCATAGGAGAAAATCCCACTCCGTCAGACGTTCCTGATAAAGTGGGATTTTCTCGTATGACAGCTCATGTGATAAATAAAGTTGTTAGTCTTTAAATGTGTCTGATGAAGCAGAATTTTCTCCCATGACAGATGAAGATGAGCTTGATGAAGAGAGATTTTCTCTCATGACAGTTCATGCAATAAATAAATGTGTTAGGATTTAAAAGTGGCAAAGGACTCATTTGTTTTAGTGAACTAGACTAACACAGCTACCCCTTTGGAACTTGTGTATTCCTAAATCTGTGTAAACTACAGGATGATAGAGACACTATATGTCTTGTCAGCATTTATTCAAGAAACTCAAAAATCCATGTATAAGAAGAGATAAACAATTCATAATTTATATATAGGGAGAAATGCTCCTCATTACATTTTTTTCCAGTTTTGCAGCGAGATTCCTTTCATGTCACAAGCTGCAGCATCTGGCTGAAAGCTGAAAGTTAATGGTAGTCACAAATCCATTTTGTAATTAGTGTAAGTGTAAAATAAACAGCATTGCTGGGGAAGGAAATGTAATGAGAGCTCTTCAGATGAAATAAGCTTAGACGGCTCCTGTTTTCTTGCCCCCAAAAGAGGCAACTGCTGCCTATTGACCATATACAAGGCTTAAAATCACACTTGTACTAATGTTCAAGATGTATATGATGGGGCAGATCTTCTGCTGATAAGAATCAGGGTTGATCTGATTTGCTCCACTTATGCTGAATAAGTTCAGCCCTGAAAGGGGGGTGGGTGGATATTCTGCTGTAGGTACAACTGGAATCTCAGGACTGTGTGGCAGCACTGTGTGAGTGCTGCTGAAATACTTTTTCAATTTCAGTGCAGTATCTTAAGGGTCTTGTACTACTGTCACTGAAGAATCATCATTGAAGCAGTAAAATGTTACCTTTTATTTCCTCCTGATGGTGCCTTAATTTGGTATAATGATTCAAATTCAGCTCACTTCTCTTCTGTCTCTAAGCTTCTTAACTGCTTTTCAGGGAAATAAAATTTTCTTAGCAATACCTAGTGTTGTCCCTTCTTGCAACTCCAAATTCACCCGTTTGCTGAAAAGTAGCAGATGTCTGGAGCTTTACAAGTTGATTTCCTAGGGAAGGAAAATTTGGTGATGTGGAATCTGGGTATATTGTAATTGTAATTCCCTTTTATTCAAATATGTACACCACCCCAGAAATGAGAAGGGCAAGCACTCTTTCCCAGAATCTCAACCCAACACCTGACCTGAGTTTAAAATAATAATAATGCCTGTAAAAAGCTAGGTGACTAAAACACAGACCTACAGGGTTTTGTGGTACTGATACTAGTGTACCAAAATTAGGAGTTTAGGTTTCTACTGAAGAACCTTGTGAAGCTAGACATTGAAGGAAGTACCACCCAGCAGATCCTGTGTGGCAGACCCCTGCTGCCCACTGATTGGCTAATGCTGCCTGTATGTAACAGGAAGCCATCGTGGGACAGCTGTCTGAGCAATGATGCAGATGTCTGGCTGCCTCTACTTTACACCCTGCTTTGCTGTGAACCAAAAGCTCAGGCTTCTGTCTCCTGTACGCATCTGACTTCATTACTTGCCCATTGTCTGTAACCTAGTGTCAGACCCTGACTTCTTGGTTCTCTGACCTGTGCGTTGACTCTGATGCTGTGACTTACCTCTCACCTCTCACCCTGGTGTCTCACCCTGACTTCCTGGTGTCCCAACCATGCTAATCATCTGCTGTTTGTAAGTAGGTGGTGCATACAGGCTACTCGACCCCAGCCCTGACACTGCCTCAGAAACTGAATCTAATCTGAGCCCAAGGCAGAGAGAAAACTCTCCAGCTTCTTGAACAGCTCCCTTTTTCTTGAACTTTTCCCACATGAAAACCTAGCATAACCCCAAACAAATAATAACCCATCATGTCTTTCCAAGAATAAAAAGTTGCTTGCACATGTAAAAAGCAAACTTAGAAGTCTGTGGAATGTGGATAACATGGATAAGAGAGCCACCTTCTGAAACATTAATATTTATTATCAAGGTATGATCATTTAATTAGCATTGAAAAAAAAACTAGAAGAATTTTAAGTTTCTTGCAACTCTTTTTTGCCATCACTGCAAACCATTATAGGCAAAGCTTCTAGCTCTTCCAATCAATCTTTTTTTGTACTCCTAATTGCAATCAAAGAGGAAGCTCTTGCTTCAGGATTTCTTTTTCAGGGATATTTTCTACCAACCATTTTTATCTTTATTATTATTTTACAAGTGAAGAGGATACAAACTGAAAATCCAATATATATAAAGCCCTTTTTGTTCCAAAATAAAAAGAAATACTGTTTTATTGAGTTTGTTTCATAATCTGAAATGTTAAAATCCATTCTTTTTTATTTTATATTTTGTCAGGCTTTTTTCTCTCACACAATGCAGTGTCATTATCAAATGTCCCAATTTTATAGAGACAGGCCTGATATTCGAGCTTTTTCTTATATGGGCAGCTATTACCCTCTACCCTCCTCTCAATTTTTCATACTTCACGCTATCTGGTCACCTAAGAAGATACTATTTTTTTATACAGGAAACAGAATAGAACCAGAGCTTCATCTTTAGAATTTAACTTCTGTGTGTGTGAAAATAAATAAGGAGTTTTGTGGTAATTATAAAGATTAACAAATTTATTAAGACACATGCTTTCATTGGCTAAAATCCACTTCCTTCAGATGTAGGAAATGAAAACTACAGTATTTTTTCTGCTGGTGCTCTTGTTTTAAGCTCAGTGGGGACAGAACAGATACTATAAGTGGGACAAGAGTTGCTCACTTTAAGCTCAAATATGAAAAGCGAACTTGTGCATTTCAGCCTAATTCTCCAACTTTCTTTTTACAGGCATTTTAGTTGCTGTGTTTTGTTGTTTCGTTTTTTTTTTTAAAAAAAATCAGCTTATTTGAGGGTATACTATAACTAATTTTCCTCTGCTTCCTATGTGCTAAAGGCTTAGTCCTGCAGCTTTTTTTCACAGGAAGTGTCAATGTCAAATTAATTCAACATATTAACTGCAGAGGACACCATAGGACACCATGCATTCTCGGAATAGTTTGGCCAGCATGACTCCTGAAGGTTTATAAGGTGGTTAGATGCTCTGGTTAATGAGCTTTGTGCTCCTTTAGGGTATGTCTATGGTATGGGTTTAAGTCGACCAAAAACCTCTTAAGTCAGCTTAAACAAAACCCAGTCTATATTTAGAAATTATTAAGTCTTAATAACTCTCACTAGTTAAGTCGACAATTTTTCAGTTAACTTTATTGAGCTGACTTAAGCCAATGTAGCCCAGGAGTTGGCTTAAGTCAACTTAACTGGCATCCTAGCTATCTGAAACATGGGGCTGGGGGGCTGGAGAGAAGGCACAACACAGTTGGGAGCATTCCCAGCTGCATGCAACACATCAAAACTCCCTTTGTCTTAGCCCCAGCCCTCCAGCCCTGCATCCTAGCAGTACAGCCCATGTTGCTTTCCCTCGATCTGATTTGGCATCTCTCCTCCTTCTCCAGCCCGACCCTGTGTGTCTCTCCCATTCTCAGTCCAACCCCCTTGATGTTGTTGTAAAACAAACAAGGAGTCCTGTGGCACTTTTTACGACTAACACATTTATTTATTGCATGAGCTTTCATGGGATAAAATCCCACTTCATCAGCCGGTTTGAAGATGGGGAGACTCACAGAATGGGAAGAAAGTAAATGCAGGCAAGTATAAGACATAGGATCAGGTCACACTGTAACAGCAAATTAAAACAGTTGTTAAGATTCAAACACTGGGAAACAGCACAAAGAAAGAAAGAAAGTTGCTATTTTTTTAGATTAGATTGTGTGAAAGCAGGATTAAATCATGACTATGGATTTTTTTTTCCCATTACAAGAGGTTATTTGACTTCACCTTCCTCTATGTGCTGTTCCCCTGTGTTTGAATCTTAACAACTGCTGTGCCTTGCCCCTGCACTGGCAGTTGCCCTGCAGCACCTGGTCCAGAGCTGGGGAGCCTGGGGAATGCAGGGAGGGTGTGGAGCGCTGCGCTGGCACGTCGCTGGGCTACATCAGGCTCCCTGACCTCCCTGTTGCCACACACACTGTGAAAGTTGGCATGGTCACTCAGTTCCTGTAGCAAAGGAGTGGCCGGAAGAGAGGGGCACTTCTGCTGTGGTGCACTGTGGGCCAGATACCCACAATGTACCACTCCTAGGGTGACCTGACAACTGCCAGTGTCGACATGGGCAGTGTCCGAGCATTTTGAGTGTGGACGCTCTAAGATGATTTAATAAGGTCTACTTTAAGCCATCTTAAAGTAGACTTTATTAAGATGGCTTAACTGGCCCTGTGATGTATGCATAGCCTTACTGAACCTCTGTTTATATTGGCTTCATTTTGCTGTTTCAGGAGGAGCAACAGTGGTTAATGCAGACCAAGGATGTAGATCTTGCACATGGATCTTATGGTAAAGCTTTGGTTAGCTGGAAAGGAAGAAGAGAAAGAGGTTTTTTTTTCTTTTCTTTTTTTTTTTGATCCAGTTGGCCTTCTGTCTTGGCTGATACTCCACATTAGAGAATGAAATGATTCAGGCCCTCCTTTTTCTTATAAATCGTTATATATTGTCTTAGGCTCCAGATAATCAATTTTAGCTTGAGTTCATTTTTCTTTCTGTTAGGGCCACGTGGGCTCTGTACTCTCACTGACCTCATGAGAAGCAAAGTCAGGCCTTATTTTAACCAGTTTTATTCCCATTAAAACACAGGACTAAATAATGAGGATTCCAAATTTTGACAAGCAGAAATTTAGAGGTTTTCATTTTTCTTTGAGAGAGATCTTGGGAAATATGTCTTTTAAACAATATGGGTTGCCAATCTTCTAGATTATAGCAGTATTGTCCAAGATCCTCTCTTCAACAACATTAATTTATCCACTTCAGCTGATTCAGCTTAAATGACAACAACCCACAGAGAAAATCTATTACAGTCATTGCTTTTTAGGGGCCACAGCTGGCATTCACAATGAAGCCAAACCACTCTGGATTTATGCTTGTTTTTTCTGTGTCATTTAACATGCAGTAGACAACAAGCCATCTGCATGACACTTAAACCAATGATTTCCTCTTAAAAGAAAGTTTATGGCCATCTTAAATAAAATAAAATGTAGCTGTACTGCAGGACCACAGAGGCAGTTGAAAGATACAGACAGGATAGGTTTTATCTGAAAAAACCAGTTGTCTCTGTAACTTGGAAAGTGGGCAATCCATGCTGACATGGGGAAATAAAAACACTGGTTCTCCTCATCAACCTCTTCTTATCTGGAAGATAAAAAAAAAAAAATCTTTATTATTTCACGCCTATTTATCTTTATGTGTCCTCACACACAATGTCATTGTATGTACTCAAAATATTATTGGGCAATATAATTGAAAGTACAGTTTATGTTATCTCCAAGATGTGTCTTACCTGAATTTTATTGTTTACTGAATTTATGGAGGCCATACTCAATGTGGTGACTTTTCTCAGTTTGCGTGTCTGCTTGTATGTAACAGGATAATGCATGAATACAATAACTGATCAGATCTCATAAATGTCCCAGGCATCAGTGACTAGAACCCTACTAATTGACAGAAAATGGGAAAACTAAAAGGGGGATAGTGTGAGACCTGGAGCCCCTGATATCTGATTAGCACAACCACATCTTCATGCACCTCTGATTGAATACAGATCAAAGAATGTTTGATGAAATCCATTAACCAATTCCAGCATAACACTATCCCCATCTGAAGTCATCACCCTAATATAGTTTAATATACTCACCCTCCAAAAGACTTATCTCCCAGACAGAAAGTAGAATAAAAATGGTTTGGAGGTGATGAGAGAAATCAGGGTATGCATACAGCTTCTGGTGGAAGGTGGAGGGAAGAAAGGGGGACCCATGAGGATGGGCAGGAACAAATGTGTGCCCAGAGAAAGTACCTGGCATGGGAGAAAGTGACTGACCCTTGTATGGGGGACAGAATGGGGAATAGAAAGCCCCTACCATGGATTGGGGGGGGTGGATTATGAGGCACTCTGGAATGGGGAGAACAAACAGAACCCTCTGGCATGAATGAAAGATTAGGGGGATGCTCATATGATGGGGGAGGGTTAGAGGATGGGAAATTGGGGTTGGGATGGGAAATCCTCCTCTGGAGGATCCTGACATGTGGCAGAGGGAGAAATGGGCGGCACAAAGATCCCCTAGAATGTGGGAGGGAGAAATTGTAACAGGGTGGCACAAGGAACTAGTGGAGGATACAGAAGGAAGGAGGCCTGGTAAATCAAACACAAGCAAAAAAGCATGCCACACCCTAGAACAAAAAATGTCTAGGAACAGCAAGAAAACAATGCTGAAGGTGCTATAAGGTGTAATTTAAATTTACTATGTTTTTTAAAAAATTGAGAGTACCTTTCTTGAAACAAAACACATTGCAATAATATAACAGCCAAGGGAGCTATCATGAAAGTCGATGGATTATCTTCCCACAATCTTCCCCATTACCCAGCCCCTGCACCCCTCTACTCACTTCCCCCTTCTCCACTGCATTAAATATAAACATTTCTTACTGGTTTGTCTATTCTACTAGCGGAGCTACTGATTCCTGTTTCTTCTCTTTCAACAATTGTAACCTTCCCAGTTTTCTCTTCAACACCTTCATACTTTTTGCTGGCAGCTCCTTGTGGATTAGAGGAGTTCCCTGTAAAAATTCACAAAGCCGTGAATGTTATGCACCTTCACCTTGCTCTTAAGACTCATCTCAACCATGAAACTTTTAAACACTTAACAATGGCCAGCAAGTGTTGTGCTATGATCCTTTCTTATTATTCTAATCGTAATTGCTCTTTGTTTTCTGGTAAAACCTTCACTGTTTTCTATCCATGCCTATCCTCATTCCTATCCTCATCTATTTAATTTGTCAGCCTTTGAGGGCAGGGACTGTTTTCTCATTGGCTGTGTTCACAGGTAAACTCTTATTTCAAAATAAAATCCTTATTTTGAAATAACTTAATTCAAAATAAGAAAATGTTAATTCGAAAGCCTCAAAGTGAAATAGCATGTCCAGAAACAAGACTTGCTATTTCGCTTCAGGAGAGGGGCAGCATGGGAGGTGTGGCAACACGGCCTCCTCCCTGGGCCATGCCCTCATCCAGTATATAGAAAAAGGAAGGCACCCTGGGAAGAAGTGGGGCAAAAGTGTTATTTCGAAATAACCGTTATTTCAAAATAACATGCCCAAACGGCATTATTTTGAAACAACCATTTTGAAATAACCGCTATTCGATTACAACCTAGGTTTTATTGTTCCGAAACGACGGACGTTATTTCAAAATGATGGGGTCCTGTCATTTCAACATAAAGAAACATTGTTCAGACATGACAACTTTTATTTCAAAACAACGGTCATTGTTTCGAAATAAAAGACTTGTGTGGACATAGCCATTGTTTATGTACAGCTCCCAGCACATTGGGGCCCTGATTCAAGATCTGACTCCACTGTAATGCATATAAGCATCACATTTGTTGATTATCTGTGACCCAAATAAAATTGCGTATAACACAGACGATCTATAACATGAGACAACTTCTTGGATAATTACAGCAGTTGACCAGGGAAAACAAAAATCACTAATAACAAACAAATGGTTATGAATAATCTAGGAGGGTCTATTTACGGAAAAAGATGACAAGCATTACAAAGAGCTTTGTATAATTAGTCCTTTACCACATGGCTTAGCTTTATTAAATATGCTGTAAAGAAGGCAGCAGCTTAAAACATTTATGGTAATTCTCCCATTCTCTCTACACATGCTGAAAAGTATAACAAGTACTGGAGGAATAGCCATGTAAGTGGTGTAAAATATTAACTGCATTTTGAGTATGTGGACAGTTCAACTATTGTACTCTTCAAATGTAATAAAAATGAGTTTTGGTGGGTGTTACTGGGAACAGCGTCATGGTGATCTTATGAACACCAAGCAAATAAAGTGATTTCCCCAGTTATAAAGAAAAGAAAAGGTTATGAAAATGCAGACGGGATTGAGGAAATATTAAGATTACCTGATCAGCTTGTAATGCTGGATAGAGCCACAGTATCTGTTGGTAAATGAATATTTCAATCCAATAGGTATCTAAAGAAACTCTAGTTGGTTTTAACTAAGGAAATTGCCTGGAAAAGGGATACCTGAGTTTGCTTCAGATTTCTTCCCATCAGCATTCATTGCCATTAAAATATAATATTGATTATTTTCTGTTGTTTCTTACAGAAACCTTGCAAAATATCACCAAAACCCAGCCAAAGCAGAGCAGCTTATTAATCTTACTCTTCACCCCTAGATAAACTATATGGAATGGAGAGTTGAAAAATGTGTATTTCACAT
Source organism: Podocnemis expansa (assembly GCA_007922195.1). NCBI lineage: Eukaryota > Metazoa > Chordata > Testudines > Podocnemididae > Podocnemis > Podocnemis expansa. The sequence continues at coordinate 42,333,547 of ML681994.1, forward strand.
TTCCTTTCCTTTAAAAGAGATACATAAATCTACACAGTGATTTCCAATTCATTTTAGATCATCTGCATTCCAAATGGCTATCAGACCATATAGAGAATGCAAAAATATTTTACTGTTCAGTGAAGCATAGGCTTATGGTTGATCCTTAGGTAGAAATTCTTCAGCCTACCATTTCTACTGAGAATTGTCACACTGATATTTAATTTTCAGAAGTGAGATAGAAGACAGGATTAAGATAACCTTTAGCTGGACAGCAAGGAGAGCTATATTTTGTGTGCAGTTAAACGAGCAAATAGTGAATTACCCACAATATTTGAAAGTTCTGTAGATGTCCACTACAAAGTTGACATTTCCCTAACTGAAGTTAAAAGTAAGCAACTCAGTGTTTGGGAGGTGAAGGGCAGTTAACTCAGGAGTTTTATGAACTAGTTAGTATTCCTGCAGTGTTAGGCATAATGTATGGGTCACACAATCCAGTAGGGAGTCTACCTAGTCTCATTCTGTGAGATGCATGTGAATCAATAAGCTGCAGTTTATAGCTGTGGTAGCCAAATTTCTGTGTGCCACAAGACTCCTTGCTTTTTTTGCTTTAGTTGACTAACATGGCTGCCCCCTTTGGAATTTATAGCTGTGGTAGCCAAATTGCTGTGTTCTTGTTATAACTCCCATATTCTCAATATCTCACACATCAGGCTTGCTTGTACTTGTTTGAGGCAAAGCCACTGAGTCTCATTTCAGAGTGAAAGTCTAGACTGGTACAGAGTGAAATTCCATGGCCTCTATTATGTAAAACTAGTTTATCATAATAATTTATTCTGGTATTCAAATCTATTACACTTGGGTGAAGAGAAACAATAGTAACACACAGAGCTCTATGCAATCCTGAAAGGTTGTCTGTCACACCAATGGAAGTTGGTTTAATAAAAAAGATATTCTCTCACCCACCTTGTCTGTCTAATATATTCAGTATATGCAATCTGGGCAGTCCAGGCCCCAGCGTTCTTACCAACAGTGTTCAAGGCATGAAGACCTCCAGGAAGATGAGTCACTTAGCTGTTTTCAATAATAGTTTTCATGGTTTTTGGCTACCTACATTTATATGGTGGACTGGCTCTAAAATACCACTGAAATTCCGCAGCAGCACAAATTCTATGTCCAGTATAAAACCAATTCAGAAGGCTCCATTGCCTTCATAGTAAATCAAACCTTGATTGCCTTTAAGTAGAGTCCAAAACAAAATCATTATTTGTCATTTTCTCTGTGGATCATGAAGCTTACCACATGTCCTCTACCATAAATCGCTTACCTTATAAACTTGTTCCTAATGAGTGACATGAGGACAGGCAACCATGTAGTGAATTAAATAAGACTTTAATTAATAGGAAATGTGGCATATCATGCAATTTAGTCATGAGCTTTGCTACGCTTTCCTCTGCAAACACCGAGCAAAGTATTATTGCAATGAACTGGTAGCCATGGCAAAGAAGTGCATTAAATTGTGCTTGAAATAATATGCGTGATGGAATTCAGTTGTACATCAATCACCTTTGTGTGAAATGAGAGAGCTCATACTAGAGTGTAAAACAGAGTGCCAAGGCTGAAATGTGTAGCTTTTGGGAGCTGGCACCTTATGTTGCTCCAGAAAGGTTGTTGACCTTAATTGCTGTCTTTGTAAGATGATCACAGTATGTGGGAATTCTATCCAGTGTGACACCTAGATAGAAATGGTGAATCGTGTTTCATTTGCTGATCATTGAGAACTGTGTTCATCTCTCTGGCCACCTGTGTATGTTGCAAGTGGAAGACACTTGACACAGTCTTACAACCATGCATTATCAGGTATCACTGATGACAATAATTCGCCATACCTGCATTCACAACACTCTCAAGTATGTAAAAGAAGTGTGACTGAGTGTCAAGGTCCACACTATCTACATAAACAAACTTACCAGTACATAGTAGGTAATTCAAATACAAGCTGAATAACACTGGAAATAGTACTGGACCTTGCAGGAGGCTGTCCTTCTGGTGCCTCCATGCACTTCTTCTATCACCAAGATCCACATGGAAATAGCAATTTCTCTGGAACAGAGTTAATGTGATACTATGCAGCCTTCCACGGTTCTAGACAATTCCACCAAAAGTCCCATATGCCAAACTGGATCATGGGTCATGGTCAGATCAATGAAAAATGAACCAGTTTTCAGCATATGTTGCACTCCATTTCTAATAGAAGTTGTAAGCCCTCAGCACTTGATCACATGTACTATTACCATGGTGCAAATCAGCTTTCTTTAATATCAGCATTCTTTCCACAGATAGTGAAATTCTTTGCAAATCAGACCTTCAAGCACCTTAAAGCAAACAGAAGTGAAACTGCCCTGTAGCTTGAAGGCAAGCGTGGGTCTTTCCCAGGCTTCAGCAAGCAATGACCTTCATTTGGTGCCAGAGTCCAGGAAGTCAGGTTTCCCTCTGAACTCTGTGAAAAAAATAAATGCATCTTTCCTGAGTGCAAGGACACGTTTCATGAATTCAGGTCCAAATCTAACATATCTGGGTTGTGTACTCATTTTAAAATCATTCAAGACTCATTTCTCTAATATGAACATCATGCAAGTTCATTCAACAGCAGCCATCTCCATCACAGTGGAGAAGGAAAATGCTTGATAAATATTTGTTTTTGCCTAGAAATTACTGCAAAAAATCTGGTTCTCACCCCTATAATACGTCTTCAATCAATGGCACAGCATGACTATAACAGTCCCTTTATATCTAACAGGACAGTCAGAGAAGGGGATGTAGACTCACAGGCTATGTCTACATCTGGCAAAGTTAGTTCGAACTTGTTTGTTCGAACTACTAAGCTTGAGGTTAGTTTGAACTAACCTCAGACTTATTAGTTTGAATTAACAATGTAGACTATTTTGAACTATGGTAATTCAAACTAGTCCACTTTGTTAGTTCAAACTAACTTCCCTTAGTTTGAACTTATTAAGTTTGAACTGAGGGTCAGTCTTGGTCTCCATTGTACATAGCTTGAACTAACACTCAAACTAAGCACTTAGTCCAAACTAACCATTGGTAGTTACTAGTTTGAACTAAGTGTTCATTAGTTTGAACTAAGAAATTCCTTAGTTTGAACTAATGAAAGCCTGATGTAGACAGGCAAAAAGTTAGTTTTACTTAAGGTTAATTTGAACTAACTTGCCAGGGTAGACATAGTCACAGACTCTAAGGTCAGAAGGGACCAATGTGATCATCTAGCTTGACCTACTGCAGAATGCAGGCCACAAAACCCACACACCCACTCCTGTAATAAACCATTAACCTATGACTGAGTAATTAAAGTCCTCAAATCATGGTTTAAAGGACTTTGGGGTACAAAGAATCCACAAGCAAATAAGCTGTGCATGCCCCATGCTAAAGATGAAAGGAAAAAAAAACCTCACAGCCTTTGCCAGTCTGCCCTGGGAGAAGATTTCCTTCAGACCACAATGATGGAGGTCTGTTATATCCTGAGCATGTAGGCAAGATTCAATAGTCAGACACCCAAGAAAGAATTCTCTGTAATATCTACCACCAGAAGATTGGTCAATTGGCCAAACTAAGCTGTCCCTATCTCCTCCATAAATTTATCAAGGATTTACTTTATCAATATAGAGTTTTCAAAAATGAGACATGGATGTCTGCATCAGACCAGTGGGACAATCCTTTTTTGGGGAGAAGTATCTTATAATCAGGCATTTCCTAGTATCTAATGTGTAGCACAAGACTACCAGAAGACATAAAATATCTTTACCTTGGAACCGGCAGACATTACATAATTCATGGCCTATGCATGGAAGGGACAGTGGAGGATGTAAGTAGGAACGGCTGATAGAACCAAACTAAGGCAAAGGAACAAAGGAAGAAAACCACAACCTCTTGGGACTACATTGGGCAACATGTGACAAGATGTTTAACAACAATATTTTTAGGTAAGGAGAACATTAAGTACATTTTAAGCGACTGAAATTTTTGCTTTCATGTAAATCCCTGATAAGTGCTCCCTATTATTAGAATAGGGGATTGGAAGAAAAGGGAGGACAATTGCATCATCAGATTTTCTTTTGTTTTGTGGCTTCTTTAGTCCCATATATATAGTGGCTGAAATTTTATTTTAAGTCAGCCTGAGTAAAATAATGAGCAGGTAAGTTCAACTGTGAAAGGAACTTTAAAACATTTGGTTCTGTCTGTATTTTTCATAGAATATAGCTTCAGGAGTCTTTGCTTGGGTGGTCATCTGTCTAAAAATGCAAGAGCCATATCATGTCATCAAATTTTAGAACCAGATTCTGAGACCCTTTCTCATGCTGAATATTAACTTACTATATGAATAGTTCATTTGAAATAAAGACTACTTGTAAAGTAAAGTGCTATTTGGGCTATACTTAGAACTCATCATTGATCTCAATGGAAACCTCTGTTAAAAGTCTGACAGTAAAGTAGGGCCACACACAAAACTAATTATGAAAATCTTAGGAAGATCTGTTTCCTGTAATTAACATTAAAGAAAACCATAAAACAAAATATAAGCAGTTTAATGCTATTAGTTCTGAAAGGTTCTTAAATATTGCAAAGAGTTCTTCAATTTACGGTACAGAGAAGCAGGCAGTAAGAATATCACTGCACAAAAAATATTATTTACCCATGAGCATTCAGCTATGTGAATTCAAGAAGGATGCAGAATGTATTTCATGGGAAGGTAAGTGTTTATGATTAGAACTGTTTATTTTAAACACTATATGAAGTTCAGTTCTCATACTCTAGCGATGAGTAGGAGAAGTGCAGAGAAACTACTTAATTGATTGTGACAGATTTTCATAGAAGGCAAAATGCTGTGAAGGCAAATAAAAGCCAGTTTAATAGCTATTTGCTTTTTATTAACTTGCAACGTGGAACCATTTGTCGACATTTAGATCAAAGTTTGGTTTGGCATGGTGCACATGTGAGGAGAATTGAGTAAATGAGCAAACAAGTTGGAACAGGTTGTACATTCCATATGTAAACTTTGCAACAGGATTATGGCTAAAAAATAGCATGAAGATAGTTATGTGGGCAGTAGGTAAGTGAGACTGAGAACTGCAAAACGAGAGATTAGCATACATGAAAACTATCATTTCAAAAAGTAAGGCAATCTCCTTAGATGCTACAAACTGATGTAGCTCCATTGATGGGAATAAACCCATGCAAGTTAACATCAACTGAAAATCTGTCCTATAAAATTTGTATATCATAGTAACACAAATAGAGGCCATTACTTCATTATGTGTGCCCCATTTTAGCCAGTTGCACTCCCAGATGGAAAAGAGAAATCTGTGTCCTAATGTGGAAGAAAGTTAGTGGAGAAGAGAAGACCAGCTGGGGGGCTGTGGCAAGGAATTCTCACTTCTTGTGAAATTGGAAGAAAAATTGTTTGTGAATAATACTTTGTCCTCATCTCAAACTTAAGACAAAAGTCATCACACTGCAGAACCTGTTTGGTTCTTTCGCATGAAGATCCTCTGCACTAACACAAGAGGGCTCAGGATTTGTCCCTGACTGTGCCAGCAATATGAATGTCAAAGATTGTCTAAACTGTTATTTCTTCAAAATTCTCTCATAAGGTAAATGTTTGCCACCAATATTTGTTTAAATAGGATACCGTCAAAATGAGCAATGAAAGTTAGCCATTACTAAACCAGATGGATAGTAACTGAGATCTAATAATTTCTCTCTTCCTTTTCTTTGTTTACTGATGCTGAACTGCTCATTCGGATAACTTCGCAAAGACATTCCTTTGTCTTTCTTGAACAGCACACTTGGGTGTATGTTTATGCTGCCTGCTAGTCATTTGCTCTGCCCTCCTCTTTACCTCACAATTAGTCCATCATTGTAATGTCTCATTATGCATAGCTGGTGCTTGCTTCCTCCTATGAACTTGTTTCTAGGAACATTGCTGTTAGGACAGGAAATTGTAGTACATCATGGGAAGAGTCCCAGCATCTTCAAACTGACATTTGCAGTGTAAATAGTTGTAACTTTCTTAATGATGGTAAAGGAATTACATAGTATATACCTTGAAGTGACATTGTACTTGTAATATTCTCTTAGCAGTGATTTTGAGCCATGACTGGACAACAATATCCTTATTGGGCTATATTTTCCATTTTGCATGAAACCAGGAAGAATCAGACATTAAAACGGTAAGAAAGATTGAAGAAAGGTTGGGGTGTCAATTTATGACTCAATATATCAGATGACATTGTTCAGTTTGTTATTCACAGTTTCAATTTGGCATATTTTTAGATTCTCCTATCGTCTCTTACACTCCTTCAACTTTAATGATATTGTATGCTACTCTCCAGTTTGAGCAGCAATTACTCAAAACACTGAATGAAAGGAGAGGGTCCCTCCTGTTAGTGTGCAGCTGTATACATTAAACGTTTTTATGAGCCATTTCTTTTCCAGCTGGCAAGTGACTTTTAAGTGTTAAATACTATTAGAAATGTTGCTTTTATGGCAGCCAAGTGCCTCTTACCATTCAATATTAAAAAGCAAACACTGTTTTTTCCAGCAATTGACCAGCTCTTTTTCTTAAATATTTATGGTTAGTTTTCCACCAGTTCTGACTACTGCATTTCTGTTTAAATAAAAAAAAATGACCTCCTAGTCATTTAAAGGGTTTAAAATTTCACTATATTTCATAGGATGTGGACTCTTTCTCTGCCCTGAGACATGATAAATATTTACCAGAATAATTTTTTCTTTATCACCAAGCAACACACACACTCTAAATATAACACAGGTTAAAAACACATTTTCCAATAACTTGCATTTCCAGATGCTTCACAGCTCTCTGTATTAAATATTAAGACCTATGGATGTTTTTGAGCCCTTTTTGTTGCTGACCATGCACTCTTTTTACATAAAAAATATATTTATATTTTAAAAGCCATTGAAACTTTCCCTTATTTGAACTAACAAAACAGTACAAGACATGACTAACTCCATTTGTTCCTGTAGAAAGAAATTAACAGTCCTTTGTGCTTATGGGTGAAGAGAGGAAGAGAACATTCTTCAGCATAATGGTTGGAATTTTCAAAAAGGACAAGTTAGGTGCCCAAATCCTCTACTCATATTTGAGTACCTAACTCTCTTAGGCTTCTTGGAAAATCCCAGTCATAATTCATTGATGTATTCAGCCAGTATGTGCAACCTGTTTTAGCTATTATTTTATACATATTCAGCTGAGTGAACTTTTATTCATAAATAGGCTCGGAGAAAGTAAAAGCATCATAAGTGTTAGCAATAATAAATATTTAAGATAGTATTCACACTTAAGGTACTCTCCTTGCCATTTTATTATGATTTGCATAATGGTAGCACCGAGGAGCCAACCAAGGACAGAGCCTAATTGTGGTAGACACTGTACCAATAGAAAAATGGGCTTTGTAGGCAGGCACTGTGGCCTGCCTCAGAGCCTGAGCTAGAAGACTACCCTACAAGCCCCCTCTGGCCAGCCCCAAGGACTACAAGGCTCCAGCCCCGGAAGCAGAGGGGCAGGGCCAGGCGAGGAAGGGGCGGTGTAAAAGCCCCAGCTGGGAGTTCACTTGAGGCTAAGCTCTCAAGGGGGAAGGACGTGCCGGCCCAGCGGGAGCAAACCTGGTCTGGTCAGGGCCCAACCCACCAGCCGTCTCCTGCCTTTAAGGATGCCTGGTGCTATGGTCTGCCCAGCCTTCCAGGGCCAAGTGACTGGGAGGGGAACCCGGAGGCGGCTGATTGGGGCGGGCGTTCGAGAGCCCCCTGGGGCCCACCGCTGCCTCCTCGCTCCAGGGCGGCCTGGGATGGCGTGGAGGCAGAATGGCTGACACCCTCTTAGCCCTATGATTTAGAGGAGCTGCCCTCCACCGAGGAGGAGATGCTGGCCCCATACAGACCCCAGGACCTGGAGGAGTTGCCTCTCGTGGAGGAGCCAGCCGAGTACTCTGACCCAACGCCCATGGACACCGAGGGGTTTGCCGGAGTGCCGCAGGCCTCCTACGAGGGAGACCCTGAAGATGGCTACCCTCTTTGGAACTAGGTACCCAGGGCAGGTGGCCGGGGCAGGGTTGGAGGAAGTAGCCCAGGGAGGGCAGGATGGTGGACCGTATTCCCCGGGGCAGCGCGTTTCGGAGGCAGCCCTGCTGCCCTGGGGTGTGCCACCCTGCCTCTGTCTAGGGCCCTGGGCTGAGACGCAGTGGAGCGGGTGGGCCTGCGTCTCCCTCCACACCCCCCCCCCACTTCCCAGCATAGGAAGCGCGAACCCGTCCCTGACTCCAGACTTTGTGCTCGCCCGCCCCGCCTGGGGGCCGGGTGCCAGACTTTGTGCTTGCCCGCCCTGCCTGGGGGCTGGGGCACCCGACTGGGAACAGGCCCGACTACCCAAGGGGTCGGGCCCGGGGACATTTTGTTTGGCTACTGGGAGGGACGCCATGCCCGCTAACTCCCCAGACCCACCAGTAGGAGACAGCCTCCTGACCCGCCGGCGGCACGGGACGCCTACACGTGGTGGAGAGTGCAGGCATTCCCCCCCCCGACAGTGAAAAAGGTGGGGGGTCCCACCAAAAATAAGGTAGAAGAACCGAGCGGTCACCACGGACCTCGACCAGTTTGCAAAATGGTGGCTAGAACAGCAGCAAGAACAGCAATCAGAGCAGCTGCAGCAACAACAGTGCCTCCTGCAGGCTCTTGGGGAACAGCAGCACAAGATGATCCAGGAGCTGGGAGTGCAGCAGCGGGAGCTGCAGCAGCAGAGTCTGCAGAAATTGGAAGCTGTCTTAGCCGGAGCAGGTGACCCCACCGTTGGGGTTTCCTGGGCCGTGATTCCAAACCTGATGCCCCTTCGGCTGACCAAAATGGGCCCCGAAGATGATCCGGAGGCATTCTTGAAGACCTTTGAGAGAGTGGCCTCAGCTGCAGGATGGCCGCAGGACCAGTGGGCCACCCTGCTGGCGCCCTATTTGACGGGGGCTTCTCAGGCGGCGTATCGGTCCCTTTCAGATGAAGATGCCCAGGATTACCAGGCGGTGAGGGAAGCCATCCTGGACCTCCTGGACATTACCCCCGAGACGTACAGACACCGGTTCCGAGGACATGCCTAACAACCGGGTACCCGACCTAGGGCCCTGGTCCAGGAGCTGAAAGAGGCCTGTTACTGCTGGATCCAGCCCGAGAAACACTCGAAAGAAGAGGTCCTTGACATGTTCGTGATGGAGCAATTTCTCCATATCCTGGCCTGTCACGGCCGGACCTAGGTCCTGCGACATCAGCCCCGAAAACTTAGTGAGGCGGTAAGCCGATTCGAAGACTTTCTGGCCGCAGAGAACCCAGGGCCGTTGCTGGGTCCCAACCCTGGTGGGGTGCGGCCGAAGGGGTCACCGCCTGCTGCCACAACGCAGGTTACCTGACCTGGGCAGGCCTGGATGTTGACGATTGGTTGCCTGCCCACCGGGGGGAGTGGAGGGTCACCGGGAGCTCAAGACACCCTGGCCACCGACAAGGGGGACCGTGCCCCGGGTAACCCTACCCCCACCTTGGTGACGTCAAGCAGCCCTGGGCTGTGCTTTAAGTGTGGACAGCAGGGTCATATACAGCCACAGTGTCCTGTGACAGACTGTGCCTTTGGGTCCGTGTATGCCGGGGAGGGACGGGCCTGGGGGCCGAGCTCCCCAAAAGCGACAGTTACAGTTAAAGTAGCAGGGAGGCCCTGGGAAGCCCTCGTAGACTCTGGCTGCGGACAGACTCTAATGGAGCGGGGATTGGTTCCTGAAGAGGGGTGTGTCTTTGGGAAGGTGGACCTGCAGTGTATTCATGGGGACCTACGGACTTATCCCACCATCCCGGTCTCCCTGACTATCGGACCATTCACACGAACCATCCCCGTGGGACTATCGACCCGTTTACCGTACCTGGTGATTCTGGGCCGGGATTGGCCAGACTTTGCCGGGGTGCTCCAGAGGTTAGGACAGCCCGGTGGCCCGGACGGGGACCCACAGGGGTCCGAATCCCAAGACATTGTAAAGAGCCTCCCCGGCCCAAAGGAGACTGAACTGGAGGAGGCAGAGTACCTGGAACCAGATGGGAGGCTGGCCCCGGGCCAAGACGCCCAAGGGGAGGAGACCCCAACCCCAGCAGGGACTCCCCTGGAGGGGGAGGGGCCAAGAGCAGACTTTTGCCGAGACCAGCAGGAGGATCCCACCCTAAGTAATGCTTATGACCGGGTAGTGGTGATAGATGGGGCGGTGACTGACCCTCAACAAGCCAGTCAATGGCCTCGATTTGAACTACGGCGAGACCAACTGTATCGGGTCAAGAAAGACACTAGGACGGGGGAGCTACGTGCCCAATTGATAGTACCCCGTCTTCATCGTAAGGCAGTATTACGAATGGCCCATGATATCCCTGTGGCAGGGCACTTAGGCACGGATAAGACCCTAGCCTGAATTCTTAGCCGATTCTATTGGCCAGGGGTACATAGAGAAACCCGAGATTACTGTGCTCCTGCCCGGAATGTCAAAAGGCTGCTGCCGCCAGGACTCCTAAAGCTCGCCTGGTACCTCTCCCAGTGGTTGAAACCCCTTTTGAAAGGGTCGCGGCGGACCTGATCAGGCCCCTAGAGCGAAGTATTGGAGGGTACCAGTTTATTCTAGTCCTGGTAGACTATGCTACTCGTTTCCCGGAGGCCATACCACTGAAGAACACCACTGCAAGGATGATAGCAGCTGAGCTGGTAAAGGTGTTCACCCGAGTAGGTCTCCCTCAAGAGCTACTCAACGACCAGGGGCCAAACTTCACTTCCCAGCTGTTTAAAGAAGTCTGTGCCATCCTGGGCATCCGGAAAATCCAAATGTCCATCTACCATCCGCAGACGGATGGGTTAGTCGAGCGGTTCAACCGGACTCTGAAGAGCATGCTCAGAAAGTTCTCCCCAGAGGAACTCCAGAGGTGGGACCAGTTAATCCCGCCATTGCTCATGGCCATCAGGGAAGTGCCACAAGCATCAACTCAGTTCTCCCTGTTCGAGTTATTATATGGCCGACAGCCACGCGGGGTGCTGGACCTAATAAAAGAAACCTGGGAACACACGCCATCCCCCTCACGAGGATTATTACAATACGTACAAGACCTGCAGGAGCGGCTATGGGTTGTGGGCCACTTAGCCCAGGAAAACCTGAAGACAGCCCAGGAGATCCAGGCCAGAGCCTATAATAAGGGAGCCCGGGCCCGCACCTTTGAACCAGGGGATCGCGTCCTGGTGTTACTGCCCTCCTCAGAATCGAAACTTTTAGCCCGATGGCAGGGGCCCTACAAAATAATCAGACAAACGGGGCCTGTAAACTTCGAAATCAAGCAACCCGACCGTCGGAAGAAAAAGCAAATTTATCACATCAACCTTTTGAAACCCTGGAGAGAGAGGGAGGGTCTGATGATTACCCCCTTCCCACCAGATCCTGAGCTCGGCCCGCAGGTGCCTCTGGGCAATCTAGGAGAGCCCCAGTTAAGCCCAACGCTGACGGATATGCAACAGGAGCAAGCCTGCCGTTTATTGACCACCTTCGCAGGGGGTCTTCACGAACACTCCTGGAAGGACGACCCTAGTCTACCACCAAATCCAGACCCCTCCCCCCGGGGAGATTGTGCGGGTTGGAGCCAGATCACCCCCCTGGCACCTTCAAGCAGCGGTGGAGCAAGAAGTCCAGGCCATGCTGGAACTGGGGGTAATCGAGCTCTCAAATAGTGACTGGTGCAGCCCAATTGTGCTGGTATCAAAACCAGACGGATCTCGGAGGTTCTGCATTGACTTCAGGCGAGTCAATGCTATCTCTAAATTTGATGCGTATCCTATGCCCCACGTGGAGGAATTGTTGGACCGGTTAGGGGAGGCCCAGTATTTTACCACCCTGGACTTAACCAAGGGCTACTGGCAAATACCCCTTCATCCGCAGTCCAAGGAGAAAACAGTCTTTGCCACCCAAAGTGGGCTATATCGATTTGTATGGATGCCCTTCGGACTCCACGGCGCCCCCGCCACCTTTCAGCGCCTAATGGACCGCCTGCTGAGACCCCATCTCGACTACACCGCCGCCTATATAGATGATGTCGTGATATATAGCCAGGACTGGGATACCCACCTGGCCCATGTGGCAGCGGTCCTACAGGCACTGGAAGAAGCCGGGCTTACGGCCAATCCCAAGAAGTGCCGCATAGGGTGGCGGGAAACAGTCTACCTGGGGTATACCCTGGGCCAAGGTACCCTAAAACCACTCATTGGGAAACTGCAAGCCCTCCAAGAGTATCCACGGCCCACCACAAAGAAACAAGTGCGGCAATTCTTGGGGCTTGCGGGGTATTATCGACAGTTTGTTCCCGATTTTTCTACGGTGGCCGCCCCTCTTACAGATCTGCTCACCAAGGAGCAGCCGCTCCGGGTGTGGTGGAGCCCTGCCTGTGAGCGGGCATTCCAGGAACTGAAAACTCGCCTGTGTCAAACTCCGGTTCTGTACAGTCCAGATTTTAGTCAACCTTTTATAGTTCAGGCAGATGCCTCAGCCATAGGTCTAGGAGCCATCCTGATGCAAAGGATCAATGAAGAGGAACATCCCATCTTATATTTGAGTCGAAAACTTTTCCCACGGGAACAGAAGTATGTGACCCTTGAAAAAGAGGCCTTGGCCATAAAGTGGGTGTTAGAAGCCCTGCGTTACTATCTTCTGGCACGCCCTTTTGTGGTGATCACGGACCATGCACCCCTCCGCTGGTTGCAACAGATGAAAGACTCCAATGCCAGAGTGATGAGGTGGTATTTGGCCTTACAACCCTTTGCCTTTACTGTACAACATCGGTCAGGTAAGGCCCACACCAATGCGGACGCCCTCTCACGTATAGACATAGAGACACTGCCCAGCTCGGGGGTACCAGAGCTGGACTTGAGGCAGGGTGTGTAGGCAGGCACTGTGGCCTGCCTCAGAGCCCGAGCTAGAAGACTACCCTACAAGCCCCCTCTGGCCAGCCCCAAGGACTACAAGGCTCCAGCCCCGGAAGCAGAGGGGCAGGGCCAGGCGAGGAAGGGGCGGTATAAAAGCCCCAGCTGGGAGCTCACTTGAGGCTAAGCTCTCAAGGGGGAAGGATGTGCTGGCCCAGCGGGAGCAAACCTGGTCTGGTCAGGGCCCAACCCACCAGCCGTCTCCTGCCTTTAAGGATGCCTGGTGCTATGGTCCGCCCAGCCTTCCAGGGCCAAGTGACTGGGAGGGGAACCCGGAGGTGGCTGACTGGAGCGGGCGTTCGAGAGCCCCCTGGGGCCCACCGCTGCCTCCTCGCTCCAGGGCGGCCTGGGACGGCGGGGAGGCAGAATGGCCAACACCCTCTCAGCCCTACGATTTAGAGGAGCTGCCCTCCGCCGAGGAGGAGATGCCGGCCCCGTACGGACCCCAGGACCTGGAGGAGTTGCCTCTCATGGAGGAGCCAGCCGAGTACTCTGACCCAATGCCCATGGACACCGAGGGGTTCGCCGGAGTGCCGCAGGCCTCCTACGAGGGAGACCCTGAAGATGGCTACCCCCTTTGGAACTAGGTACCCAGGGCAGGTGGCCGGGGCGGGGTTGGAGGAAGTAGCCCAGGGAGGGCAGGATGGTGGACCGTATTCCCCGGGGCAGCGCGTTTCGGAGGCAGCCCCGCTGACCCTGGGGTGTGCCACCCTGCCTCTGTGTAGGGCCCTGGGCTGAGACGCAGTGGAGCGAGTGGGCCTGCGTCTCCCTCCACAACCCCCCCCCCACTTCCCAGCGTAGGAAGCGTGAACCCGTCCCTGACTCCAGACTTTGTGCTCGCCCGCCCCGCCTGGGGGCCGGGGCGCCAGACTTGGTGCTCACTTGCCCGCCCCGCCTGGGGGCCGGGGCGCCAGACTTGGTGCTCGCTCGCCCGCCCCGCCTGGGGGCCGGGGCGCCAGACTTGGTGCTCGCTCACCCGCCCCACCCCACCTTGGGGCCGGGGCGCCAGACTTTGTGCTCGCCTGCCCCGCCTGGGGGCCGGGGCGCCAGACTTGTGCCTGCCCACTCCGCCTGGGCGCCGGGGCACCCAACTGGGAACAGGCCCGACTACCCAAGGGGTCGGGTCCAGGGACATTTTGTTTGGCTACCGGGAGGGACGCCACACCCGCTAACTCCCCGGGCCCTCCAGTAGGAGACACCCTCCTGACCCGCCGGCGGCGCGGGACGCCTACAGGCTTCTTGCCCAAAAAAGCTTAGAGTTGTAATAGACAAGAGAGACATGGTGTACAGGAAGGAGACCATATAAGCAGAAAAAATTGCCATAGTTTGTTGGCCTTGAATGAATAGTAGGCCTTTAGGCCTCATGCTAGTTTATTCCACAGTTTTTATAGGAACAAGAAGGTGTGCAGGGGGGAGGGATTTTTCTTGAATTGATCAAATAGAATCACAGGGTTGGAAGGGACCTCATGAGATCATCTAGTTCAACCCCCCCGGGGTTTGAACCCAGGACCTTCTGCATGTAAAGCAGATGTGCTAGCCACTAACAGGAAGGGAAAAGGTCTGTTGAAGGGATAAAGTGTTGAGGATAGAACAACGAGCGAAGCTAGGCCTGGGAGAAGGGAAGCATAGAGAACAAGTGGAGTGAGGCTAAGGTGAAGATACCATGAGGGAAGATTGAAGCAAGCAGCCAATCAGCACACGATGTTAAAACTGTAAAAACCAGTATGATAATGTCAGCAGCATCCAACTGCTCCTACTACACAATCTGCCAAGGCTTCTCCTTAAATTTGTTCTTGCTTCCTGAAGAGTTTCTCTGACTCCTGCCCTGTGGCTGGCTTCTCCCTGGAATTTATTTTTGCCCCACACCCATACAGCCCTGGGGAAGGAGAGGAGAGTCATCACTGCACAATTCTGAGTTCAGAAAGTGCCCGATGAGAGATGTGGTCCTGACTGATTTCCCCTTCCCCACCTTCTCCCTTCAGCGCCAGTGCCATGATTACCTGTGTGATTGTTTCTGTATTTGCTTCAGCTAGCCTGACTTCTTCAAAGCCCCTTTTGAGTAGACATTTGGAAGGGAAAAAAAAAAGACATAATTTGTTGCAGAAAAGCAGGATGACAAACTGAGAACTAAAATTAAATGGCAAAAAAATACATTAACAGAGTTAAGGTTATTTGGTGGTATGTTGTGCCCTTGAAGAATGATTAGGTGAGCAAAAAAAATCTGAAAACCAAGAAATTCATAAAAGAGTATGCATGTCACCTTACCTCTGCCCTCTTTCAGCACTGCCTCAATATGCCTCATTAACACTCATACCTTTACTCTGCCAGCTGTACCATTACTCTAAAGTACAATCTCTTCACATCTTTTTACAGCCCATTCACTCTCACCCACACAATTACATCTAGTGTTATTAGAATGGGGTGAGGGGAAGAAAGGTTACACATCACCAGGGCCTTGAGTTTGTGCTATCTAGTGCTAAAGCACCTACATGTGCCTCTAAGATAATGGCATTAATTCATTATCTATCTAAACCAATTTGGTATACTTCTAAAATAGAGAGGTTTCTGTTACTGTACATTTCTGCAGGGATCTCCCTTTATGATTTTTAGGGGCTAATAGCAAAGGAGTTAGAGCTTTTGTGAAAGGCAGGAAATAATTTGCAAGAAGTGGGGAGAAAAAAAAAAGCAAGAACTTTTGAAGACTGTAAGGCCACCAAAAACAGCAGCTGAAGGGAGGAATCTCAATGTATCCATTACAAGACAGGATTTATTTGCTAATCTGATGAAAGGGGTGAATATTGTGAAATTTCATCTCAGGCATATCACAATGTGGCAATATATAGCCAATTACAAATTATAGCCTTACTTTGAACGAAGACCAAATGGCTGCACATTTCCATGGACAGACGATCCATAGAAGCTTAAAGGTACAGCACAGGGGAATAGTTATTTAGAGATGTGTGCTACATGCTATCCTCTTCCTGTGAATTCACATCATATCTTCTATACAGAACAGTAGCTACCCAGTCCCTGATTTCCTAGTTCATAAGTGATATAATGCCAATTAGGATGATATTTCTGTGCAGCAGGTGAAGTCACATACTACTAAAAGTAAGAAAACTCTGCCAGTAATGCCTATGTTTGACCTTATCCCCAGCTATCTGCATGGCTCCCTAAACGTTTCTTACACTTTTTTTTAATCAAGAGATATTTCAAACGTTCTAAAATTCTTCCTTACAAGATTTCCTCTTTCTCCATCTCCCTAAAGTGCTCCCTTTTCATGTCTATTCTCTGCTGGAGACAGTGAAAGTCCCAATGATTTCTTTAGGCTCTCTTCTTTATAAAGGTTAGGGAAGAT
Source organism: Podocnemis expansa (assembly GCA_007922195.1). NCBI lineage: Eukaryota > Metazoa > Chordata > Testudines > Podocnemididae > Podocnemis > Podocnemis expansa. The sequence continues at coordinate 42,349,947 of ML681994.1, forward strand.
TTTTGACCCATATCATTGACAAACAGAAAAAAACCACTGAATTCCACAAATAAGTTATGTATTCTTAATGTCCTTGCAATTCTACTTCTGTATGTGCACAGTCACTAAAAACCTTCCTGCATCTTGAATATAGCCAAGTACATAGTAGATGACAGTACAATCTGTGGTAAACCACAGAGTAAGTACTGTAGACTTAAATATTATGAAATCTTTCCTTGCATAAGAACAGCTGGTTAGGGATGGCGCCGTTAGGGTGATGGGTACATAGTAGAAAGCCTAACAGGTTCAGTTCCCTCTCTTGCCTACCACAGAAACCATCCCAGCTTTCTCCAACCATTTCTCCTTTATCAGACAGAAAACCCCTGCTTAATTCAAACAAGGCAACTGAACCCATATTTCTGACAGTGCTATGGTTTGGGCTGTATTGTTTTCTATTATTATGCCAAAAAAATCTGTTCCAACTCATACAAAGAAAGCTACTTTTCCCTCGTATTTGTGAGTAACTTTATTTAGCCCAATACATTTCAGTCATTTGTAAACAAGCAACCAATGGCAGACAATACTTAATAACTGTGTTACAAAACTGAAAGATTTTGTACTACCATGAAGTAGTCTTATGATGTCAGATACATTTTCAGTTGTGGCTCTTTATATCATCTTATATAGTTGAAATATAATTTTATCTGGTGTGGTGTGGTTCTCATTCTGTCTCTCTCTTTCTCTCTTTATTATTATTAATTTTTTTGTAATATACAATCTAGCAGTGTCGTGGCATTTCACCTGCTGGACTGTTTGACACCTTTCCAGCTTATAAATGGTCTTTCAGTATTTCTTCTATACAGTGAATTTCCATCTTTAAAGGTGAACAGTTCATTCTGGACTCATACGACATGAAGGATTTTCACTCTGGGAAAACATCTTCGGGAAAACAATTTTGCATGATTAAAGAGTAAGGAATTCTGAAGAGAGTCTAAAGTTAGAGTTCAGTGATGCTTGTTTTACTTATTTAAATTAGACAGAAAGACATTCTAGTAATTAATCCAAGGGAAATTTGCCATTCCTTCTGGAAATTATTGGGTTTATTGTGACTGTAAGGCACAAGAATGCTTTGAGGGCAGCTCCCATGAGGCAAGGCAGTCCCATACGGAAAATGTAGTTTCATGTTGAACAAACTCAAAATAAATAATTTTGGGTTTCTTCAATAGATCAAAATGTAACAGTAAAAAACTCAATTCCAGGAATGTTGAAATATTTTATTTTGATCTAATACATCAAAAAACAATGTCTGAGATTTCCAAATTGAAAACTTCTATATTTTTGTTTTGTGAAACATCTTGAAATTTCCACTTTTTGTTCAGATTGGGTCAAAAACAAATGACAGTGGGACAAAAATTCCAAATTTCATTTAACTCTAGTCTTCAGCCTGTTTTAGACAATGAATCAAGAAACAAAGGTTGAGGCTTTGTCTACCTAAGCATTTCTAATATGCCCAATATGATGGAATCTAGGGTCTCTACCAGTACATCTACACATGATCTTCAGAGGGCTGTGCTCCTCACACTTACCCTTGTTACCATTTCTTGGTTTTCCTCAATATTATCATTTGAGATGATCTCAGTGATCGAGGCCATCACTACTATGCTGATTGGACTCTAGAGTACACAGATTATCTTAGATTTAGAGGAATGACTGAACTTAGGATCATATCAATTTCTGTTAATAAGCAGTCCAAAAGCTGAGGGTTCACTGAAAGCTATCTGAACTTTGCATAACTTGAGTCTGGGTTCAATTAGTTAAGATGTCTCAGTTAACGTAACTGTCATGTGAGTGGCAGAAAGTGAGGTAGTCGCAGATGCATGAAAAAATTTGCCTATAATGAAAGTAAGGACCCTGAATTCCTTTGTCGCACTGAGCCTCAGTTTTCATTATAGTTAAACCTTGAAGATTAGAACCAAAATCTTAAATGTGTCAGGAAGTCGTGAGCTTTTGTGATAATCTTTCGCTCCTGTCAAAATTACTATCAAATTTACCTTGCAGTTTAAAGTTTTGAATTACATTCACTTCCTAATTATTTACTGATTTCAGTTTGATTATGTTGTCTGTGGACTATGTAATCAAATAGAAAGTGCTGCAGTAAGAAAATTGCCTTTTGCAACAATTTTTCTGATTTTATTGGGATTTATGAGATTCTTTTATACAAATGTAATAGAAAATGTTATTTTCTTATGGAGGCTAAGAATTTCAAGATATATTTTTAAAAGTATTAATAAAGTAGAATGCAAGGGGTCTAGTAAAACTGATACTCTAGACTCAACTTCTCATCTCAAACTTTTTTTTTTTAAAATCAAAATAAATGAGCGATTAGATCAATAAAGTACAGGGTTATTTTGGCTTTTTTTCTTGCATACTTTCTCATGTATAAAGGTACTATTCAAAAGTGGAAAGGTAGCAGATTTGGGCCTGGACACTGTTTTTCATTTACCAGTGACTGAAGATAACTGCATCTGACTATTCCATAGTTCAACACCTAGCCTATGTTCACACACAGGGGGTTATTTCGATACAAGTTGTTTCGATACAAGTTGTATCGAAATAACGCCTTATTTCTAAATAAATTAATTCGAATTAACAGTTTGTTAATTTGAATTAAGGAAAAAAGCAGGAATCGAAATAGCAAGTTCAGACAACAGTTATTTCGAAACAAGTTACCGTTGTTTCGAAACAACATGTTCAGACGGCATTGTTTCTAAACAATCGTTTCAAAACAATGTTGTTTCGTCCCCACATGGGGTTTAAGTTGTTTCAAAACAATGGTGCGTCGTGTGAACATGGCCTTTCTTATTTCGAAACAACCTCTGTTGTTTCAAAATAAGACTGCTGTGTGAACACACCCCTAGAGAATATTTTTCTTATCTGTATTGAACTGTCAGTGAAAAGTGTCTGAATAGCCTACTGGGGCTAACTTTATCAGTGGCCTTTGTGATGCTGTCTGGGTCTCAGGGACTGTTTATGATTATTTTTCATATTAATATTTCATACTTACAACAATCCATATGTGATATGCCATGTTTGGTGTCAATAGAAAGGCTATAATCTGCTAAGAATGATTATATGGTTTGTATATAAGCAACATGTCTGTATTAGAAATTAGAAATCAATTTGTTTTTATGTGTTCCAAGTGATTTGTTAAGGCAATCCTGTTCCTCTTGATTGCCCCCACCGGGAGGGCTCCCATCCACAGTGGGCCCAAAAAGAAACCTGTTCGATCAGTTACCCAGATTGACCACGTGGCCCACCTCCATTTTGATCTGACAAGGACTCTGAGATAAAAGGGAGAGGACCCATCTCCATTTTGTCTTGACTTTTCAGTCTGTCTGCAACCAACACCCCCCTTTGGAAATATTCTCCTGGGATTGAGACCCACCCAGCTGCTGCTGCTGCTACTGGGTGCATATCAGAGGAGTGGGACTAATCTGCAAACTACAGGATCTTCAAGGATTTGTTTTCTATGACCTCTAAACCATTTTTATGTATATGTTTCACTTTGACTTTTTAACCTCTCTCATATCTTGTTTGTTTTCTTTTTATATTAAACTGTTAGTTTTCATTACAAAAGGACTGGCTGGCAGTGTGGTATTTTGGGTAAGATCCAAGCCTATATTGTTCCGGGTGATGTGGCTGGCACTTTGGGACCAGGAGAACCTATTTCTTAAGAGGCCCAGTGGCTAGAGGGGACCATAGGAACTGATGTGCAGTAAGGAGGCTGTTTCTATTTTGTTATGCTTGGTGATGACCAGAGTGAGGAATCAGAAGCATGTTTTGTTACTGACTGGTTTAAGTACCACCCCTCAGTGGTTTGGGGGTTTGGCCCCCGGTTTTGTAGCTTGCACTGATTTTGGCACGTTCAGAAGGTTATCCCAGGAGGCCCGAGTCACAGCCTTGATACTGGACTTTATATTTCTACATTCTTCTTTGGGAATAAGAGTGGTGTGAAATTTGTGCAAGTGAACGTGAGAGAGCAGTATAACAGACAAAGGTCAACCAGAGCAATCATGCTAATAATGTTTCTCATACACTTAACCAGTTTTGACCTGCAGCATCTTTAGTATTTAAGTATTGTACTTTACCTAAGTGGAAACTACTGTTTATGTCAAACTGTGTGTCATCTTTCTGAAGTGGATAAGTGCCCTCTGGATCACTTTCATCGGTAGATAAAATTAATCTGAAGTCTGAGTCCATATATCTAGCAATGAAATGCTAGTAAGTGTACTAACATTTCAGATTCCCCAACAATTCCCTTTTACTATATCTTAACAGTGCTGTACAATGTGCTATCAAAATGTGCATTTCCTTGAAGGATCTAACAGACAGTAGATGACATCCAAAAATGCCACCAATGCTTAAATAATTTTAACTTGTGACACATACTAACAAATTTTAGGATTATTTAGAATTTTAGAACTATTTATAATTGTGACACATAGTACCACTTTTTTTTTTTAATTTAAAGCTTGTTTTATAAGCAGATTGCCTGTGTAGACCATAAAATACTGGATCATCAGCAACTGAAACAGTGCCCCCATTTTTAATTGAGAGGGCCTACCAGGCAGTGAAAGGATCTAAGATGGGAGAGTTAATAAGACAAGTCCTAATGACAAAGAAATTCAAAGGGGATCACTGCAGCTGGTCTTTACTGCCCCATATGAAAGTCACTTGGGGAGAAAGAGGATTCTTGATAGGGTACCACCAGGGGTTAAAGTATGCTGGTATGACATTCCAGAGCCCCATAAAAATAGAGGAACATGCTGGAATGCAGTATTTTGGCACGTTCCTCCCAGGGCTGGCTGAAGGAAAGGGCTGTGGGCTCCAGCGAGCCCGGCAACCCCTCTGCCCTCCTTTCATGGAGCCTGTGCCAGCCCCAACTCCTCCTGCTTGGCCTGGGCAGTGTGCGTGGCCTGGACGCAGTCTCGAGCCTGTCTCCCCTTTTGCCGGCTAGCTGGTGCTGCAGCCTCCCTCCGTCCGGCCTGGCTCCTTGGCCACATTTGCAATGCAGGTAAGGGCTGTGTGTGGAAGGCAGGCAGCTGGTGGCTCAGCAGGTGGGGGGGGGTGGGAATAAGGGGTTGGGATGGTGGGCTGGGGACGTGGAGGAGGTTGGGGGGCTGAAGGAGGTGGAGTGGGGGAATGGGAACAAGGGAGACTGAAGGGGGCTGGGAAGGTTTTGAGGGGCTTGTGGGGCTGAAGGGGTGGAGTGAAGCCAGATAGGGATATAGGAGGGCTGGAGTGGGGACATGGGGGCAGGGAACTTAGGTAATGGGGATAAGGGCTGAGGAAGACATGGGGAAGAAGGAGTCTCATGGGGCCAGGCATTTTGGGGGAAGTAGCTGGGGTTGGGGAGGCATTTATGGGGCTGTAGCTGGGGTTGGGGGTATGATGCCATCTGGGTGTAGGGTACTGTTTATGATTATCTTTCATTTTAATATTCCCTATCTGCAATAATCCGTAGATGATATGTCATGTCTGGTACCAATAGAAAGGTTGCAATCTGCTAGGAATGATTATATGGTTTATATACGGGTGTCAAATCTGAATTAGAAATTGGCAATACATTTGGTTTATTTAAGTTCCAAGTGATTTAATTGTAGGGTAATCCTAGACTGGGTGTCTGGAAAGCCATTGTCCTCTTAATGGCCCATTAAGGGAGCTTCCAGCTACAATGGACCTAGGAAAAAACCTGTCTGATGAGTCACCCAGACTGACCATGTGACTAAACTCCATTTTGATTTGGCAAGGACTCTGAGAACATGGGGAAAGCCAAAAGTGATGAAAGGAAGTGGCCCAATCTCCATTTTGTCTTCAGTCTGCAATCTGTAATCACCACCGTCCTCTGGGACTATTGCGCTGCACTGAACAAAGGACTGAGACCCACCCAGGAGCTGGGTGCAGACCGGAGGAATTGAACTAACCTGCAAACTACAGATTCTTCAAGGACTTGCTTTCTATGGACTCTAAATCATTTGTATGTATGTGATTCACTTTGACCTTTTAACATCTCTCATATCTTGTTTATTTTCTTTTTATATTAAACCTTTAGTTGTAGTTACTAAAGGATTGGCTGACAACATAGTATTTTGGGTAAGATCCAAGTCTATATTGTTCTGGGTTATGTGGCTAACCCTTTGGGGACAGCAGAACCTATTTCTTTAAGAGACCCAGTGGCTTTGTGGGGACCAGAGACGCTGATGTGCAATAAAGGGGGCTGTTTCTATTTTGTTATGCTTGGTGATGACCAGATTGGGGAATCAGAAGCATGGGTTGTTTTTTTTTAATGACTGGGAGACTGGTTTAAGTACCACCCACAAGTGGTTTGAGGGTTTGGTCCCTGGTTCTGAAGCTTGCCCTGATTTTGGCACATTGAGAAAGTTATCCCAAGAGGTCTGGATCACAGGAGGCAGTAGCTGGGATGGGGGACAGGAGCTTGGGGGCAGTAGCTGGCATAGGTGGTAGGCTTTTTGAGGGGGCAGTAGCTGGGGTGGGTGAAAGGAGACCCAGACCTGCATAAAGGGGTCCCAGATCTGTGTGAAGGGGGCCTGGAAATTTAGGAGGGTTCTGCAGCCTGGAACATTATACTTTAACTCCTGGGTAACGCTTAAGTTCTATTGGCTGGGAGTCCACCTGGAGGAATGAAGCTACTGTGCTCCATCCCAGAATGCTAGTAGATGGGCCAGAAGAATGTTCTAAAGCTTCCCACCCACCCCCCACCCCCACTCTGGTACCACTACCTATTGCGTGGGTTCACTTTGAGAATACAGGCATATACATGCTTGGCCTGTTAAAGAAATCTGTGGAGGGAACAAGTACCTACCAGTAATTTTGGGCTATGACATCAGATATATCTAAGTCATTTTTACCTGGTCAGCAACAGTGATTATCATTGCAAGTGAACTCATGAAAGTATTTGTTTTTGTGAAGCTTTCAACAGAAATATTGAAAGACTAAGGTATAATTTCACATAATAGTTGGTGGAAGAGCTATGCAACCCACTGACCATCAAGTCCTTAATGATGTCATTGGATAATCCCCAAAACCATGGACTGGTCAAGAGGTTCAACAAAACAGAGAAAAAAAATGTTGAGAAATTTTGACCAGTGAGCCTTGATTCTGGTATCACTTGATTACTCCTCTCTTGTTTGCCACCCAGGTATCCACAGGGTTCTCCCCATTTGAAATATTACACAAGAGACAGCCAAGGGATCACCTGACCTCCACTGGGATCTATGGGAAGAGCAATATATCAGGACAAAAACACAGTGAGATATGTGACAGAGCTCTGGGGAAAAAAAAAAATGAAGACCATGGGGCAGCTTGCAAGAGAAAAGTTACAGAAAGCACAGCTCACCCAGGAGCATGCCTATAACAACAGGGCTCAACTATGTGAGTTCCAACGTGGAGACTGAGTATTACTTCTGCAACCAATATCGCCTCTGGGCAAGGAGGGGTGGGCCAGGGAAGATCATGACTTGACCTATTTGAGGTTTTCCTGAACTTTTAAATTGTGCCCGTCCACTAAGACAACATAGAATTTGGGGAGACAATGAACTGTATACCTCCCTCAGTTTCCACCATGAAATAAGAATACATTAACCAAAAGCAAAGGGTTAGGTGACACAGGTAAGAGAAACAGAAAGGGCTATAGTTACTTAAAAAATAAAATAAAAATGCTTTCTAATGAATAAAGCTTAGTCTGAGCAAGTTACAAGCATTGGTTAAGCACTTTTCTTACTTGTATTAAATTACCAGCTTTCCTACAACCCCAGAATAGGGAATCCAGCTTTCACTGGATTACAGGATGCTGTGTTGCAGGGGTCTCAAACCCAAATCACCATGAGGGCCATATGAGGGCTAGTATGTTAGCCCAAGGGCTGCACCACAGAAACCTTTTCATACAACAATATTGAAAATATTGGTAACACCAATGTCATTGTGGGCCACGAGAAATAGCTTTAGGGACCACATGCAGCCCGCGGGCTACATGTTTGAGACCCCTACAGTGTATTGTATATTCCCTCCATGACTGATCCTAAAAGCTAGTTTTGCCACCATGGTATTACCCATTTTCTCTGCCTCAAGAAACTGCAAGTCTTCCTAGGGTGCAGATTTTTGTCCTTCAGAATGATTGTTAAATGGTCTTCTCCCCAGATTATTTAGCTTGATGGATTTGTTTAGCTTACATATAAAAGGGCTTACATTGACCTCTGCCTCTGTCAAAGTTGGGCAGATGGAGAAACCCATATTCCCTTGTCTAGAGCATGGTGGGTTTATGCACTGCCTTACAAATACATCTTAAGAAAATATTTCCAGCACACATCTATAACTCTTTCTGCACAACCTATGCATACACCACAGTGATTTTTTGGGTGCAGTCACCATTTTCATGTTATATGCTATCTTTAAGATAGGTAAAGTCTATATTAAGACAATAGTGGGCTGAGGTAATGAGTGGCAAGCCCACTGTGAATTATAGTGCAGGGAAGCCTTTTACCAGATGACATTGAAGGGCTTCTATGATTACTAAAGTCCCCAAAACAGTCATTTGCAGTGTTGCAGTTATGTCTGCAACACTAAAACTGTGAATATTGACATCATGCTCTACTTCTAAGTGATGGTACGGAGAGGCATTAGCCTTGATCTTGCAAGCATGGTTGTGTGGAACACTCTGAGAAGAGAATTGTGTGTGAAGCGATTGCGGGACTGGGATCATAACATGTGTAGTGATGAGAGTATAAGTTAGGGAGGAGAGAATTAGATCATTACCATTTACTGAACTACAACTACCAAAGCTATCAAATTACAAGCCCCTTTAGACAAGACTTTAAATACTGAACTACTTGTTATTTTTGGTAAAAAACTAGGAGGTGTTAATGTTCCCTAGCTAGACAGGGGTAAATACACTAGATGCCAGCACATATGGACTTGCAACATTGTTGGCAAACTGGAGTGTGAGTTTAATTTAGGATTTTTATAACATACAATACAGAGTGAAACACAGAAAAGCATCAGAATAATATAAATGCTCTCCTTTATATTTCAAAGTAATTTGTACTTTGACTTTCATCACATCCCAGGTATTGTGCAACTGTTAACTTGAGATTTATTCAGGGCTGATCATTTCTGTTTTTCTGAAATACTTTTTTTTAAGTTTACACTTATTAACTTGCTAACTCTTAAGCTGTTTTCAGAGCATGACAACTTCAATGCCATCTGTTCCAGTCATATTTTTGTACCAATAATTTTGCATGTGTTGATGTAGTTTGATTCTGACCTCATTTTTTTCCAGGAAATTAACTTTCTGGTGTAATTAAAGAGGAGTGAAACAATTAGGGTTTTGTTCCGATAGTCAGCCATCTGCTGGATTTGTTAGTTCCTAAACAAAGTGGATGATTTAAGGGATTTGCAGACTTGACTTGATATCTACTTGTATAAAATAGGAAACAAAAACATTTTGCAAATGTTCACACTTCCTTTGTATGCCTCCTCTACACTTTTCTTTGGTGTGAAACTTACACAAAAATACCAGTGGTTTTCAGTTAGCTGGTGTTTTCTGATCATTGCTCATCATGCTTACCAGCATTTATCATTGTTTCCTTGTAATCTCCATCTTTCTTTTATAATCACCTTTTGCCTATATACTCTTGTATTCAGACTGAAAGCTGTTTGGGGCAGGGACTGGGTCCTTGTTATATGTTTGTAGTGTCTAGCACAATGGCTATGTCGACACATATGCACTAAAATTGATTCAAGTTGAATTGATTTAATAAAATCAATATAAAAATTGTTAAATCAATTTCAGTCAAATCTATTTAACAGGTCCACACTGGAAACCTGAAATCGAACTAGCATGTCCAGGGACAGGAATTGCTAGTTCAGTTTAGGAGATGGGTACCATGGGAAGTGTGGCAACATGGCCCCCTTGCAAGGCCATGCCCCCAGTCAATGCCATATAACCAGGAACTGGCCTCAGCTCCCTGTCCATTCTGGCTGGCAGGAGACTGCGAGGGAGACAGT
>ML681994.1:42375083-42465083 GCA_007922195.1 Podocnemis expansa
TTTTTTTGGCAGGGGGTTGGACTAGATGACCTCGTGGGGTCCCTTCCAACCCTATGATTCTATGATTCTTAGTAGCAATCTGGCCAGTATTACAAAGATTATGATTTATTCAGAGAAGTCTTAGAAGTCACTTTTTTGTGTCACAAAATGATGCTCATGATAAACATACATCCACATACCTCATTACTGCAAAATCCATGTATAAGGATGGTAATTTTAAATAAGAATTACCATACTGCACCAGACCCAAATTCTACCTAGATGATTCAGAGGAAGGTATAAGGTAGGTAGATGGAGGATAATTTGCCTTTGACATGCATAAATGTGCAGTACGTTTGTGGGGACTTCTCAAAAGTGTAAAATTATGGCCTTCATGTTTGCAGAATCAGGAGACTGAGCCACAGTCTTGAAGAATGTAAAGTCTTTCTGAACTAAAGAGTTATAATACTGGAAGTTAAGCATGCACAGAAAGGGAATTAAATCTCATCATTTTGCCATAGGGATAAGTAATGATGGGTGCATCTCAAAAGCTGTAGTCTACAAACCCGTCTTGGAGGAACTCCAGACACACTCAAGTCAATGAGAGTTTTGCCATTAACTTTCAGAGGGCCAGAATTTCACACTTACTGTAGTCTATGTTTACTGAAACCACTTTAAGCCGCAAATCTCCCTAGATTAATCTCCATCATGAGATGTCATTATGAGATGTTGGTTTACTATATGCTAGGAAAAAAATACAGTAAGGGTCTTTATAGTATTTTTGCTTCATCCTAAATCAGCAAATACAAGGGAAAAATAATGATTTTTTTTTAATGCTTGTCATTCCCTCCTCCCATTAAAACTCAAAGATTTGAGGTTAGATTCAAGTACAAAAAGGTTCAAATTAATTTATCTATACTATTTCATATCTCCCTGGAGTGGGAGGAAGGTCTGACAAAAAACTTGCTGAACTTATGATGCTTGGAAAGACAGTGATGACACCTACAGTAAGAATTGAAAAAGTTGGGGACATTTCTGTGTAGATACATACCCTATTAGGGGTGTTGAAAGGGCCTTTTGGAACGCCTGAAAAGAGCATGGCTCTAAGAAAAAGAGTTATGAGTTCATACACTTAGGATCATCTGATTGAAATTATTGGAATTCAACCTCTGGGACTTTTCTTCTTTTGTGTGTGCGCGCGCGCGCATGTGTGTGTATGTAAGAAAGTTAATTTAGATTTATATGATGCCTGCTATTCTGCCATACTTTTTTAAAAAGGGGTTACAGGATCTTTGATATCCACATATAATATAACTTTAGTTTTCACAGTCTCATGTGAATGTCTACACACACGGTTATTTCAAAATAAGGACTTTGAAATGAGTTATTTCGAAATAAAATCCTTATTTCGAAATAAGTTAATTCGAATTAACAAAATGTTAATTTGAATTAAGGGAAAGCCTGCAATCCAAATAGCTGTTATTTCGGAAGGGATATTTCGAAATAAAGCCATTTGGACCTGTTGTTTGAAAACAGTTGTTTCGAAACAACTGTGTTGTTTCGAAACAACAGGTCTAAATGGTGTTATTTCGAAATATCCCTTCCGAAATAATGGCCATTTTGAAAACATCCAGGTTTTACTTTTTTGGAACGACGATTCTTATTTCGAAAGGATGGGATCCGTCCTTTTGAAATAAGAAAACGTCGTGTAGACCTAATTTATTTTATTTCGAAATAACGAGTGTTATTTCAAAATAAAAGTGCCGTGTAGACATACCCAAAAGATTTCCAGATCATGACAATGTAGAAACCCATTTCCTCTTCCACAGAAAGATGAAAGGGTAAATGCACTCTGCTAATATGGTCTCTGTTTAAATCAGGAACAGTTAGTTTGAAGTTGTTAGTTCGAACTATTAAGTTTGATGTTAGTTTGAACTAATCTCGAACTTATTAGTTCTAATTAACAGCATGGACTAGTTCAAACAAAGATTAGTTTGAACTAGTACACTTTGTTAGTTTGAACTAACTGCCCTTAGTTTGAATTTATTAAGACTTAATTCAAACTAATGCTCAAACTAAGCACTTAGTTCAAAATAAGTACCAGTAGTGACTAGTTTCAACTAAGTGTTCCTTAGTTCAAACTAAGGAAAGCCTGATGTAGACAGCTAAAAAGTTAGTTTGAATTAAGTCTCCTTAATTCCAACTAATTTGTCAGTGTAGATATAGCCATAGTAACTTTCTCATGGTTGCTGCTATGAGATGGCATCTGGATTAACTGCTTTCCCAATCACACTGAAAATCTCCTTACTTATAAGGCCCTGCTGAAGGAATTGCCTGATCCCAAAATGGTCAGGACAACAGTGGACAGCAATGCTTCCTGCAGCAACCCTGGAGCTCTCTTTCTTTCAGTGACTCCTGCTGAGGGAATGTTGAGTAGAGAATGGAAGTAACTGTTATTTCCTGCTCAACAACAAAGAGGAATTATTAAAGCACCTAAATAGCAGGGAGAGAAAGGCCTCTCTTTGGCCCATGGGGACCACTGCACATCAGGATACAAGACATGGAAATTTTTACTTCTAATTTATTAAATCTGGGATTGGTTCAGAATATGCACAAAGGAAGCTGTGCCTGTGCCAATTTCAAATCATTTGGGTTTTTATGCAATTCTTTTTTTTTTCAATTTAAAATATTTATATAGTAAATGGTAAAAAGTATACAATCATGGCAGTAAGGAAGCTCTACAGATTCTAAGAGATGTTTCTGCATTGGAGTGCTGAATCTGGACCTAAATTCTTAGTGGCCTCATCAGAGCACTCTACCACAGTAACTTCTTCAGATTCACTGTTCTGAGACCCAGGCTCCTTCTTAACAGTGTCTCCCTAGTCTGCTTCCATTGCCAAATTCAAGCCCTGGGATTTGACCTTCAAAACAAACAAAGGTCAATAGCACACAATTGCACCACAAATTGCATCTCCAACCAGGACATCCTCAGACTACAGAATCGCTTTCCATATGTGCCCAATTTTTATGGCAAGTGTATAATGCTATGGTGATAGATGCTATAGGAAACTCTAAGGTAGACTGACAATTTGTAAATGCTGGATCTGTGTTTCTACTATCACTATTGAGTAACGGGCTACATTCTTTGTTTCCTATGAGCTGAGCTGATACTTTTCATATAATCTCTTTGTCAGAATAAACTTTAAAAAACTTGAACTCTGATTTTGATGTTTTCAAACTAAAAATTGCAGATACATAAACAAACATTTAAGGATTTTGGTAGATTAATTTACCTCTAATAGTTTTGTATTTTTAAAATGAAATTCTGCAAGTTAGTCTCCATTATGCATAAACGAATCTTTGTATGGAAAGAGTCTTAGTAGATGTACAAAGCCTGTGTTTAATCAGTTGTTACAGCCAGTTTTAAAACAATAGTAATAATGTCTAAATGCAAAGGCAGTTTTGAATCAGTAGAAACCATGCACCAAAAATCAGATTGGATTAAATTGGAAAAGATCTAAAGCCATTTGAACATCTGTTTAAAATGGCCCTGGAGGACATGGTTCATGTTGCATTAAATGAAGATACTTCAGTTTGGAAAATTATAGCTTCTAAATGACAGTAAATACCATCTTCCCTCTATCTAAACCATACATGTCCCAAGGAAGAAAAACCAGATGCAAGCAATTTATAGTCATTTAATGAAAAGTTTGTGTGGAGCCCCATGATGAAATTGTGTCCATCAGTCATCATCCAGATTTGTTTGGAATTTTATATTATATTTCCTTATAAATGCAGAAAATGCAATAAGTAAGTAAGTCACAAGCACATTTCCTAAACACACTGGACTTTCCTTCTCCCTCTCTCTCCCACTCACATGTCAGAAAACAGGCACACATTTGAGGTACATCAAAAGGGAAAGCTATTTAAAGTCCCATCGATATATTTTATTTCCATTCCCTCACCATTCATCAGAGGCAAAAATGCAGATGCAAAATGTCTTTCATACAAATAGATAATTATTTGAAAACTCTTTTTCAGATTCAGAAGGAGGAAACAGTGGAAGTATAAATGACTTTGTAAAGAACTTGAATTATTGTTTTTGAACCAGATGGGTGGGGGAAAAATCCCAACAAATTTTCAGAGAACATCCAATAGAAGAAACAATTCTTTGGGGGAGATAGTTTTCTTCTCCTTAAATTTAACAAAAAGGACATAAATGTTCTATCAGATTTATTAGAAATTTTCTTCACAAATGCTAAAAATAAAACCTTCCACTGCAAAAAGAAATATGGGGTATTTAGGAGCTGTTTTTTATTATTCCATTTTCAAATGTCTTAAGCAGCAAAACAGCTTTAACTAACAGACTTTGTTGAAAAAACCAATAGTCAAACATAAAATACTTTGACAATGGAGGAAATACCAGCTACAGGTCTGGATCTTGTTTCCATTGAACTCAAAGGCAAAATTCCCTTTAAGTTCCATATGAACAGGCTTGTGTTCTAACGTTTATTATAACCAGTTAGATGAATTTTCAGAAGAAACAACAGTACTATCCCATTTTATTTATAAGAGATATTTGTATTTATTTGATTTCCTATGAGTTTGTTTCAAATAAAACTTGTTTACTTTCTGTACTGATGTTTTCAGTGTGTTTATACTAATTTTATTACACATTTTGTCAGAGAAGTCTGAAGATTAGAGAGCACAGATTGATTACTGTTTATTTCTAAATTCAGCTAGGTAAATTTTGTGTGCTTAACATTTTGCAGTAAAACTTTTTTTGAGGTTCATGTACCATTTAAAATAAACTTGTTTACTTAAGAATTGTTCAGATGAGAAGGATTATGAGTGGAAATTTGGTTATACTTTCTTCAGTAATAGTAGTAACAAGGAATTGAAAATCTTGAGACTAAGCCTGATGGGTACAACCAATGTTTTTTGCTTTGAGTCTCCTTCAGTCTTCTTTCTCCTCTATGCCTTTTTTCTTTCTTCTGGATATCAGTTCCATCTCAGCTGCTGTGTTGAGACTCAAACAGCCACATGAACTTGCTGATTTGCTATGTGTAAGTATAGTTCATGGAGCAAGGTGTCATTGTCTCTTTAGCTGAAGCTGCTTTTCAGCAGCTAAAACTGTCTCTGTGCCTATCACATTCATAAAGTTTAGGTACTTGTAAATAGGTAAGTGAAAACAACAGGATCCTTTAGGAAGAGAAATGCATTTCTTTAACATGTTCTCCAGAGAATGATTTACTTATGAAGAATGAACAGAGGCTAGTGGCCCTTATAAAGACTAACCAATTTATTTATTGCATTAGCTTTTGTGAGAGAAAGCTTCAAGCATCTGATGAAGTGGGATTTTCTCCCATGAAAGCTCATGTGATAAATACATTGGGTAGTCTTTAAAAGTGCCACAGAACTCCTTGCTTGTTTTGCTAAACTAGGCTAACGCAGCTATCCCTTTGGAACATAACAAAATTTCACAATGTGATCCGGAAATTCTGTGGACTGGATTCTTACTCAGTTGGCTGTTCCTTCAACTCCCTCAAATTTATACCTGGCTTCTGCTAGCTGTATTGTATTAGACAATGATGGCTCTCTCATGGAAGGAGAAGCAGTTTATGTTATCCAGATGCATTATCACCATTTATTAAATCAAGTGTCAAGATGTTGGCTGCTGAAACTGCACTTGGTAGTGTCTTGAATGCAGCACTTCACAGTGTACAATTGGTTTTCAAAGATATTTTCAAAAATGTGTGATACAGTGATCAAGCTGTGGTTTCGCAAAAGCATGCATCACAACAGCAAGTTAATAGAGCATAAGAATGGCAATAAGTAGAAAGAAAATGTTAACTGGAGAAAACCAGAGGATGCAAAGTTGAAATGAAGAAAGTTGCAGCTGACACTACTAGTGTGGATGGTTTTACTGTTGAGTTTAGGATCCTCTTTCTGGGGAAAAGAAGTCATGTGATGACCAAAAATGTGGAGTCCTTAGCAGCCATATTTTAAAGAAAAATTACATTAGAACTAATGGAAAATAGGATAGTAGGGACATTCAGTCATCTACATAGCCTGATTCTTTATGATATGGAATTTAGATTGATATTACCAGTGTTGGGTTCTTGTCTGAATCTGACCACAGATCAAATCTCAAATGAGGACCCCCAGAAATGCCTGTCAAGAATTGCCACACTGATACTTAAAACCCATTTATTACAGCAAGCATAAATGATAACCAAAGAATTGAGAAAGGATTATTGAGCAAATTCATAGCCAAATTACAATTGACTTTTATTTTGATATATACAGGAAATATTATGTGGTTTATTATTTAAATTATATCAAGGTTTATAGCAGATATCTTTAGAATTTATATTAGAAAAATGTATACCTCCAGTTAATATATTCACACTTGTCCAAAAATTTGGTTGACAGACAAATGGGCATTCTGTGTTTGACTTGCAGCAGCCACTTGCAGGCTTAGTTAGACCTCACCTTGTTATGGGAATTACTTGACAAATGAAGGAAGTTTTGGGGATGTCGGAACAGTTTCTAACTAAACTGTCAAAGTGTCATTGTCAAAGCAGAATGAATACTTGAGACTGAGTTTTTTAGCCTTCCCCTATCACTTGTTGGTAGTTTCTTTGTCCCTTGAAATCTTTAAACCATGATTTGGTGACTTTAGTAACTCAGTCATAGGTTAGGTATCTATTGCAGGAATGGGCAGAAGGTTTTGCAATCTGTGTTGTGCAGGAGGTCAGACTAGAAGAACATATAGATCCCTTCTGACCTTAAAATCTATGAATCTAAGCTTTAACATCTATTTCTATTCCATATGCTCCTTTTCTGATAGATTTCAGAAGATGGCACAAGGAGTCAACAAGGAACTTGAACAGATGCCACTAGCGTTATGTAGTCTTGGCATATGATAGCTGGCTGTGTAGCACAAAGATCAGAGGCTCCATGAACAATGAGGAGTTATGCAAGAAGTTTTAATGATTTCATGCAGATTCAGGAGTGGAAGGCCTGTCACTGATATGACCCATTATGGAAGAATAGGTGCTCTACTACTAGGTGTCATTACCCAATGCAGTGTGGGCTATCAACCATCTCCACTCACCTGTTCACCTTTACATTTCTCAGCAAGTGGTTGTGTTTTTTTTTTTTTTTTTTTTTGGTTTGTTTGTTTTTTAATTTGGAGGTTTTGAGCAGAGTGACTTGGAAGCCTGGACCTTAAGGAAGATGTATGTTGTCTTATCGCTGTTAGCACACTTAGGGATCTGGTGTGGAACTTTGATCCCATATGCCATTGCAGAACAGAGGTGGCCCAAGGAGGATGAGGTGAATGTACTATTCTACAGAAGGTGGCAAGCCTGGGATCTACCTTGTGGAAACTGTGAGGACACACATGGCAGTAAAACTGGAGAAGGGGCCTCTTTTAATTAATGGTGACAGGAACCCCCCCTCAAAACAAACCAGTTTGTTATAGTTTTAAGATGGGGACTGCTGAGGCTGACACAACCAATGCATGAATTTGGTTCCTGCTCATTCAGGATTGGGGCACCAACAACAGTAGCCCAGCTGGGTCTAGGGACCATAGCAATTCAGAAGCAGAAACAGGAGAGGTTTGGTGCCCTGTGACAGGTATGCCAGGCAGCCAAGCCCCTTTCCTTGTACAGTGCCTCTTAATTGTTATTTGAGGAGGAGATGTGAGGTAACAAAAGAGGGTTGGCTGAGGACCAGGATGAGTAAAGACGGAAGGCCTATAGCTCCACTATCCCATGCAAATGTAAATAATTACGGGATTACCTGCATTGTACACTTTTTATCTGCTGGGTATGCCCAGATATTTCTGAATGTTGCGGCCTAATTAAACCACATCCTGTTCGACTTCTGGCATAGCCAGACAACTGTCCAACTGTGAGTAAGGTGAAGTAGCACCTTTAATTGCTGCAGTGTAGAACATACAAATACTATTCTATTCTATTCTGTTGTTGGGTGGCCACCCCCGCAAACCCCTTGCTAACCTATTGACCCTTCCCCTGCTGTTGTTCCTCTTCCTGAGTGAAAGAGGAAATAAATGTGTGAAGCAAAGATAAGTATTATTACAAAAAAGGCACTGCTTGCAAAAAAAAGCCATATGCCAAATCACAAGGCACAAACACGTCACTGTACCCCTGCAATGAACCCTGAAAAGGAACATAAGCTTCTGGGTCAGTTGTTATTATTTATTTGGTGATGAAAGGATGTGACCCTTGCTGGCAGGGGATCGGCAGAGACCTCTCTGAGCACAGACCTCCCAAGACCCTCCTGCCTCCACTAAGAGTCCTTTTCTATGTCCAGCCAGCTTCCATTGCCTCTGTCATGCTTGTGCTAATGCTTGGGTTCATATGAATGTGAGTGCCCCTCCAACCCTTCCTTCCTATAAGCCACTCCAATAAATTCTGAACTTAACCCCTTGTTGTATGTTGTCTTTTGTTGCCTGACCATTCCTCAGTAGAACAAAATTTACTTCAAAATCTTGTATGAAGCAATGCAATGCAGTTTTGCATTCCTGGCCTACCATATTCTGCAGCAGCATTTCAGTAGAAATATATTTGTTAAAAGTGTTCTATAGAAATTTGCTCCAAAGTTTGTTCAAAACTTGTCCCAAACCTAGGTCACCTTACGGCATTAAGTTGACCAAGAATGTCCACAGTGATTTTACGTCAACTTAGCAAATTGACTTAGCCATTAAGTCAATCTAACTACTGGTAGTTATTAAATTGACATAAGGATGCCCTTAAGTCCACTTAATGAAAGCCCGGTGTGGACGTACAGTAATTTAGGTTAACTTAAGCATCCTTAAGTTGACCTAAATTGCAAGTGTAAACATACCCAATGAGTCTAGTGGCACTTCTAAAGAATAAAAAAAATATTTATATCATGAGATTTCATGGGAGAAAGCACCACTTCATCAGACACTTGAAGAAACTTGTGTAATTCTTCATAAAATGGCTAGTGAGTTTGGAAAAATTATTAAAAAAGACCATTCTTAGATTATATAAGCTCCATTGAAATGTAAACTCCCATATGCTTAGGAAGCCTTCATTATTTTTCCCTTCTAATTAAAATTAAATAAGTCTAGGGCTTTGAGAGTACAGTTCTATAATTCAAGGATGTGGATGTGTCAATATAATACATTTATTATTATTTTATAGCACTGAAGCTACTGTACAGCTTTTACATTAAATAACACTTATTTCCAAGGTCATCGCACCAAAGACTGAGAGCACTGTGAAGCCAGCATGTTCACTTTCCAGTCCCAAGGGGAAGAGTGACTCATGTCCCCTAACAGATAATAAACAGTGGCTTTGATGGTGACTGAAGAGTTCCCAATTCATTTTGCCTGTATTTGAAGGATTATGGTAATGATTCAGAAATTCAAGATCAAATGTCTAAAGAGAAATGCAGTTTACTGATATTTATTGGTTAAGTTTCTTAGACTGGAATGTCTGAGATGCTATGTCACCTTGGTCAGAAGATGTGGAGGGTGTGGGAGTCAAGGTTATGGGAAAGGATACAAGACAGCTGGGCCTTTAAGATTTTATAAAAGATACAGAGGGAATGGAGGAAACAAAGGGTATGTCTATACTCGGGGCTTAAGTCCACTTAAG
The DNA here is from genome assembly GCA_007922195.1 of Podocnemis expansa. Taxonomy (NCBI): domain Eukaryota; kingdom Metazoa; phylum Chordata; order Testudines; family Podocnemididae; genus Podocnemis; species Podocnemis expansa. The sequence goes on from ML681994.1 coordinate 42,384,719, forward strand.
GAATGCCCTGGCTACATTTGGAATTCATTAAGTCAACTTAAGCACTTGCTTAAGTCGACTTAACACAATGTAGCCATTAAAGTCGACTTAATAAAATCAACTTAGTGTAGTTGGGCCATTTAAGTTGACTTTATAAAATTGACTTAAGCTAGGGGACCCATTTAAAGTTGACTTTATTAAGCCGACTTTAAATGGGTCCCCTGGCTTAACTCGACTTTATAAAGTCAACTTAATATGATGTGGCCTCACTATGTCAACTTAATAAGATCTGCTTAAAGTTGACTTTATGCAGACCTTATTAAGTCAACTTAACTGACCCCTGTCGTGGAGACATAGCCAGATAGAACTATTCAAAAGAATAAGAAATACATATAAAAACAGTCTTCACTGACTATTGACCAGATTTTAAAAGTGTGTGAGCACGTATGTCCTACTTGCATGAGCGCTAACTGTAATACACCCCCATACTCCCTTATCTGCATACCTGAGAAAACAGGTACTTGCACAGTCATAGGAGTAGCAGGGTTCTTTTGAGGTCATCTAGTCCAGTCCCTTGCACTTACAGCAGTACTGCATGAACTCATTGGCATCTCCATGCAAGCAAAATTGGGATCACATAAAAAAAGTACACGTGCACTTTTGCAAGCACACTTTAAAATCTGGCTCCAAATGTGAAGAAAAAATAGATTTGCAGTAAGTTTTACAAGATTTGTCATGCCATAAGCCTCAGAGTTAGTAGTCCAACAAGTCTGCTATCTGGCTTCTGCCTTATGATTCAAAGATGAGGGGAAAAAATCCATAATGGAGCTGTGCACATCCCTTAAATAAAGTTCACTTTTTAATATAGTCCTGCTGCCACAAAAGAATTTTAAAAAGAGTAAAAAAAATTCTATGAAGGAAGACAGGCCTGAAATCATACATGTTGACCATGGTGAAAGGATACTTCAGAAGGGAACAAAATCAATTTTTTCCCTGTGTTTCAAGCAACTAAGCTAGAGTTTTCTAAAAGATCATGGTAAAGGGCAGCTCCTTTCCCAGTACTTCATTTGAGTAAAATGCTACTAAAAATAATGTGGGTGAAAAGAGAGTACGCACTCTTCTATTTAGTTAACGTGTTTGGAGAGTGTAGTGATTTAACATCAGAAGTAGCAGTGGTGAAGCAAACATCTGAAGAAAACGAATTTCTTATTTGAGGCATTTATGGATGTGCCCAAGTTTCTGTATTCTAACCCCCTTCTGAAATGCTCCTGAGTAGAAAAAGTTTGCAGATTTTTATAAAAGGTGTTCTCTCAGGCTTAGTATTGTGTTCAATACAAGGTTTATGATGCATGAAAAACTGTAGACTAATATATAGAACAGTGAGTTAGGACTGAGAGACCTGCATTTTATTCCCGCCTCTGCTACTGGCCTGCTGGGTGTTTTGGGGCAAATCAGTTCTGTCACAGTTCAGGGCAACTGCACCTCTATTTCCCTCCAAAATGATCCCACAAGAGCACCTGTCTTTAGGGTTCCCAACTCCTGTTGTGTCTCCTGGATGGAGGCACAAGCCTCTTCCTTATAACCTCAGTATTCCCAGGCTGGAGAGCTCCCTGCCTTAGTTGTGTCTTTCACAGCACAGACTAGTCGCCCTGGGACCCTACTGCCTTCCCTTGAGGAATGGGTAACAGCACAGTTTCTACAGACATAAAATACTACACAGTTCTTTCTAAGCAAGCCTACTTTATTTTTATGGTGAAAAGCATTACAGAAAAAATATACTAAAAATAATAAAGAATCTACTCACATTTTAATAAGCTTACAAGCGTTCACCCCAGCTCTCACCTGGACTCTGGAAGGCACAGTCTTTTAATGCTCCCACCTAGGGGCATCCAGATGTGTACAAGTTTTCTTCAGAGCTTCAGCTAGGAACAAGCACACACATGACATGTTCAATTTCCTTTTTATACAGTTCAGTGAGGTCTTTAAACTGAAGTTTCCAGAAGCAGGTTGTTAGTATACAACTGGTCTCCAGTTCCCCTCAGGACATGTCTTCAAAAGGTTTTCTTTAGAGGGAGAGAAGTTACTTTCTCCTCACCTTAAGGTATACCCTAAGGAAATCCATTCATATTTTCAAGAGACCATCTTACTCTTTTCTTTCTACTAAAGAAAATGCATACAATCTCAGAACAGTACATAAATACTTGAATTTTAATACAAGAATGCCAAAGCTGTTAACCCTAATTCAATAAGGCTACCTTCACTTAATTCAGTCAAGTTTATGTTAATTCCATACACTTTGTTCAGCATATTATAGTTTATTGTCAAGCGATGACAACTTCCCCTCCCTGAGCCAGTTTTGTATCTGTGAAATGGGGATACTGATCTTTGTGGAACACTTTGTGAGTCACTGATGAAAAATGCTGTATGAAGGCTAGGTATTATTTTACTGAATTATATTAATTTACAAAGTTCACTTTGAAATCTTGGTGTTTCAGTCAACATGTCTATGTTAAGAGTTGTATAGGATTCAGTTCAGGCCTTTATTGAATTTTGCAGAAGCTTCAATAGGAAGAATTAAACATGAACAAAACCCTGTGTAGTTTCAACCTGGTACAGTAATAATTCATAATGATTTCCTTTCTACCGTACACTGATGTTTTCTTCATTTTTAAAGAAAATAGTTGGACCTCAAACAGTAATTTGGGGTGAGAATGTAATGCTGAAGATCTGAACTCAACAACGCAAAATGCATATTTGGAAACTAATCCTCTACTTTACCTTTTCAAAAGTAATACTAATATCCAGTGTTTTGTTTTCAAGTTTTAAAATGCAGCTTCTCCACAGACTTCCTGTGCTTAGAGATTTTTTGGGTCTGAGGAAAGTTTCTGTTGGATTACCGTAAAGCCAAATTTTGAGCTGATAAACTAATATTCTGTTACCGAAACAAGACTAGGGAAATAAATCTTCCAGACTGAAAGTGACTGAAAAATCAGAAGTTGAGTTTTAACTTTAAGGGGACTAGAAACTAGGAATTCCTCTTTTACTATCTATTCTATTTAAAACCTTTGTCAAATAAGTTCTTGTCAACTGCACAAATCTCTTAATTCTTGTTCCTGCAACTGGTGTATTTTATCTTCAGTTATGACCAGGAAAGTGTAAACTGGTTTAAAAAAATTAATTTGATGAAATTTCAACTGAAGTCTTGAAAATAAGTTTACTTATATACTTAATCCTCTTTTCTGATCCAAGCTGTATTTTGTTGAGCAACCCTGCCATTGCCCTTCCCTCACCTCTCCTTTTACGGTATTTTACATAGCAATGATTTAGATAATCTGAGAGTCTGTCAGGCTAACTATGCTTTTCATATATTAACAAGAAAGGAGTCCTGTGGCACTTTTAAGAACTAACAGATTTATTTATCGCATGAACTTTCACGGGAGAAAATCCCACTTTGTCAGATGCTTTGATTTTCTGCCATGAAAGCTCATGAGATAAATTTGTTAATCTTTAAAAATTTGCTAGTCTTTAAAAGTGCCACAAGACTCCTTGTTTGTTTGCTGAACTAGACTAACACGGCTACCCCTTTGTAGCTTTTCATATATTTCAGGCTCTGGGGACTTTAAGGCAGACCAGAGTTTGAAAAGCCCTTGAAATATATGGTATTTGGTGACAGTTGTTAACCTGAGCTATGCAGACTGCCATACAAGCTGATATTCTGTCAGATACATGGTGAACTATCAAAAAAAAAAAAAAAGCAGTAGATGCTTCTGTGATTCCAATCTGGGAAAAAAAGATGATGTATGAAAATGGAAACAGTAGTACCAAAATGAAGGATTAATTTGAGAAATCACTGTACTGGGGGGGGGGATTAAAGGATCCAGATGATTTGTAAATACAAGGCAGAAGAAAAATGGAAGATGGAAAAGATGTTAAAGGCAGATAGATATTAAAAAGTTGCAGATAAATCAAATGCACATTTTTGAACTTATCCCTAGCAAAATAACCTTTCAAACCACAGGTACTTTAGCCAGCAATGTTTATATAACATCATTGTATATTTTACCTCTTTCATGTCATGGGTTTTTGGGGTTTTTTTTTCAGATTTTGCATTCTAATGAAAGAGGCATTTTACTTGTAACACTAACAGATGATCTCTTTCCTGTAATGCCCATAAAACATTTCCGATGCATAGCACCCTAGTGTGGAGAGTGTGGAGACTTCCAGTCATATGGTGCTGATTCTTATTGTTTTCTCCTTCTAAAATCAAATTTGGGAGATCAGACAAATGTTCTATTTAAACAACTACTGTAGTTGCTTCACAGATTGGAATGGAGGTGGCCCCTGGAATTACCAGTTCTGGATCCACAATGTGAAAAACTTTGAGAAGTCCTGCTTGTGGTCTAAGCTTATTAGATTAAAAAATCTGTGTCATGTGTCTTCTCACTCAAAAGACTTTTTATCATGCATAGAGTATAAAGATGGAGGAAAAACTTAACTTTTGAACAGAGTATATTAGGTATGCTTCCTGGAGGACATACCACCTTCTACTTGGTAGGGACACTAGTAACATTAAAGAATAATCACAGTCATTTTCTATTAACAGAGTTTCTTTAATATCTCCTAATGGCTAAAAGTTCATGGGGAGAAGTGGCTATGTCTTTGCAGAAATGGATAATTTTTAATGATGCTCTGTGTTGTGTGTGTACATATGTGTCATGGTAAAAGTAGTTGCATTTTTAAATTTTCCTACTTGTCCTCGAATCAGGGAAAACATTGTTTAACACAGAAACCTGTTATTTCAGGCTTGTCATATCATCATGAGAAATATGTGTGACACGAAATATTTACATAGGCCACAAGTTCAACCCAAAAAGTAGGTTTGGTTTTTCTACTTGCAAAAAGCAAAATGGTAACCTGATCTCATTTGTACTTTGTATTTGTTTGCAAAATCAATATACAGATTTTGCTAAATCTAGATTAGTCATTGCAAAAACCGTATAGTGTTTCTATACCAGCAGGATGCATCCTGCTGTTCACATAAAGTGCTTACTGGGTTGAGCTAGCTGTTCACTTTCAGCAATTTATAATCACTTAAATATTCAATATTCAGTCTCAGCTCTCAACTTTGTAAACTTTTTAGTTCTTGATAGCTTAAAGATGAATTGCAACTTATAGTAAAATTTATAGTAAAAGTTAACTTGTAACATTCTAAAAATGGGAAAGAGCAATGCAACTTTATTTATTTTGTAATTTAAATAGTATGACATGCCCTGAGATACTGAGAAATCTACAAACTCCCTGATTTCTCTGCCAGACTGACTGACAACTCAGTAACCCTAAACCATTCCATCTTGAATTCCAATTTTCATATATTTTAAGGTACAGAAATTGTAATGTCATTTGCAAGTGAGGGTGAGAATACAGCAACAATGTCAGGTGTATGAGGGATCCAGGAGCTGAGCTACCATGAACTAACTGGGAGACGGATAGACGAATGGGAAGATTCAACTCCAAAACACTGGGAAGCACTGCTTAGTGGTGAACAGCAGATTTACAAAAGAAAGCCATTGACACATCCTGCCTGTGACGCAGCCTGCAAGAGCACACATGTCCCTGTTATTTGTGCTATCTTCACATTAAACTCAAAAGCAATTTTATTTCAAGCAGAAATATGCAACTTACCAATTTACTCTCAATTCCTATTTAATGGTACTGATGCATGTAGGAAGGAGCTCAGGTTTTGCTGCGCTGTAAACATCTGATTTTGTCTCTTTTCAGTTTCAGCATCTTAGGTGCATTGCCTTCACAACCAGGTCCTGAACCTTCTTTCCTCTCCATGGCTATGTCTATGCTGTGTGCTTAAGTCGATTTAAGAGCCCTTAAGTTGACTTAAATGAAGTAGTGTCCACATGGCAGGGGAATAAAGTTGACTTTAGCAGCTGGTAAAGTCAACTTTATTAAGTCAGCTTCAGGCAATGTGGCTAGGCAGTTGCCTTAAGTCAACTTAATGGGTCCTCAGGCAGCAGGCAATCAGCCTGGCAACAAGGAAGTGCCTGTCCCAGCCAGTCCCAGGGCTGAGGTAGACAGAAGCTCTGCACTTCCAGGTTCACAGCCAGAGCCAGGCAGGACTTTGGGAGTGCTGCAGACATGGCAAAGCCCAGAGTTCAGAGGTCCTGGAGGCGTGCACCCTCCTGGACAAATCAGGAGATTTTGGATCCCCTGGCTCTCTGCAGAGGGCAGAGGCTGTCCACACCCAGCTGCAGGGCAGCCAAAGAAATAAAGACATTTACCAGGCCATGTCATGGGGCCTGGCAAAGAAAGGCCACGGCAGGGACACGCAGCAGGTGCATGTCAAAGTGAAGGACCTCCAGCAGGCGTATTATAAGGCAAGGGAGGCAAGACAAGCTCAATGCTTTCCTGGGGTGGGAGCCCGATGCAGGGCTACCTTGCAGCCTGGACTCAGTCGAACCCCCCTCCATACATGATGCCCCAAAGGAGGAAGAGTTGGTTGAGGAAGATGTCATCCTGAGGCGTGAGGACGACCAGTAGCAGGCACATGCCAGCTGGAATCCAAGAAGGAGTCTGCCACACCTGCTGAGGAGCCTGTACTGGGGACATCTTGGGACACACATGCTGGCAGTGCTTGTGAGTACCCCATCTCCGGGAATCATGGGGTTAGCAGGTGGGACAGGAGTCCTGTGGGGGGGTGCATGACCTTGGATAGATTTTGTCTTGGGATGAGGGACAGAGGGCTTCCCATGGGGATGTGGGGTCTGGCATCGGAGGGGGAGACAGTCCTGGGGCTGGCCAGTGCACTGGCATTGCAGAAGATGCTTTGCCCACCGTCCGTGGGAGAGGCACAGCTGTACAGCATGCTCCTGGCACTTTTGCCAGGAGGCATCTAGAATGACCCTGAGGACAGAGCTGCCAACACCTTGGCAGTGATGGCACCGCACCCACCCCGTGTGTCAGAGCATCACAGAGGAATCAAGGGGGTTGCAGTCCCACAGGGCGGGGGGAGGGAAAGGCAGGGGTTTGGGAATGGATCTGTGGCTGGTGTCAGGATGCAGTCCGCACTGTCTGATAGGGGGAACCCATGAGCTGTCTCCTCCTACGCAGACACCCACACCCCGGGCACCGATCCTGTCACTTCCACGAAGACACAGGAGAGCACACTGCCACCAAGAGGAGATCCTGGAGGAAGACCTCCAGGTGGCCCACCAATTGGAGGAGAACCTCCAGGACTGGCAGAAACGCCAGTTCTAGGCCAAAGAAGCCCACTGCAGGGTCCAGCAAGTCCAAATGGCATGGCTTCTTGACCTCATGGAGCACCAGACAGAGGCCCTAGAATATATTGTGTGGGACTGGGGTGGATGGAGGGTCGCTGTCTCCCCCACCTGAGAACCATAGGCCACTGCCTGCTAGCAGCACAGGCCCCGGACTTGGGGTGGCTAGGCACTGCCCTGTGATTAGGTCACAGCCCGCTTCTTGTCACCCGTCCCCCAGCCACCCACCAACCCCTGCCCCTGACCCTTACTTGTCCCACCCAAACCCCTCGCCCAGCCCTTATTCACCCATCCCCCGTGGCTCCAATACTTGCCCGCCTCCACCCATGTAAATAAAGACACTATAGACTATTACTGTGAGTGTGAGTGTTGATTTAGTGATGGACGGTGGAAGGATGGGGGAGGTCAGGGGGTTGGGCTCCGGCGCTGTGGCCAGTGAAGGCACCCCAGTGCTCAGGGCATCTGTGCCCTCGGTGACAACCCAGTCCTTTACAGCGTTCTGGACTAGGACTGCTTCGCACTGTGCCCATGGTGTATGGGGCTTGGGGTATTTGGGCTGCTGGTACCCTGCAGTGAGCTGTTCCACTTCCGCCTCCCATACATGTGGAATCCCTTTTCCCTCGCAGCTTGCAGAGAATGTGCAAAATGCAGCACGCACCCACAGCCTCTGTGATGGTGGTCTCTGTGAGCTGCAGGAGAGTAAGGATGGATCTCCAGCACACCTTGAGGTCACCAAAGGTGCATTCCACCACAGTGCGGCACCTGTGCAGATAGCGACTGAAAAGCTCCTGGCTCTCATCGAGATTCCCACAATATGGCTGCATAAGCCATGGCATTAGGGGGTATGCTGCATCCACTAGGATGAAGACAGGCACCTCCACATCCTTGAGGGTGATGTTATGTCCTGGGAGATAGGGGCCTGCCTGCATCTGGCACTACCGGCCAGAGTCTCTCAGTACATGTGCATCCTCAGCCTTCCCTGGCCACCCCATGATGGAGTTTATGAACAGGCCCCGGTGATGGACCACGGCTTGCAGCACCATGGAGTGGTACCCCTTTCTGTTATAATATGCTATGGCCCCATCATCTGGGCCACAGATAGGGATGTAGGTGGCATCAACCACACCAGTGCAGTTTGGGATGCCAAGGGCTGCAAATACGGTGATGGTCTCCTCCTGCTTTGGTCACTTCCTGTTTTATAGGAGTGGCTGGGGGGGGGGAGCCTCACTTGTGCACTGTGGGCCAAGTTCCCACAATACACCACACAGCCAGTGTGGATGTGGGCAGTCCCCGGGCAGTTTCAGTGAGGACATGTTAAGTCGACTTAACTAAGTTGACCTAGTTAAGTCGACTTTACTTTTGCAGTGTAGACGTAGCTCATGACCCCATTATCATCATCATAATTTTAAAAAAATAATAATAATTCCAAATGGGAAGTCAACAGATTTCTTCTTCCTTAAAAAAGATGTTTTCACACACTGTTATACACTCCCCATGAGGCACGAAATGTACTTTTGGGCAATATTCATTGATATATTCATTCTACATTTGGGGCACATTACCATTCTTTGATAGTTAACACTTTTTAAGAATATTTATTATGTAGAGAGAAACACATGCAAGACCACCTTTTCCTCAGTTGACAGTTTACAGCCTAATTTCTTTTTCAGGAAAGACTTTCCAGCTGGGATGATTCATTGTTTTAAACCCACTGACTCTTCAGATGTGTCAAAACTTAAATTTTAAAACATCCTTGAAGCTGACCAGCTTTTTCAAGAGTTAGCCAAAATATTTAGTCACCACAGACCACAGTCTGTCCCCATTACCAACCATATTACCAGGCTGCTTTTCCATGTAACTGAAACAAAAAATACAGATCTGTCAGTCTACCCTAAATGTCAGGGAGGCTAAACTCTTGTGACACAAATTTTGAGCTGTTGGATCAAGCCCTTGATGCAACACAGAGAATCTCACTCATGGTTTTCAGGTCTTTTGTACAGAGTGCTCACACAAAATATTTCTGGTATCAAATTGCTCTTCACAATAGCAATAGCTTCAGGGATGATCTTGAACAATTGAGGTGTTTTTTTCAACGAGTTCTCAAGGACTTACAAGCCTACTTCCGTGATATTCAATCTATGCCTTTGTTCCCAGGTCCTTCTGACAGATAGGAAATTAAATTAACCAATATTCCTTAAATATGGAGGCTTGACATAGGGTACCTTTAACATAAATATCAATGGGTCTTTATTTTACTTTGCATTTTTATGTTGTTGTGCTTCTTGTACTTGGAACGTGTTTTGGCTCTGAAAGGCTGACAAATCAATAGAAGAAGAAGGAAAGAGGGAAGAATCTTTAAATTATTATGGAAAAAAAAAGGTAAGCCTAGATGAATGGTTACCACTGAACACTTATTTAACTGATCCAACTTTGTAGTTCTCACTGAGGCTTCAAGGAAATGTAAGAATGCTAGTTTGGAACTCCAGAGATCACAAGGAGAGTATCTGGGAAGATTAACTGTATGAACAGAGAGACCTAACTTAGGATCCTACAGTGAGCAGGAGGTACTGGGAGAACTATAAAAAGTCCTAGAAAAAGAGTTCTGACAGTGCTTCTCCTCTACCTTGGTGGGTCTCTCATTTCCCTCTGGCAGTGGGTTTGTTTTCCCCAGGCCTAGGACAGGTTCTTCCCCACTCTGCTTCAAGCAGGGGTGTTTCCTTCCCCCAATCTTGGTACATCTGGAACTCTTCCTGACCAGTCTTTTGCTCTTTCTCTAGATCTGTCTGCCTTCCAACCACACCTTGCCACCTCTCCCATAATTCCTTAGTTTTCCTCACTCTCACACTCCAGTTACCCCCTTTCCCTGGAGGAAAGGTTTTCTTAACAAGTCCTGAGCAGGGCCTTAATTAACTCCAAATTAATTAACCTGCAGGAACCACTGCTCAGCTACAAGAGGAAAAGGGACCTGGTGAGCTTGCAGTCAGTATTTTGGCTTTCTAGAACTCTCCAGAAACCCTCCAGTCTGACCCTGTCAGAGAGTATAGAAAAGCCCGAAATGGAGGGATGCAGAAGACTCCGACATATAGCAGATGCTAACATCTCCCTCAGACTGAGAAAAGGAGCCCTTTGATACCCAGCTTGCTTTTTGAGCAGCTTATGGTTTCCATGATTACTGGACCACAAATCCTAAAATGTCTCTGGTTTTGGCAGAGGATATGTCACAGGACAGAGTGAAACACTGAACACTGAAAAGCTCAATTTCTCCCCCACCCTCTGCGAACTTGCTCCAGCTAGAGAGGTGTAGTGAATTCATATTCTTATGCCACTAAATTGCTAGACTGCATATATAACTAGCACCTAAGAGTTATTACAGTTGGTAAGGGTGAAGTTGCTAGGTCAAATTTTAGTGTTATTTTCAGGGGTGAAATTCCTATTATATTCTCCCACAGAACCGAAAGCAGAATCTGGACTAATAAATGAAAAGTACCTAGGAATTACTACAGAAGGTCAGAGTAGGGGAGTGTGGCTCTGCAGTCACTGAACATCAGTGAACTCTTGCAAGCAATTTGCAGACACAGAAGCAGCTTCCTTACCTCACAAGATTATGCACATATTTTTAAACACATGTTCATGATCTGGAGTCCTGAAGTCACTTTTCATACTACTACTAATATTTAATGCTCTTAATAAATCTTTGACTTCCAACTTGGCAGCAGCTATTACACTGCCATCCCACTAAGCCAGTCATCTAGCTATGTTTACACTGGCTGAGTGTTCATATACGCTGTGCTGGGTATGGATATAACTCTGTGTATAAGCATATATCTGCAGACACATTGGGTATGTCTACATCGAAAAGTTTTTTTCAAAATAAGGAGGCTTATTTTGAAAAAACTTTTTCGTGTCCATGCAAGCATTTAGTTATTCCGAAATAAGCAATTTGTTGGGGTTTTTCTTTTGAAAAAACAAAGTGCTTTTTTGAAATAACTAAACCTGCTTTTATTTTGAAAGAGTAATTCTTTCAAAATAGTTATTTTGAAAACAGCCATTCCAAGCCACAGAAATTGGCTTTTTTCAAAATAATGGGCAGGGATTCCCCTGGCGGGCTCTGTTGCCTTCTGGGGGAGAGAAGCCCCCAGCAGGCTCCCTTCCCCACTGGAGAGATTACACTGGCAGGCTCCATTCCCTGCTGAAGGAGGGACACCCTGGGGGGGGGAGACTTTCCCTGGCAGGGCTGCACTCCCTGACAGACAGCCAGGGAAACCCGGTGGGTCTGCTTTCCCCGACAGCCAGCCAGGGAACCCCAGCAGGGCTATGTTCCCCAATGCAGTCCCGACTTCCCCATGGTGTCCCTGCCCTGGCAGGGAACAGAGCCCAACAGTGGAATCTCTCCCCTGTCAGGGAAATCAGTCTGCCAGGGGATCTATTTCCAGTTAGAGAGTCTAATATAGACTCTCTAACTCAAAATACTAATGCCTACTTTATTTCAAAAAAGGAGTCAAATGAAGACTCACTATTTTGAAATAATTATTTTGAATTAATATCAGCATAGTTTTGAAATAACTATGACAGTGTAGACACAGCCTGTGTCACTGATACAGGACATAAGCACAATCATTTCACAGGTGAAACAAACAAGGAGTCCTGTGGCACTTTTAAATGTTAACAAACTTCTTTATTGCTTGAGCTTCCATGGAAGAAAATGCCACTTTGACACATGCTTTGAAGATGGGGAACTTACAGAATGGGAGGAAAATATATGCAGGGAACTGTAAGTCATAGAGTCAGGTTAGACTGTTACCAGTAACACAGTAACAGGCTGAGCTGATCCCATGACTTACACTTCCCTCCATATATTTTCCTTCCTTTCTGCAAGTTCCCCATCTTCAAAGTGTCTGATGAAGTGGGATTTTCTCCCACGAAAGTTCATGCAATAAATGAATTTGTTAGTCTTTAAAGTGTCACTGGACTCCTTGTTTGTTTTGCTGAACTAGATTAATATGGCTACCCCTTTGGAACATTTCAGAGATGGTATCCCAGGAGTCTGTATGTCACAGGAAGACCCTCTAGGAACCAACTGGCTATTGCTGGTACTGTCCCTTGCTTTCACATAATTGTCAATGACAGTTTCTGCTTAAATTTCCTTCCTGCCAAACTGAGTGGATGACATGGAGCACTTGGGTGATGATCTGGTTCAGATCTTGCTCTTTACCACAGGACAGATATTTATATGGTGGAACATAAACTGGTGACTGGTGAGATGCCAGGTCGAATTTGTACAGAAGTTTCTGACATGTTGAACATGGCTGACCTCAAGGGTTGAATGACAATTCATTTGGTTCCTATGGTACAGATATGGGGAATTTCTGGATATAATAGCTGGCTTTCAGGGGACAGGGTTTCTGAATGATGCAGGGACCATCAGTGCCACCCATATCCCAATGTTTTGCTTACTAAAAGGGGTGAATAAGTATGTGAACCAAAAGGTTACTATTAGAGCCCTGCACAGATACAAAAATTCAGATCCACAACTGATCTGCATTCACTCAGTGTTAGTCTGTGTCTGATCTAGGATCCACATGCCAGGTTTCATGTCCATCTGTGTCTGTACCTCCATGCCTTCCAGCAGCTCCTGCGCTAAGTATAGGAGCAGAGCCTCTGTCTGGCTGCCACAGCTTTGCTGAGCTGAGGTTGGGTGTGGGGGGAGGAGTAGGGAGTTGCTGGCAGTTCCAGGTGCAGTTCAGAGCCTCCTCTGGCCCTGATCTCAACAACTTTTATTCCACATTGGCAGGGGAAGCTGGAGCTGCTGAGATCACTCAGCAGTTCAGTGGTAGGTGCCAGTCATCTGACTGGGAAGGGGAAGGAGTGGGCAGCTAGCTGCCCATCGCCAGTTAATAAGTGGAGTGGGGCTGCTAGAGTCAGAAGCAGGATTAGCCAGTAAGCTGATCTCCCTTGAAAGACTGTCTCTGATTGACTGGCAAACTGCAAGCAGTGCTGACCTTGGATTGGCTGGAGCACTTTCTTTGTTCCTTGCTGTGCTGTTTAACACTGCTCACTGCTCTCCACCATTGTGGCAGAGGCAGCAGTGGCAGCAGCTAACACACACCTGGACTAATAAAAATAGAATCCACATCTGAGCTCCAATCCACAACAATCAATCTGTGGCTATCTGCATCTGTATTTGAACATGAGGATACCTGTGGATCTGAAGTGGATACCCACAGATCTGAAGCAGATATCCACAGATCTGCAGGGCTCTAGTAACTAATCATTGGTTCTGAAAGGCTTGTGGGCCACACAAGCAGATTCATGAATACTAGGGTGGGAAATGCTGGAAAGGTTCATGATTACAAGGTGTTGAGGAGATCAGGATTATGCTTGAAGGGGAAAGAAGAGACTTCAGTCCCCAGAAACTAAACTGTTCTTTGCTCTGTCTTTGCTAACTGTTATTTTACACCAATGCGCCCACTTTCATCTTAGCTCATTATTCTTGCTTGCATGGAAGATATACTTTCTAGCATCCCTGCATATGCTTAGGAGGGAGATATTGGCTTCTTTGGCCACCTCCTTTTGAGAAGGGGGCAGATTTAGATTTCTTGAAGCAAACCCTGTTTGTTGATGTCTCAAGTAAACCACCCCCTCTTGAGACCATGACCTTCCATCCAGGGCAGTGATCTTGGAACCCAATAAGCAACTGACCATGTCCAGGATCAGCAGGGAGCTGCACTCTGCTCAGAGTGATGGTGAGAATAAGGTGCTTTTCCCATCATTACACATATACTGTGAGGGCACTAACAATCATTCCTATATTCATTGTATGTTGTTCTGTCACAAAAATGTCCTTGAGAGGTAGGTCCCATGTCTGCTGAGCACCTTTGGCTGGAAGCATCCTCACCAAAGTAAAGAGGACATGTTTCAAGAACTCCTCCAGTTCACAGAGGCATAGAGAAAGGGAAAAAGGGCATGGAGAGAAGCAATGACTGAGAAACAGAAGGAATATGGAGAGGAGTGCAAAGAAAATCATAGAACAAATCAGGACCATGAGAAGCCTCTCCTCACTCTGGCTATGTCTATGCTACAGGGCTTTATTAAGCTGGCTTAATAAAGTCTTCTTTAAAATGGCTTAAAGTAGATTTTATTAAGCTGGCTTAGAGTGTCCACACTCAAAATGCCAGGAGACTGCCCATGTCCACGCTGGCAGCTGCTAGGTCTCCTTAGGAGTGGTGCATTGTGGGTAGATGGGCCACAGTGTGCCACAGCAGAAATGACCATCTCTCCCGGCCACTCCTTTACTACAGGAAGTGAGTGACCACACCACGCTCCATACTGCATGTGAGAACAAGGAGGCCAACGAGGTCAGGGAGCCTGATGTGGCTCAGCAATGTGGCAACAAAACACTCCACCCCCTCCCTGAATTGCCCAGAATCCTCTGGCTCTGGACCAGGTGCTGCAGGGCAAGTGCCAGCACCAGGGCAGGGTGCAGCAGCTGTTAATACTCAAACACAGGGAACCAGCACATAGAGAAAGGTGAAGTCAAATCACCTGTTGTCATGGGAAAAGAATCCATAGTCATGAATTAATCCTGCTTTCACATAATCTAATCTAATCTAATCTTAAAGAAATAGCAACTGACAGCACACACCCAGGGGTTCAGCCACCCATGGGTGTGGATGTGGGGGGCTGTATTTTGATCAGAAAAATGACAGCAGAGCTCACCTTCCTCTACCTCTCAGGAACTAGTAGATGCAGGGTTTTTTTGTTTTTTGTTTTTGTTTTTTTTTTTAAATCAAGCACAAAGCAAGTCTTATAATTAGCATATTATGGGCCTAGGCAAACTGCAGCTCGTGAGCTGCATGCAGCACTTGAACAAAAATGTGCGGCTTGCAGAAGAGCACAGTGGGGAGAAGCAGCAGCATGATCAGGGATGGTGGGGAGAAGCGGTGGCGTGGTTAGGGATGGCAGGGAAGTGGTGGCATTTTTAATGTAGGCCTAGTTTTCTTGGTGACCTTAAGTAATTATTAGAATCTGACATTAGTAGGATCAATATTTGCCCTTTTTTTATGATAAAATTAAAGTGTGCAATTAATTTTAAACATAGTAAATTTGGAATAGGTAAAAGTATATGGCTATATGCCTCAGTGCATCTCTTGAAGGTTTAATAATCAACTTGTGTGGCTCTTGAGTTCCATAAGTTTGGCCACCCCTGGAATATTAAAAGACCAGCTAAAACTGCTCTGGTCATCTTAGCCTCCCGCACACCACTCCTGGAGATTCTTCGGGGGGACAGGAACCCCCAGGCTGTTAAGAAGCATCAGGCAGCTGGTCACACATCCCCTCTTATGGCCAATGCCCCTGGCTGATTGGAAGTTGTTGGGAAACAGGAGCCATTGGATCAGTCGCTCCAGCAGCCCTACCCTGCTGCGTGTGTGGAAGGAAGCTAAACCCAACCATGTCGGTGGATTGTTTCAGGGCTGCAAACCCTGCTCGTGAGCGCAGTGAGAGACTCAAAAGATAGCCCCAAATACAGTGGACTTCCCATTACACTGAACGCCACCCTGACAGATCATTGATGTAAACCTTGGTTCACAGCTAGAAGAAAATGTTGTTTCCCTAAATGTGGGGTTTTCCTTCTTAATTGCTTTGGAAAGAGCCAGCACTGACCCCAGCTTTGGTTTCCTGAAAGTGAAAATGGACATACACCCATCTATAATAACCACAAATCTGCGGTGATTCTCTGGTATGTTTGAGTGTAAACATCCTGGTGCGGGGGAAAAAGGTGTCTGCTCCAGTCCAGGGGAGATCTCACAGCTAAACCAGATTAGTTAATGAGATTGGTATTGGCAAAGTAGACTGCAGAAGTCTAACCTGTGCCCAGATCCCCAACGTGTCCCTTTTCCCCACAGCCTGGATCCCCGATGCATTCCTTTCCCCCTCCCTCAGCCCCAATCCCCACCATGTATCTCTTTTTTTCCCAGCCCGGATCCCTCCCTTGTCTCCCTCTTCCCCCCAACCCCAATCACCGCTGTATCTCCCTTTTCTCTTCAGCCCCAAACCCTGCTGCGCCTCCCTTTTCTCCCCAGTCCTGATCCCTGTTATGTCTCCCATTTCCCCCCAACCCAGATTCCTGCCACATCCCTTCTCTCCAGCCCCTGATCCCCATGTTTCAGATGGCTAAGAGGCCAATTAAGTCTACTTAAACCAACTCCTGGTCTACATTGGCTTAAGTCAACTTAATAAAGTTGACTTAACTGCTGAGTCAACTTTTCAAGTGAGAGTTATTAAATAGATTTAAGCAAATGCTTAAGTCAATTTAATACCTTCTCAGTGTGGCCAGGGCTCTGTTTAAGTTGACTTAAGGGGCTTTAAGTCAACTTAAACCTGTAGTGTAGACATAGCCTCTAACAGAAAAGCAGACTGAATTGCTACAGAGTATGGCAGAACTTGAAACACAGATGGTGGAGCCTCAACAGCAGCCGCTACAGCCTCAACAGCAGTCCAATTTCCACCACTCTCCTGACACCCCCCGTTAAGCAGCTCTATGAAGTCCATGCTGCTCCCCACCCCACGCCATCCCACCCCATTCAATATAACATCCACCCATTCACACAGCTTCGGAATGACAGCTGGACATACACCCATCTATAATAACTACCAATGCTTCCAAAAATCCCTCCTCTGCATGCTCTGTTTAATTTTTACCACTTCTTGTGGTTTCATAATAAGAAAAAATCAGTCAAACATGCAGTCACTGTTTATTTGTGTATGCACCATACATGTCCCCCAAAAACCTGCAGTTCTCTGCAGCTGTTCATCAGTACACTGTCAAAGACATGCTTACATCGTTCTGTTATGGGTATCCATTGTCAAAGTGCTCACTGAGTGCTTCCTGTACACAAATAGCTCCCTGCTGGACTCCTCTAATGCCCCTAGAATCTATTTGCTCATATGCACATGCAAAGTGATCTACAGTGGTCTACACAGGAGGAAACTTCTCATGCTTATCTTCACAGAGATCAGGGAGGACACAGCAGGTGACCATAACAGCTGGATCATTTAAGTCAAGCCTGTCATAAAGACAATGCCATCAGGCTTTTAAACTGCCAAAGGTGCACTCCACAGTCTTTCTGCACCTACTTAACCTTTTATTGAACCACTCCTTGCTGGTATCAAGATTACCTCTGTAAGGCTTCATGAACAATAGCATCAGTGGGTAGACTGAACTTCACAGGATCACTATTAGTATCTCCACATCCCCTACCTTAACTTTTTCATCCAGGAAAAGGGTGTCTGTTTGTAACTTCTGGTACAGTCCTGTATTCTTGAAGACATGAGCATCATACACCTTTCCCGATCAACTGGCACTCATATCTGTGAAACAGAACTGGTGATCCATAAGTGACTGTAATACTACAGAAAAATAGCCCTTTCTGTTTATGCACTCAGTTGTGAGATGCTGTGGAATCAGAATTGGGATATGCATGCCACTTACTGCCCCAGCACAGTTCAGGAATCCTATGGCTGCAAATTTGTCCACTATGTCACACACATTGCCCATATTCACAGTCCTTCACAGAAGAATGTGATTGATGGTGCTGCACATTTGTGATAATGCAGCCACAACAGTGGACTTGGGGACACTTGGTAATTTGCAACCAACTGGTAGCAGTCTTGAGTTTCCAGTTTCTACATAGCAATGGCAACATGCATCTTCAGTGGGAAGGCAGCTATCAGTCAGGTGTCCTTGTGCCACAGGACAGGGGCCAGCTCTGCACACAGTTTCATAAAAGTGTCTTTGCACAGTCACAAGTTGTGAAGTCTCTGCTTATCATCTCAGTCCTTCACAATGATGCGGTCCCACCGCTCGGTGCTTATCTCCTGCACTAAGAAGTGATAGTGCACTGTGCAGATGTTCTTTTAACGAAAACCGCAATACAGTTATGTTTGTCTGCATCTCATTCAGCAGGTCCAGCTCATTGGATTCCTTTTCTGATTCAGAGCTAATGACATACTGTGCAACCAGCTGTGATGTGTTCAGAATGCTGGAAGTGATGCTGGAGAGTAGTGCAGGATCCATTTTTGGAAATTAGGATTTGTAGACATGCAGAAACCATTAAAAAATGGTGTGAGTAGCTATTAGCAACAGCGAATGATGGCAAGGAAATGCACTGCCCCATGGGAAATTTCAAAATGCTTCCAAGGTGCTCTTCATTCCTCTCCTTCATCCCACAATTCATAGTGTTCTTACATCACGAGTGGAACATGGGGATAGCTGCCCACAGTGCACTACTCTCACAGGTGATAAGACAGACTCCAGGGTGGATGCTCCTTTAAGAAAAAAGAAGTGCTGTGTGAATGCACACAAGCACTCTACTTATAATGCTTTTCTTTTACTGCTGAAACTTTCTTGCAAAAAATCTGTAGTGGAGACATAGCCCTACTCTTCTAGGCCAGGGCATAGAATAAAAAAGGAAATACTAAATCATTAAAAGATTTTGGTCTTAGAAATGGAAGAGGGATTGCATGACTTGTCAGCAGCAGGTGGAGATTCCTCTGCTGAACAGAGGAGAAAAAAGCTGCAGTAAACAAGTATCTCTCTAATCCAGCAATTGAGGTCACTGGGCTGAATGACATTTACAAGAGCTTGCAAGGGAAGATTAAGATTTAGGTAAGGTGAAATAGAGCTTTATTGTTCTAACCATTGTCTCTGATTTTCGTGTACCTTTTGATTGAATGAATACATTATGCTGTGTTTGGAAAAAGCTTTTGTTTTTGTTTTGTTTTTTGAATCTTCTTGTTCTTAGGGTTGGATAAAATCTCATTGGAGATGATGGTTGTAAGCCACCATTTATTCAGAGGAATGTAAAAAACAATCAAGCTCCTTTCTGGAATAAATGGCTGAAACAATAGGAATCACCACTCAAAATACAGGCCACATGCAAGGCTGTATTGGAAGCTAAACCATGAAGGTCAAGGGGTGTCCTTGAGGGCTGATAACAAAGGCAGACAGCGGGATTGATTGGATTGCCACTGTATATCTGTGTGAGAGAGAAACACCACAGAACACAGAGAGATGCAGCAGAAAATCAAGGACGGCCAAAGAAACAATTTTTTCCTGTTGGAGCAGGGGTCACCCAAGAACAATGAAGAGATTTTTTGCCTTAAGTGACAGCTGGAAAGAAGTCTGGAGGAATGAGCAAAGAAACCTCCTACTGTTTGATTCCTACTGGGGTCAGGGAAACAGGGCTCTGTGTGAATTTACTGTAAACAAACAATATTACATGAAAAATACATAACTGCAACATCAATTTAGTCTCCTAATGCAAGGTACTGAAAGACCCTGAATTTTGACTCCATAGGTCAAAAGAGGCAATAGTCATTTGAATCACCTGCTGCCACAGTCTCCTGAAGGTAATTGCACTTACAGGTACCACACACATACTTGGGCCTCTTTGGTTGGAAAAAGGGGTGAAGAGAGCCTAAACCAGTGCCTAAAGGTGTATTCTCTTAAGGAATTAAAAGTAATATAAGGCAGGAGTCATGCTGTAACCATAACAACAAGACAGAGCATTCCACTTGTAGGATGTCAAGTGCTGGGAGGGGGCCGGAAAATAGAAAGAAAGAGAGAGAACATTAAGGCAAGAAGTCTGGCTAGAGATTAGAGTGCAGGAAGAACACAGAGCAGAGATGTTATTCATGGTGGAGTTTTGCTGTCCTTGTAGCTGAGGAGCAATTAATTAAGAATTGTTTTTAAATGAAGAGGAAAAGTTTTTCTTAATTTAAAAAAAATACAGTTCCCCAAACCCAGAAGTCAGGTTTTTTGGTAAAGGAAATCCCAAGAAGCATTTGTAACTATTAGATGGGTTCATACATGCTCCTAATGATTAATATCCTAAAAAGAATACTTATTGATATTTATATTTCAAATATGGAACAAATTGAATTTGACTTTAACCTGTTGCCCATAATGAATTTTTCTTTACAAAATAACGTAACTGGAATTAGTATTATCAACACATATTCAGTTAAGGTGTTTTCTGTAATGTCATGACAGAGGCATGTATTTATATTAAGAAAGTTCTCAGCATTTCTATTGCAAACCATTCCCAGAGAATCTTCTATACATTTTGATGTATTATTTAAAACAGTAGAGGATTTAGCTGATTGAGTTTTGTTTTATGGAATTTGATTCAACTAGTTCAGAATAAAAACTAAAAGGTCTTCTATAGAGGGCATTTTTAGCCCTGTTAATTTTTGGGGGGTGGGGGGGGGAGATAAACAGTTGAAATTCTCCAATTTCCTGATATTGACGGCTGGATTATTTTCAAAGACCTCAATTCCCTTCATAGAATAAAGTTCAAAATTTATTTTGTATTTCCATTGCCTTAAGCCTACAATTTACTGAATTTATCCTCAGTGAAATTCAAAAAGCGTTAGCATGTCAGTTTTCATTCATGCTGTTGTCAGGGAAAGCAATATTCAATATCAATGGACATGCTTTGCTGAGTACCAATCAATCCTGAGAAGAGCAGGAAATAAACCCAGTCACCCGGAAAGTGATACTGTCAATCAGAAAATCAAAAAGCACTGCAGAAGCTACACTTGCTTGACGTTTACTGAATGATTCATCACTTTTATATCTACCCCCCTTTCCCTGAGAAAATGAAGTAGATTTTCAATGAATAATAGATGGCTGCATGAACCTCCAGCAGTCAAGTTATTACTGGGGCCAAAGAAGAGGAAGGATGAATTTTTCATAAAGTCAAGATCTGGTGGATAAAATGGGAGTAATTCATCACCAAGCATTTCAAAATTGTAAATTAAACAACTGAATTTATATAATAAACAAGAAGTAATGCAGATATTAAAAGAGCAAACTGGAAGACCTACTGACCCTATGAGCTATTAAGGGACAAACCTGAATCCTGGTCCAAAGTCCATTGCAGTCATGTGAAAGATTGACATTGTCTTTAAATGGACTTTGGATCAGGCCTCTGCTGCACAAATATAAACCCAGAATTCACTGGAGAAAAATGTTTTATATTATAAATAATTCTCTTTTCTCTTTCTCCAGTATTCTTTTTGGCACTTATGTGATTCTGTAAGTTGCACCCTTTTATCACATAAATTCATTTGGTTCAGTTCCTATCTCTTCCTTTGCTTCTGAATAATGCATGTTTACAGAATAAGAGACCATTCTCCTTTTCTCCTCTAAAATGAGCTAATTATTCACTCTTGCTAGCTGCAGTTTAACACCATAAACTGACAGTGTGAATAATTGCTAGTTGAGAGCCCATTTAATGAGTCCAGAAAGTCCCATTATGAGGATGGAAAGTTGATAAGTTTGTTTGAGGATAATGGTTAACCAAATCAGCAATGTTCCTACTGTTGTAATTTCTTTTTAACAGCATATAAACAAGACATCCTGACAGACTGAGTTTAAAATGATCCCTTCCACAGTCACTTTTTTCTTTTAGTCCAATTCAATAAGATTTAGCAAATGGCTGTGTATTATGGGCAACTCCCTGGCCAGCATCCCAGCTGCTTTAGGAGTTTAGACTTCATTGTAATCTCTAATGGTTATTTGCTGCTGAAAAACCACTGACTCAATGAGGAGTTATCCTCTAAAATTACATTTCAAGCATTCGGTAATGGAGAACATTGGCAACATATTAAAGTGTTGGGCTAGAACATTCATGACTAATTGTAGCCAGCTACATTCTTGTGGCATAAGACATCTCACCTGATGCTATAATAATGGATAAATTTATAATACCTATAAATTATGACATCAGCAACTAAGGCTCATATGTGATCCTGTCTAAAAGCTGTTTCTTTCAAATAATAAATCTGAACTGAACAGGATCTATGTTTTACTAGAGCCAACACAAATACAAAAACAGACCTGTAAAGTTTCATCTCTTCATGGTATAACACATGGATTCTGTAAGCTTCTCAGAATCACACAGCACAAATATGTACTTTGGATAATTTCTGGAACAGGTCTATGGGATCTCCTATAAATGATATGGGATTAGCTGCCTGTTCTCATTAAGCCACTGTGCTGGTATTGCAGCTGATCTGGTATGACTGTTTTGGTGGTTTTTGTAAAGATAAGTTCCTTGAATCTGCTTGAACTCTTAAAAATATCAATCAAAAGATCTTTAAGGAAAAAAAGTGGGATTGTGTGTGGCAGGAGAAACCTTATGCTTAACTCATAGCTCTTCCATGAGAGCCCAGAATTCTTCAAATAGCTGTCAGAATTCTGCTGATGTCATCAAGAGGGAGCTCGGCTTCAAATGTGGTCACTAATACAATCCAGAAGCTTTAGTTCCAGTGAAGACTGTAACATCTCAAAGTGGGTGGGCAAAACTGACAGAGATATAATCAAGGACAATTTAGGAGTGCATATGGATTGCACTCCCTCTCACTCAAAGCATAGTTCAGATAAGATATCAAATAACCTTGGAAACTGAATGCAAATGTATCATCTTACCTCCATTTCTTTGGCTGGGTAATTTGAGTTGGAAACCTCAGGACAGCAAGCTGCCTTATGAGATTTCTACTATTTCCTTGATTTCTTCAGAATAGGTTTGTTTCAAACATCCACATAAGGTGTGGGCAAATACCTTGGCTGAGACAGATTTACTGAGTTACAGTTTTAACTAATAGGGATCAGGTGAGCAGGAACTAGACTGAGCAGTCACACAGAAATGAGCATCAGTATTGGTCCAGAAAGTGATCAGTGATTTACTTGCTTTTTAAAGGAAACTTCAGTAGCTCTTTGCAAGAATTTGTGTATCGCTGAACCTGGCCTGTAGAATGTAACTAGAACAGATATTATCTTCATGACTTTTCCCAAAACAGAGTTCAACACCACGATTTTTGCATTGCTCCTGGAAAGGCAATTCTGCAAGATGACACATTTCAAAATGGTGTTATATTGTATAAAATGCTTACTAGTTCTGGGATTTAAGCCATTCCTAAAAGTGCCTTATTCTGATGACCCCATCTTTGAGAAAGGTAGCTGGGGTATGGTGGGTAAAACCCCCAAACCAATGAAACTAATATTAATATTTCAGTCTTTAGAATTATGTTGAAAGAAATGGAGCCTAATGTCCCATTTATTCCCATGCAGATGATCTGTACTCTGTACTGAAAATAACTCTGTGGTGGAATCAAGGTGGCATAATTAGACCCTTCCCAGGAATTATTCACAGGCTACAGAACTTTATTTTCCAGAGTAAGGCTTCTTGGACAGGAAAATCTGGATTTGTGTAAAGGAGCCACCTGCATCCTGGGGGGAGGCCGGAGGGGAGAATTAAGACCTCTCCACCAGCCATATGTAGCCTTCAAGGTTGGAAGGCAGGGGACATAGCGGCTGGGATGACCTGCCCGAGAATAAAATTAGCCCAGCAGCTGCAGACTCCAAACATGTGCCAATGGAGATTGAGGATGTCATCAGACTACCTTCTGCAGTTTCAACTTTAGACTCTAAACCTGGCACTGATTCTCTGTTTACTCAACCTTCACCCTTCCTTCTTTTGTCTTTTCCTCTGACTAATCCACTCGTAACAACCTCAAGGTCAGGATTTAAATATGAAAAAAAAAATGCTGCAAAAACCAAACTGTGGAAGTAGTAAAGCATTTTCTGCCATCACTCTTTCCCGTTCCCCTATTCTATGTCTGTTTTGTCTTGGCTGCAAGCTTCTTTGAACAGTTTCTGTCTCTTGTTTTATATTTGTTCGGCATCTAGCCCCATTTTTGCTTCCCTCCTTGGCACCTACTGTAAAATAAATAAGAGGAAAACTGACAGTCATGAATGGTCTCTCAGACATGTTTCTTCCTGTTTCTAAGACTTTAATTTTATACTCCATATGTATTTATAGACAGATTTTGGAGGAAGTGATGTGGCTCCATTTCCTTGGATCAATTCTGTATTAATGATATAAGCAAAATAATTTATTTGTAACCTAGGAAATTCATGAACACATGTGCGAACACACACAAATCTGCATGTACCAATTTACATTTTACAGCTGCACAGTTTGATATTTAGCTGAAACGGAGCATTGTGTATATTCCAAAAGCAATGCATGAATTGAGCAGCAATGGCAATACCCTCTCCCTCCCATGTTGTTTTCTTGGGTGAAGGTGAAGGCTGGAATGCTGTTAATAATATGAGCTAGCTTATTGTAAGACCTCAGAGGACTAGATCCAGAGGACCAAAGGCAAGCCCAGTACAAACTAATAATTATTGGCTAGATTGTTGCATGTTGGGCATAGCCCACAATTAGCAGCAGTTTAAAGGGAATAAAAGATGACATTCTGCCTTGGGAAGACAGGAGGCCTAAACAAGCTCCTTGATATGTGCAGGGATCAGTGCTGACACCCTCTTTACAGGATGTACCCTGTTCCTTCCTGAGTGCATGTCCCAGTCAGTTTAGCTGGTGTATAGGTGAGAAAGCATGGTCTCCTCCAAACCTATTAAATAGGGAGGAAACAGTACCCTGTGTGGCCCTCCTGAGTGAACAGACTGCATTTTTGCTTAGCTTGTGTGTAAGGTTCTTTGCACTCACTCTCCAAGGAACACCCGCAAATGCCGGGTAGAAACTGGTCCCAAGATGGTGGCAGTGTTAATACAGGGTTGTCAAGTTGGTATGATGCAGCTAAATTATTCATTTCAAATAATATTATTTGTGAAATGAACTACTTTCTTCTGTTTGCAAATTGCACACGAGCCAGTCCTAATCTCATAGACTAGATCAAATATTCATAAATATTAACAATTGTTTGGATAAATCACTTTTAGACTATATGTTGTGTGCAAACTGTTTGTGAACTTCCTACTTCAGCTTTTCACTATTTACCATTTGCCAGCTCTCTGCTACTCACTATTCACGGAGTGCAGTTGGTCACCTAAGTCAAATTATCCATTCTGCTGGATGACTGAGCGAGCGTTCTAAATAGGCAAGTTCCAAAGGGGTAGCCTAACAAAACCTACAAAGGAATAGTGAAATTCTGGTACAAATTCTCAGAGGCAAGGAAAACAGTTCAATAAATATATTTCATAAGTCATAATTTTTCATTAAAATGTCAATATTTCTATTTTAAATAACCTGGTAGTTGTCTGAAGACCCTTTGTTGAGAGGGGCTTGTGAGGAGAAGCAGATAGAACTATTATTTTGGTTTTTCCACTAGTCAGTCTGCTGCTACAAGATTCCTTTTAAGTTAATTTTAGGAACACATGAACATTCGGATATATGGTTCTCTACTTGCATTCCCTGTGGAATGCATGTGGATTCCCATTAGCTCAACTGTGGTAAATTTTAACTTGTCATATTTCAAAAGAATTTTCTTCTGATGTTATGACAGCAAACAAAACATTGTATAATCTATAAGGCACAGGTTTACCCAGTTTTTCACATATTACTTACGTACAGCAAGCTGTAAAATTTGCTTGAATTTATGGTTAATTTAGAGATTTACTCTCTGAAAGATGGTATTTATATTTCAGCCAGAAAACACACAGCTCTTGGTATTAATGTCAGTGTAGATATGGTAGTAAATCCTAGAATCATCCAAATGACCCTTAAACAATTCCTTTTTTGGTCATTACTGGATGTAAACTGTGATCTGAAATTTTTATTTTTGCAATATTTTTACTGAACTGTTTTCTAATCACATACTGATCAGAAGAATTTAGACAACATGTAAATACCAAAAAATGCAGATAACTACATTATTTTGTTACTCACAAACTGGCCCACATACAAATGAAAAAAAGTTGCAGAGGAAATAGAAGGGTTAGATGAAGTTCAAATAGCTGGAAAATGTCCTATTCCAGGCTAAAATTAATATTTTTCCCAGTAATACAAATGTTGCTGTCCTCTTGGATCTAGGTATTGTGCACTGGAATAACTTTCAGTTTTATTAGCCTGGAAATACAGAGTCTTACTTGTTCCAATAATAACTGGAAAAGTCTTAACTTACTTTGGAAAGTAACCTTGATGTCTTTTTATCATTGTGGGTCTGATATTTATACAATGCCTTGAAAAATGGGGTCCTGATTCCACATTTGGCCCTCTCAGCTCAACTGCAATGAAAATAAAATAATGGTGGCCTCATAGGATCAGCCCCAGTGAATACATTTTTTCAGCCTAAGCAAAGTGATTTAGAAGCTGAGGAATGTATATGCCAAAATTCAAATATTATAGCACATCAGTGATGTTCTTCAACTCCTGTCCTCATCTTATTTGCATTGGATATGCTGACAAAGGCAAACCTCCAAATTTATATAACTTTTCTGAAATGAAGCATATCAGATATTTACACCAGGGGAAAATGTCTAAAAATTAATCCTCTCTCTCTACTGGGATGGATTTAACCCAGTTTAAAGTGTCAGTCAAGTCAGTCCTTTTCTGCTTTTCACAAATGAAAGCAAAACATTAAACTGGAAAATAAGCTTTTGCCATCATTTGTGTAAATTTGACTTGAATGTAATTGATAATACAATCACACTGCTCTAGTTCTCTGTGTTCTATGTGGCTGAAGGAAATAAAAGTATAGAATATAGTACTTAGTGCTTTATATTATCTCAAAAGTTTTCCCAACACTCTTGTGACGTGGAAGAGCAAGCATTATTCCTGCCATTGTACAACTATAGACATTGAGGTAGATAACTTCCTGTGAACTGGCTTAGGAGTAGTGATGAGAAAGTTAGTAACTAGATACCTATATTTACATGTACCTAACATGCTTGGGCAAAGGTCACAATTTCATGGGGGAAAAGAGGTTTGGTTTTGTTTTAAAACACACAAAGTTATGCAGCTAAACATCAGCTGCATGGAAATATCTGATTTACATGCACTATCACTAAGCCAGCAAAATCTAGCATTGAAATTAGACTCTCACTTTCAGAGTTGGAACTACTCATTCATCATTTGTGTATTCCAGTTCCTTGCTGTTAACAACCAGGCCATGCCCTTTTCTCTGCATTCATAATGTAGCATATTGAAAAAAAAATGCAATTTAATGTCACTTGTATCTACAAAAAGGAAAACATCAGGGTATACAGAACAGCATAACAAACTTCATTCTCTACTTCCATTAAAGTGAATCTAAACTTTTTTGAAAGTTTCAGCTCATGTAGAGTTAAATACTTCCTCACTCTTTCTCTGTCATTCTGACAAGCACTCATTCCCTCCTTCCTCTCTGCAAAGAGGTCCCCAGCACTCTCCCATGCCTCCTCCCTAGGGATCTGTCTACACTGGAGGCTCTGTTAAGTCAACTTAGACTGTCCACACCTGCCTTTGTCCATACTGGCAGGTGTGAGGTCAGCCCTTCCTGGTGGCCAGGATCCTTGGGAGAGGGCCAGGAGGCCACTTAAGTTTATTTTACAGGTATTCCCCATCTATGCTGGCTTGAGTTGACCTAATAAGGTGAATTTAAGCCTTAAGAGGTGGTGTTATTAAGTTGACTTAAGGAAGCATGTAAGTGAACTTAAAAAAAAGCCCTGTGTGGACATGGTGGTCTGTAGGTTGACTTAAGCTTCCTTAAGTTGACCTAAGGCTCCAGTGTAGACGTACATTAGAATATTACATATGTAGTATAATTCTGATTCAAAAAGTCCTAAAACATGCAAGATTTTAGTACAGTCTTTCAGTTTTATTACAGTCCTGAGGCCCAATAACATCTTTATTACTAGAAAACACACTGTAAGGAAATAACAATGACCTAAGGAAAAATAAATTGATATATTTTCCTTTACAATTTAAAATTTGATTCCCTTAGTCTAGTGTTCCTTTCTTTCTTCTACAGAATAGACAATGAACACTGCTTATTCTTCCTCATTTCTCTTTCAATCATAAATGTTCTTTCTTGGCCTTAATTCTTTAGCAGTGTAACATGTTCTTCCCCTAATGCCTTTCCATTAGCTGTACATATGGATTTCGTTTTGCTTCTCTTCATCTTCTCCCCCATCACCACTTGTGAATCACACTATTCTAGCAGACAATAACATTCCAAAGACCACCTCATCAAGAATACTAAATCAGAACATAAATATTCAGGTTCTGCAGAAGTTGTTAGCCTCCTAGTTGTGGCAAAAAAAAAAAAATACAGAAATCATCTTTAGAAACTTAAATAGTTTTAGAGAAGTTAACTAAATAACATTAGCTGGAACCAAGTTCCTCACAAATTCGCCGCTGTCAGTTCGCTCTTCTGGGAACGGATCGTTGCAAGTATGAACTCACCACACCGCTCCCAGAAGCCGACCCTGGAAGTCCTCGGGGTCAGGGGGTATAGGGGAAAGCCAAACTCAAGCAATTTGTGGTCAATTTTCCCCTAATGTGTAATGGCAGCTTAGAAAGTCGCCGCCAGTTATGCAAGGAATTTTCTGTCGACTGCCACTGAATTTCTCCCAGATGTTGACTAAGGCTAGGTCATTGGGCTCAGTAACAAATCCTTTTAGCAGGAGCAGTGCTGCCCTGGGGAAGGACCCGGGGCAGCGGCCCAGGCCCCATCCCCTGGCTGCAGGCCATGCCCCTGGGTGGGGACAGAGACGGGAGCGGCAGCTGCTGCCATGGGCAGCTGGGCCCCAGATCTTGGGCCCGATCTGGCCGAAGAGTGGGAGAGGCGGGGCCCTGCAGGACCCAGGGCACTGTGCCGGGATTCGGGGCATGGGCTCCATGTGCCCTGTGCCAGCAATGCCCCTGCCTTTAAGTACTGTACTATAAAGAAAATAATCAATTGCAATGCAAAAATTAATGGAGAAAAGAAGTTCGAATAGACGATCATAGTGGTCCCTTCGGCCCTTAAACTCTATTAATCAGAATTTGTCAAATACCATAGTTATTCTGTATAGGTAGTACAGGAACCACTACAAATATTCAAGTAACCATTAACAAAGGCACAAATATTTTTAATGAGGCTCATGGCAACAAAAGAGATACCACCCTACAACCCTGGGTACCTTTGACACTATTCAAAATTTCAGTACAGCTAAAATAAAACCAGTAAAAACCCTCAGGGGGAAAACAGGCAAATACTGAGTCAGTTCCTCTGAGACAGCATATTTTTAAATTATTTGGCAATGTCAGTTGGTAGCAGTAGTTAGTGGTGGATATTTTATTAACCAGGCCATCACTAGCATAAATTAAATTGTGCTAAGTTGTGATGTGGGAAAGTTAAAAATTAGACTATATATCTCTCTGCAAAACTGACATCTTAAATCATAAAATATATAAACATGAGCTTAATTGAAAGATCCAGCAACTGAGAAAATCTTGCTACACTTCACTGAAGTTAGAATTTCAACTGGACCTGGATATTGCATCTTGCGAATAAGTTATCTTCTGATATATGAGTCTTAAAAATTGACTTTGCAGTAGCAAACTCCCTTGGAAACTAACTGTCTTTTGACCCAGTTGCAGCATGGAAAGTACATTTGTCTTGCTGATGCATGATCACCATCTAGCAATGAATGTAGGTTAGGTGTCTTTGCTGATGTCATTACACTTGTTATAGAGACAGGGAGGGTGGATGAGGTAATATCTTTTACCATGTCGCCCTATCATTGGACTGACATGGCTACAACTACAGTTTCTAGATGTTAGCGTTCAGTACTCTGTATTTTTGCTGACCCATACCCATGCCATAGTAGGGGAGTGAGTCTGCTCTTTCCACCTAGAAAAATCATCAAAGTTGATACTGGGCAATTAAATCACCTGCCTAAAGGCTCTCATTTGTAAAGTTGAGTCTGTTAGCAGCTCTGACCAGGAGACATATAGTATTTGAGCCTATGTGGAACACATTTAAAGATTTTACATCTTAAAATTATATATATATATATATATATAGGGAGATACCATAGAGGAGAGAACTAATTCAGTTTTCATTTTACTAGTTCTTCTAATAAGAGATTTCTCATTATTGCTCTATGACAGATGTGTGTTTGATATGGGTTAAGGTTTGTGGGTGGCCTGCTGGAAAGGAGTTTCACAAGTATTTATTTATTAATATTATCCAATATCCAGAGACACTGTGAGGCGCTTTTATCCATTAAATATATATGTAGTGTTTGTTTAATTGCTAGGTTTGCATATGCAGTGAGTTGGGATAAAATTGATTATGTGAATTAAGAAGGCTTACTGCTTTGTTAGGGTCTTGTTTTAAAATAAGGCAGATATCAGAAATATATTTCTTGTGGTTATGTTCTGATATTTTTTCCATTGATTAACGCTAAAGCGAAGTAAAGTCTGAACATGCAATTAGCTGCAATCTTATTTGATTAAAGTTAAGGTACAACATTTTGAACTGTGATTTATTTCACACATTATGTGGTTACAGAGGCTTTGTTTATTCTTTCAGCCCAAGAAGGTTTCCTTCTGCAGGAAAAAAGTTCCTTATTAGAGCATGTCAAATCTGCCAGTAGCTTATCTTAATCAAATTTTTCACAGAAATGCTTCTGAGACTACAAACAAGCATTATGTTAAAGGAAGCCAATGTTTGCCACTAGGATATTGTATATTTTTAGGCATAAAGAGATACAAACTATTTTGGTTTGGAAAACTTCCAAATGTGGTGGCACACACTTATTTAACTACTATGCATGATTACCCAATGTCGTTCTAGAGGGTTTCAGGGAGAAGTACAGAGAAACAGAAAAAGTTCTTGATATTTAAAAGGCACGTGTTCTTTTATTTAGAAGAGAAAAGTGTCTGTAGGCTGTACCCAGAACTCACCCTCAAGCATGTCTAATTGTGACTAGCACTGCTTCCATTTGTGGCCAAACGCAAGTCACTTAACCTCTAAATTTCTTATCTGTCAGATGGAGCTAAAACCCATGTTTATCTCAAAGTTGCTGTGAAGATTGATTAGGTGTTGGATGTAAGATACTTGGAATGTGAGAAATGCTATGTAAAGGTTAGCTATTACTAATACCATTTTCTTCCTTCAGTTTTTTCATGCTTATTTGTGAAAAATACTCTCCCCTCCATATTTGCTAATTAATATTTCACATCAAAATATTTTCTTCTTTCATTTCAAGTTTTTCCACAAAGGGGAGGTTCAGTGGAACATGTGGTTTTCTGCAGAGTCCACTATTGATCCTAAGTCAGCCAGGGAGTGATGAAAACCACATGCTCTTCCCCAAGCCTGAATGTGCAACCTCCCCAGTGCTCCTAGTCTGTACCCTTCAAATCAGATCTTGTACAAAGTGTGGTCATTTTTGTAATGGTATACTATAATGCCACTCCAACAGTGATCAAGCTCAAATTTTCTCCCTTCATGGTGTTTTAGGTAGAGATGCTTATCTATCTAGTTATATTTTAAAATTTAAACAAAAATATCTAAACTTGCTCCAACTACACAAATGTGCTATGAAATGAACTAAATGTTAATGAAAATATGTTATGAACCCAGGTCTAGGGAACCTGAGTGAAATACTCTAAACTCATAATGCTTAATTTTACATAGTTACCAAATCAGACTCAAAACAGGTTCAGGCACTTTCCCTTCTGTCAAGGTCAGTTTATGTCATTTTTTATAAGTATTTCAGTTTGAGGCACTACTACCACTGCCTTTTGAGACCTTTTTATCACAGTTTCAGTCTATTGAGAGATGGAATAAAACATATTGAGCCTTTGCATTCTGAAAGTTAAGTCTCTCTTTTGTTTGAAAGGAAAAAAAAATGGAGAGACTATGAGGAAAGTAAGATAGCCCAAGGCTATGGCCATTCTGTGCTGTAGTATTTATTTTGATAATGATCTAAAGCATGCCCTAAAAAATAGCATAAAGACTTAAAGGCCTTAGGAAAAACATACAATAATTTCCCTCCCAAGGGAATAAGGGGTGAAAAAGCCTCCAGAGAATACTTCTCTAGAAAAAATCTATGCAAGGGAAAACACTTCTCAGAACGCAGCTCTCTAGGACAAAAGCACTACTAAATGAAGCAACTCTAGGGAATATACTCTTAGAGAATTTCTCCTCTAAACAATCTCCTATCCTAGCATAAATTCTTTATCTCTCTGTGCCCCATGAAGCTTTTATAACATTAGGAAAAGCTCACAGGTGAATTAATCTCTTCTATCATTCTATCCCCAGATAGGCACCCAAGAACATTATTTAAAACTAGATCCAACTGCTATTTCATTGCTTCTGGCCCACATGTGGCTACTCCCTCACAGAATGAAGTATTTTCTGGGTCAGTGTTTTTGTTTTTTTTTTAATTTCCCCTTTAGACTCATAGTGCTGTCCTTTTGTGACTTCCTATTCCAAAGCAAAAGAGTAGCCCTTCATATACCACTTGTTTTCACACTTTTGCTTGAGTTCACCTGCCCACAAATGTAAGCAGCTGTCTTAATTTTATTAGCTATCTCTTTCCTTAACTCATTTGCTGAAATGAAGGATGTAAAAATCAATCCTCCAACTCTTTGGACCCCTAGCTTACTTTACCCTTTTATTCCAACCCTTATTACTATACCCATCACTTTTTATACAGCACATTTTATTGTTCCTGAGTGTTATTGTGTTAATATTCCTAAGTATTGTAGTCCTCAATCTGCAGAGGATATAAAGAGCAACACCACTCTGCCAAAGGATCTGAGACCACTGCTTTCTGTGCTCAATCAGTACTTGATCTTTCAGCTGAATTACCAAGAAGGGTACCAGCTGTAGGGGTGGCAGTTTCCATAATGCAGATGTCTCACAAAGACCACTAATTCCATTTCATACAGACTATTGCATGGCTGCCAGATGATAAAGGTGGATGCTGTATTTTAATAGCTGTTTCAAAGAGAGTTAAGCACTATCCAAAGGCTATGAAAAGGAACTAGTTTAAAGGACTGTGTGATATAGCATAATAATGAAAATAATGAGGGGTGTTTATGAAAGATAATGTTGGACTGAATACTTATGGAGTTGCCTGAGAGCCACCATTATATCTTTGTGCAAAATAATGCAATGGCCAGGTTTTTTTCCCCCTCTCTCGCTGGTGATATAAATTAATGACTTTCCACTATTTTGTTGATGGATGGCAGTCTTAGATTTTTTTTTTTTTTTTAAAAAGCAGCTTTATCCATTCAAACAGGGCAATGAAACTACATATTCTGGAGTAGGGAAGAGTTTTGACTCTTGAAATGATAAAACATACTTATCAATTTGGTATTGATCTCAAGTATACAAATTAAAAATAATAAATAGAGAGCAATGTTCAGACACAAAAAGCCACATTAGAAATCTTTATAGAATTTATTCTCAGTTCTTATATAATGCTGCTATGTGGTAGGCATGGTGGATGGAGAAGGTTGGAAATGCATGGATTGTATGTGTATGTCAATCACAGTTAATAGGCAGTGTTGGGAGGTAATCTCTTTTTCACTCAGTCTCTTGCAGTTTGGGAGACAGAATTCATTACTGTGCAAATGAACCTGCCAGCCAGTTCTTGCTTTCATCTCACTGACTGTTTGTTGCAAGACCTGACACTACTTAAAAAGCTGGTTAAATGGGGTCACTAAGGGAGTGGAAATCCCTCTAAAGATTCAAGATGGGCAGCAGGGCATTTGACACTTCCTTTGCAGGATTTTCTTTTCACAAGTCAAATTTGGGGAGGAGAGAACAGTTAAAGACAATAGTTTTGGCCAGCAGATCACATCATAAGGTTCTCTACCCCCCCTTTTTATTTAATAGGTAGAAAATCAATTTATTAGTCACAAATTCCTCCTTTAGTTCCACCTTTTTTTAATGTAAATAACATAGAGCAGGGTTTGGCAATCCAAAGGATAAGAAGAGCCATTTAAAAAAAAATTCCTTCAATAACCAAGTGTTTTGAGAGCTGCAATGGGTATAACCTCCTGGTAGGGGGTGGGGGAGCTGGGCCAGAGCACATGCCACAGTGCCCCCTGGCAAGTGGAGGAGCCAAGAACCAGTACCTCTGCAGGGTCCCCCAGTGGCAGGGGTTGGGGTGAGGGCCTGAAGCCAGGAGCCTAGAGCTGCAAGGAGGCAGCCAAAGAGCCACATGTGGCTCCAGAGCTGCAGGTTGCAGACCCCTGGCACAGAGTAAAATACAGGAAGAAAGGCAAACCTCACATAGTTTTAGGAGCAGGCTTCTAATTAACTATTCTTTGTTAGGTAAGCAAATGTACGCTCTACTGCAGCTTCATCGAGTAACCCTCCTTGACCTGCAAATCCAGCTCACTGAAATGGACACTCCCACTTTTAGAACTTCATCTTTTCTCATGAGAAGACTCAGAATTTCACTCTTTCCTTGTCTTTATTTTACCTTATCTGGTAAAATAAAGGCCAGATCTGTACTAGAAATTTATGCTGGTATAGCTGTGTCATTAGGGTGAGTAGGTTTTTCATGATATTTCTCTGTTAGCAAACATCAGAGTGGCTATGTCTACGCTAGAGGCTTAACTTAATCTGCCTTAAGTCGACTTAAGCAACTCCCAGGCTATATTTAGAATTTCTTAAGTCAACTTTAAGTGCTTGCTTAAGTCAGCTTAATAACTCCTGCCCTGAAAGTTGATTTAAGCATTTAAGTTGACTTTACAGGGCAGGGCATGCCCCACTATCCTCCTTGGGTCCCCATCAGGCTCTGGGACCCTAATCCAGCTTTTGGGGCCCAATCCAGCTCCTGTTGTGCCAATCTGGCCGCAGCTCCTTGCCACAGGATGCAGGGGCTAGGAGCCCTCTCAGAGCCTGATTTGGCTCTGAGCGGCTTGCTGCCACAGGCAGGCAGCTCCGAGTCTGGTCAATGTCACAGCCTCATAGCCTGTGACATTGACCAGGGTCCAAGCCTCCTGCCTGCAGCAGCAAGCAGCTCTGGGCAAGACTGGGCTCTGAGCCGCCTGCTGCAAGTGGCTGGGAGCCATACTGGGCTCCCAGCCCCTCTCCACAAGTGGTGGGAGCCGGCTCCAGGCCTCTACAGCCTGCTGTGGATTCAGTTGCCAGTTACTTGCTGGCAGCAGCTGGGGCCGTATTGGGCCCCCTGGAGCCAGATTGGGTCCTGGAGCCGATCGGTACTGTGGACATGGCAGAAGGTGGGGCAACCCCTGTGTCCAGTGAATACATTCCCTGAAGTCCACATAACAAGGTCAACTTAAAGTCAACCTTGTTAAGTTGACTTCCAAGGGCACCTTCCCAGTGTAGACATAGCCAGTGAGATGCAGTTATAATAAGAAAAAAAAAACTTTTGTACGTATAGCTGATTTTATTTGCATAAGTCGTATAAACTGATGTTGGCAAAAGTATTTTTTGGCTAGCAGATGGACAGCCTATGCCCAGAATGCCTTTCAGATATAGCTATTGCACCCCAACTCTACTGGCAAAAGCTATAGCAGTAGCTTAGGGCTGCATGTTAGCAGCTAGATTCAGCCTAACCTTTATGCAGCTGTGCAGTGAAGATGTGGGGTGAGAGGTTGTGCGCTCACTCTCATGCACTTGGGAACCTCCTAAGACAGTGGTTTTCAAACTTAGGGTCAGGAGCCGGTACTGGATTGCAGGGCCCCCTGCTACTGCCACCAAAACATTGGAATGCATTGCTCCAAAATGTAATTGTTGGGTCACAGGCATAAATGATTTTTTTTTAACTGGGTCCTGAGAGAAAAAGTTTGAAAACCACTGTCCTAAGATGAGATATTTGGG
Organism: Podocnemis expansa; assembly: GCA_007922195.1. NCBI lineage: Eukaryota > Metazoa > Chordata > Testudines > Podocnemididae > Podocnemis > Podocnemis expansa. The sequence goes on from ML681994.1 coordinate 42,420,628, forward strand.
TAAATACAGCTGACAAACCAAAATGAAGGTCCCCTTAGGTAGCTTTATCAGTTATAGGTAGGTACTTGCTTAAGAAGTCCTTCAGCAATGGCACTGTTCTTAGCTCACTATATGTAAGTAGAGATAGATGAAAAGGGTTATCATGAAATTTGGTTTCAGAGGTTTTACCATTGTATTTTTGAGTGCCTGGAATTTTTGATTTCTTCAGAATACATTGAAAATAAACAACAATTCACATTTGTCTATATAGAATTTCAGTGCAATATCATCCCTTTTCTATTAAATAGATCCCCTACTTTTGATTTTTATGTTCTGAGCCTTCCATTATTCTCCCTGATCTTTTTCAGATGAATGTCTCCAGTAAAAATTTGCGATGATAATAACAAAAGGCTCAGAAAAAAAATTAAAACTAATGAAATTATTTAAGAACTATAAGTGAGGGCTTTTCTGCATAGTGCATTAGGCTGCACCAGAGAGGTATAAATTAAAATGTATAGTCGTGCATGGATAAAAAAATGTGGATCTGCATCCAAGCTTGGATCTGCATGCTAGATTTAGGTCCATCTGCATCTGCACAGCCCTGGATTGCAGCAGCTCCTAGAACCTGACTATAGAAGCAAAGCCTCTGTCTCGCTGCCACAGCTTTGCTGAGCTGATGTGGGGGTGGGGAGGGGGTGTAATTCAGAGCCTCCCCTGGCCTCAATTTCAACAACTTTCATTCCCCCTGAGCTAGGGATGCAGAACCTGCTAAGATCAGTCAGCTGGTCAGTGGTAGGTACCAGTCATCTGATTTGGTGGCCAGCAGTGAGGGAAGGCATAGGGAATAGCTATTCATATCAACTAATTGGTGGAGTGTGGGGACTGGCCACTGAAACTCTTAGAGTCAGAGGTGAGACTAGCCGGTAAGGTGAGCTCCCATGAGTGAATGTCTCTGATTGACTAGGAGATCACAAGCACAGATGAGCTGAGACTGGCTGGAGTACTTCCTGTGTTCCCAGCTGTGCTGTTTAACATTGCTCACCGCTCTCTGCAACCAAGGCAGCAGCAGCAACAGCAAATGCACCCTGGGCAGATAAAAACAGAATCTGCAGAGGCAGAGACTTGTGGATCTGAAGCGCAGAGCCCTAACTACAGTTACCACGCCTGGGGCGTGTTCTGATGGGAACTCATGGCTAGTTTGAACTAATGGCTTAGTTTGAACTTTTTTAGTTCAAACTAGCCATTATTTCAGGTCTTGCCCATGCTTAGTTCGAACTAAAGTTTGAACTTAGCTGGCTTGTCTAAACTTTCTTAAGGCTACTGTGGCCATGGGCCAAATTAGTACAGAGTAAGCTTGCTTTGTCTGAAGTAATTTGGCAGTGTAGACCTAGCCTTAATGCATGAGAGGCTGATGTGGCTAATATTTACACCACTGTGGTTAGAATAAAAGCACCCATTTAACAATATCTGAGAAGTCTAGCTCTCCCTTTTCTTCTTTCTGACCTATGCTTGTATTCTGAGTGCAGTAAATAAAGTGACCATGTTTAAAAATCAAAACCAATGTTGTGGTTGTTTAGTTGCTTTTAGGATTTTAAAAGAAAATGCTTTGCTTTGGTTTTTTTTTTGAGGGGGGGGGCTTTATATTAGTATTTTTGTGAAATAGTAATACAGAAGAAAAAAGTACATAGGTATCTGAGTCAACAGGAACATGAGTTTATTTGTCAGAGGGCAGAATTTTTTCCAGGAAACTTGTGTTCAGAATTAATTTCAAACGTGATAGTGAACAGGTTTTATTAACATTCACTTTGAGCAGAACAGCTTTGATACTCTTGACCCTCTTTTGCTTTTCTTCTTATTCCAAGTGCTAAAGACTTGTGTAGTTGATAAACACAGAGCATCTTTAATAAATATCATGGTATGGGACAAAACAGGCAGTCTACTTATTATTAAATTCCCAACAAAACTAAGTTATTTCTCACTGATTATCAGGTACTTTTAGATCATCAAAGACGTATTTTAAGATGAATATGATTTAGCAGATGCTACCGCAGTTTTTAATATCCTTTGGCTTTAATTCACTAGATGACACTTTTAATTCTAATGAAAAGAGTTTCTATATTCTTTGACATTTTTCTGAACAATGGAAGTAAAGGAAAGTTTGAAAAGTGTTAGTTAATCCCTTCAGCTTCTTGTTCTCATAAAACCTTTCTATGAAAGTTCAAAAGAAGACTATTTCATCAGTAACCGTATATTTGAATGTCAAACCCCTGCAATGCATTGGGCAGGACACATGGAAAAAGTAGATCACACATAATCTGCTTTTCCAAATAATATTTCATAGGCCAGACACATGTTGAAAATCCTAATTTAGGCGCTATATTGACAAGAATCATGTGTCCCATTCATTGTGCATTTTGTGCAGATGTTCTGATCCTGCATGTGTCTCTCAAAAACAAAACAACAGAAAGAAGAAACAGAAAAAGTACCAAGGGACAGAAGAGTGGATAAATTGAAAGAAATTGAAAAAAATATAAACAGATTTCTTATAAATGTATTGTCTGAATATTCCTATTTTTGAAAAATTCCAGGTATGAATCTTCTGTTCTGCAATGTTTCTGTTGTTTTGAGAGATGTGAGAGAGACATGAAAATAATATATATCTATATCTATATCTATATCTATATCTATATCTATATCTATATATATATGTGATTAAAGGAAAGAAGAGAAGAAGAATGGAAAAACTGGAGAGGGAGTAAAAAGATCTGATAGATAATTATTGTAGGTCTTAACAGAAGAAGCATGTTAAAAATTTAGAAGTTAGCATGATAGGAAAATTTCAGTATATTTAAAGTTCAGGCCAGAGAAGTATCTAAAATTGAATCTTCATAGATTTTAGTTGCCAAAGATTATTATTTAAAACTATCTATGGTTTACAATTCTCTCTGGAAATATAGTAAGAGTAAAATCATAGGCCATGAAAAAATAGAACTAACCAAAAAAAAAAGGCAAACATTTTCAAGCCTTATCAAAGATTCAGAGAATTTTATGAAAATTTGAGGAACAGGTAGCTGCTTCATCATTAAGGCATTGATTCAGATATTCAAAGACCTCTGTAACAGTGAAGCTAGCTACCTAGGAAATGATAAACCAGTGGTATTGCTGGGACCGGGCTTATGGGGCTTGAGCCCCAAGTCCCAGCGCCAGTGCCCCTGGTCCACCGCTGGGCCTCCCATGATGGCAGCTGTCTTCTCCAGCCCCATCCCTGGCCAGGGGTCCGGTGCAGGGCTGCCTGCGGGAGCAGCCGTCTTTCCTGGCCCCAGCCCCAGCCCAGGGTCCGGGTCCAGGCCATCCACAGCAGAAGCCCAATCTGGGCCCTGCCATGGGCTCTTGGCAGGATTGGGATTGGGCCCCAAATCAGGACCGGAGTGGCAGTGGCATGCAGGGTCCAGGCCCCGCGTCTTTTCCTGAGCTTGTGTCACTCCTGTGATAGACACTCTCTCCATGATCATGGTGTCTTCCAACTATGATCAGTGGAATAATGTAACTTTGAACTGGTAGGGTGAAGCTAATTCTAACTGTGCACAGAGACAAAACTTTCACAGCATTTGGATCTAAACTATAGGACTCTCTTCTGCAAGAGAGATTTTGAACTAATCATTTTCAGAACTTATTACAAACCATGTGTACTCATCTTAGCTTCCCTTCTATACATTCTTTACACACACATATACGTCCAGTCAGATATGCAAGAAAACATAAAGAAACAAAACTAATCAAATTATATTGTCTAGTGTGGGAAGGGAAAAAAGGGAAACAGAGAAGTTGTTATTTTTAATTTCCAAAGGGATAGCTGTGTTAGTCTAGTCCAGCAAATAAAACAAGGAATCGTGTGGCACTTTAAGACTAACAGATTTATTTTTTGCATGAGGTTTTGTGGGAGAAAATCCCACTTCATCAGATGCTTTGAAGATGGGTGAACATACAGAATGGAATGAAAATAAATGCAAGGGGGTGTAAAACATAGGATAGGTCATACAGTAACTGAAAATCAGAGCAGTTGTTAACCTGATAAATCTGTTAGTCTTAAAGTGCCACATGACTCCTAGCTATTTTTAGACAACCTTTATATTAACTTCAGTCCATCTTGTCTGTATTCCTGACCTCAAACATAGAAATGATTTTCCAAGATAAGGGGATATGTGCACCCTCTGTTATTCCATGGTCTATACTATATAATGAAAATGATAGGTACAGAGCTTGGAGCAATGTGATGTCATGGCCACTGGGCACAAGGGCTATGTCTTCACTAGCAAAAGCTAGTTCGAACTTGTTAGTTCAAATTAATAAGTTTGAGCTTAGATCAAATTAAAATTGGTTTAGTTCAAACTAACCATGAACCTCTTAGTTTGAAATAACAATGTGGACTAGTTTGAGCTAACTGTTAGTTTGAAGAAGTCCACATTGTTACTTTGAACTAACTGCTTTAGATTGAACTTAGTAAATTTAAACTAAATGTTAGTTCGGTTCCACATTGTGCTTCATCCGAACTAACCATTGGTACTTACCAGTTTGAACTAAGGAATTTCTTAGTTTGAACTAAAGAAAGGCTGATGCGGACAGGGACCAATTTAATTCGAATTACGCCTCCTTAATTCAAACTAAATTGCTAGTGCAGACATAGCCAAGGGTCATGGGCCCCAAATGTGCCCAGCAGTACCCCAAGTAGCCAGCAGGGTTATTTTAAATATCCTACACCCCGGCATTCCCAGGCACATAGCCTATTGTGGAGCAGGGTGGAAATGTAAAGAGTTGGAGTGGACTCCACTGGGTTTGGAGACTTCCCGCTTCACAGCAAGATAAGCCCTGTGCTGGGTAGGGGAGAGGGATAGGGGAGGTGGATGTAGCAGAAGAAAGGACTTGGGGCTGGGATGTGCAGAATGGTGCAGGGAGTGGTGAGGAAGGGAGCGTGACTGGGCCTCCTGGGATAACCATCTGAATGTGCCAAAATCAGGGCAAGCTGCAAAACCAGGGGCCAAACCCCCAAACCACTGAACAGTGACCCTGGCTGGGGGGTGGTGGTGCTTGGGGGGGAGGGCAGTCCCTCTTGGCTTTCAACCTTTCTCTTGTAGCTTCTATTGCATTTCTGAAATCTACACATCACCTACATGGAACATGCAGAGGGTGATCCCACACGCCATACTCCTGTCTCAAATCAGGAAGTATGTCAAGTCTCTAAAATTGCATGTTGTAGCCTGGAGTCTGGGTGTGCGATCCCCATATCCCAGAATTGGTGAAATAAGGTTTTCACAGTTTTTTTCTTTTCTTCACTGGGTCTATTGATAAAAACCACAAAGGTTCTCCTTTGAGTGCTGCTCACATCATTCAGTTACAGGTGTCTACGTGCTGCAGCGCACAGTAGCTCGGAAAGTCTTTAGCGTTAGCCTGTCAGGTCAGGGCCCATGGCCAACGCCCCCTCCACGCTGTGACCACAGCTATATAGGTGACCGTGACCCTAACTCTCCCAGTTCCTTTTTTCGCCATCAGCGTCAGTTCAGATCAGCGTAAATTGCAAAACACAAGTGCCTGTCTTTCGCACGAATTTCAAGATGCCTGGTTTCAAACCGTGCTTGGAATGCTGCAAGGCTTTTCCGATGGACGACCCACACAAGAAATGCCTCTCTTGCTTGGGTGAGTCCCACCTCATGGCAGACTGCTCCATTTGCCAGTCCTTCAGGTGGATGACCTGCTTAGAAAGGGAGCACTGCCTCCTCTTGATCTTGAGGAGTGGAGCAACCACCCACAAAACTGGCTGGGCCACAAGTGCTCCGCCGGATCCACGGTTGGCTCAGGCTCAAGATCCCCACCACCGATGCTCAGTACCAGGCTTGAAACCTTGACCTGCTATGGTATCACTCCAGCACCGAGCTCGTCGGTCATCAGGTAGCCCCCCCCAGCTGCAGGTACCAGCACAGGCACCCCCAATGGCCCAACAAGGGCACTGTAACCCAGCTCTGGTGCAGAAGAAGAGGAAGAAGACCAAGGTGGCACCATCTCCACTGGTACCGCAGGACATGTCACCTCCCCTCATGGTGCTGTTGTTAAGCCCAGTACCGGCATCAAACCTGGTACTGGCAGATCTGGTACTGTCAGACCCGGTACTGACAAGCCCGGTACCACCAGACACAGCACCAATACCAGTACCAGCATCCAGCTCCATGCTATCCTCTGAGCCAGCACCGATCTGTGACCAGGTGCTCATGGCCAGCCAAACTCTGGGGCCCAGCACAGCACCACCCAGCCCTCCACTGGAAGCACAATCGGGTACAGAGGGACAGGGAACCTCAGTCCATCACTCCTCTGAAGAGCCCTCAGTACCAGGCTCATGGACATCAGGTAGAGTGTCTTCCATATTGTCCTCTGAGGACCGTCCCTCCCTTCTCAGGAGGAGCATCTGAGAGAGACTGCGCAAGAGCTCCCCATCCCCGAGCTCAGTGAGGTCAACAAGACCACAGGTTCATGTGGAGGTGTCTGTGCTTCCCACTGCACAAGTGCCTCTAGTGAGATCATCCCACAACGAGTGGACCGTTGATTGGCTGAGCACAACTGATGACGCCTCATCCCACTACGCCCGATCACCTCCACCAGAGTCCTCGGACTGCTCCAATGACGAACCAGATCCGGATTCTATGCAACGCTTTAGATCCCAGGCCCAATCCTCCTCATCACCAGATGAGCATCTAATCGACACGTCCTCTGACCGCGAGGGGGATCCCCACGTTGAGCAGGACCTTCTCCGCCGTATGGCAGCAAACCTTAAATTGAAACTGGGAGTAATCCAAGAGGAGGATGACTCCCTTTTCAATGCTTGCTGTAGAACCCCTCCAACAAGGGTGGCCATCCCGTTGCACTTGGGAGTATATCGCATCATTCAAGAACGCTAGCAAATACCATCTTTGATCCTGCCAGTGTCCAAAGTCATGGATAAGAAATACTACGTCTTTCCTGATGGATTGTCTTTCCTATTTCATCACCCCACACTAGGGTCTTTGGTGGTTGATGCTGTAAACCAAAGGGAGAGACAGGGCCAGCCGAGTTCCACGCCCAAAAACAAGGAGGCGAAGAAGCTCGATCTCCTGGGGAGGAAGGTATACTCCTCCATGGCCCTCCAACTGCATATCTCCAACTATTCAGCCTTAATGATGTGTTGCATCTTTAACCTGTGGGAGGCCATGTGAAACTTCCACACGGCCATCTCTGAGGAGCACCACAGAGACTTTGAAGCAATGCTAGAGGAAGGGGAGAGGGCATCCAGGGATGCTGTAGCGGCAACTTGGGACGCAGTGGATACAGCAGTCCACACTATGGCCTCTGCAGTTATCATGCGCCAGTCTGCCTGGATCCAAGGCGCAGGCCTATCCACACGGATACAGCAAATTATCCAAGACCTCCCCTTTGAAGACCCTGACCTTTTTGCCTCATCCACGGATACGAAGCTCCATGGTATGAAGGACTCTAGGGCCACGCTTCATTCCCTGGGGATATACACCCCACAATCCAGCAGGCGCTTGACGAGACCACATCAACAGCTTCAACAGCAGTTACAGCAAATAAAGCAACAGCTTCAACTGCAGAGTCAGTTCCCAAGATCTCTCCAGTTTCCCTAGTGCCATCTTGGGGATCTGGACAAGGACAAGAATCATCCAGGCAAGGGGGGAAAGCTCAATGCCTCACAGTCTGGAAGGCATGGACAGGGGTCCCACTGCTCCTCAGGCCGTAAACAGCATTTTTTATGGTCCCTGTGAGGGCAGCAAGCCAAGGCCCCTATTCTCCCCCCACCATCTGCACCACTTTGCCCACCAGTGGGCCCACATAACATCAGACCAGTGGGTCCTCAACACGATGGTGCGAGGATACCGCATCCAGTTCCATTCAACCCCTCGGGATAAGAAACTGCCCCTTCGTGCAGCACTGGGAAAGCAAGAACAGTTACTCTAGCTCAAGGTCAGATGGCAAAAACTCCTCTCCCTCGGAGCCATAGAAAAGGTCCCCAGGCGGGAGAGGGGCAAGGGGTTTTACTCCCGATACTTCCTGGTCCCCAAACACAACAGAGATCTATGGCCTATTTTAGACCTCAGAGCACTAAACAAATACATAAGGAGCATAAAATTCCGCATGGTTTCCCTGCCTCAGATTGTCCCCTCTCTGTCCCCGGGAGATTGGTTTGCAGCCCTTGATCTAAAGGACGCTTACTTTCACATAGCTATTCAGCCCCACCACAGATGCTTCCTCAGATTTGTGGTGGCACAGAGCCATTACCAGTTCACCGCTCTTCCATTCGGGCTTTCACTGGCTCCCAGGGTGTTTACAAAATGTGTGGCACCGGTCACAGCGTTCCTAGGCAGGAGGGGCATCAAAATCTACCCCTACCTAGATGACTGGCTCATAGTAGGAAAGTCAAGTGGTGAGGTACAGCATCACGTCAAACTGGTGGTAAAGCTCTGCAGATTCCTCGGTCTCTGCATAAACACAGAGAAGTCAAATCTCCAGCCCACTCAGGACATAGAATTCATAGGGGCACGACTAAATGCCCATCAAGGCATGGCGTCCTTCCCCGGTCAAGATTTCGGTCCATCTCCACCATCATTACGGAACTGCAAGTGCCAAGACTAACCACAGCTCACCGGTGTATGCAGCTTCTGGGCCACGTGGTGGCTGCCACCTCGGTAATCCGGACAGCATGCTTGAGGATGAGACATTTCCAGCTCTGGTTCTCCACGATGTTCTAGCCATGGAGAGACCACCTAGACAAGGTACTTTCAGTTCCCCAACACGCCCTGGAGTCCCTCCAATTCTGGAGGGACCCCCACTTTGCGATGGGGGGGGTATTCCGTTCAGGGAGCCCAAATCCTCAGTGACCCTGATAACAGACGCTTTGGACTCAAGTTGGGGAGCCCATCTGTCTGGGAGCCTCTCCATGCAGGCTCTCTGGACCCCTGAGGACAAACTCCTCCACAGAAATGTGAAGGAACTACGGACCATCAGACTGGCCTGCATGACCTTCCTCAACAAAATGCGCAGCAGAACGGTCCAGGTCCTCACGGACAATACAACGACAGTGTTCTATACCAAGTGGCAAGGGAGGGGTACGCTCCTCGGCCCTGTGTGAGGAGCCGTGCAAACGGTGGCAGCTGGCGATAGATCACCACTTTACGCCAGTTGCCTCCCATCTACCAGTGGTGGACAACAGCTTAGCAGATGCACTCAGCAGGAAAACCCTAGCGAATCACAAGTGGTCCCTTCACAACAAGGTATTTTCCCTATTGACAGACAGATGGGGACCACCCCCGGTGGACCTCTTCACCACCAAACAGAACCACAAATGCCTCCAATTCTGTTCCCTCCGGGGTCAGGAGGAGGGCTCACTCAGTGATGCCTTCCTCCTCAGTTGGTCAGGGTCCCTGATGTATGCCTTCCCGCCAATTCCCCTGATCCACAGAGTGCTACTGAAGGGCCTTGCAGATGGGCCACACATCATCCTGATAGCTCTGGACTGGCCCAGAAAATACTGCTTCCTGCTCCTGTCGGACTTGTCAATAAAGACCCCACTCCGCCTCCCTCAATGGGCGGATATCCTAACACAAAACTTGGGGCTCCTTTGGCACCCAAACCCAGGCCTCCTGCACCTGACAGCCTGGATGCTGTCTGGCTCAGCGAGCAAGAGAGGTGCTGCTTGGACAGGGTTAAGAAGGTCCTGATTGGTAGCAGAAAACCCTCCACTGGGTCCACATACACGGCCAAATGGAAACGCTTCTCCACTTGGTCCCGTGACAAAGGCATAGATCCTGTCGCAGCACCAATCCATACAATTCTGGACTATCTTCTTGACCTTAGAGAAAAAGGCCTGTTGCTGTTCTCACTGAGGACATATAGCAGCAATTTTGGCCCTTTGTGAAAGGGTAGATGGGGCCCTGGTCTTTTCACACCCCATATCTCACAGGTTCCTAAAAAAGGTGGAAAAGCTTTTTCCCTACCTTCATAAGCCCACCCCTCAGTGGGATCTAAACGTTGTACTCCGGGCATTAACTAAGCTGCCGTACGAACCCTTGGATTCAGCCATCCTACTAGTTTTGTCATGGAAGGTGGCTTTCTTAGTAGCAATCACCTCAGCTAGAAGGGTTTCAGAGTTGCAAGCTTTTCCCTCTGAACCCCCATACACAACGCTCTTCCCAGACAAGGTGGTCCTCCGTCACCACCCTTCCTTTCTACCCAAGGTGGCCACCCCCTTCCACATGAACCAAGAAATTTGCCTGCTGGTTTTCTATCCCGATCCCCAAGTCACAGAAAACCAGAGATGGTGGCACACCTTAGATGTGAGAAGAGCATTCTTAACTTATATCGAGTGTACTTGACCCTTCCGTAAGACCTCCCAACTGTTCGTGGCGGTCGCCGAATGCATGAGAGATGCCCCAGTGTCCTCTCAGTGCATCTCCAAATGCATTGTAAACTGCATCAAAGACTGCTACGGAAGGTCAAACACGCCTCTTACAGAAACTGTGAGAGCCCACTCTAACAGGGCTCAGGCTTCTTCTACGGCCTTCCTCGCCAAGGTCCTGATCCAAGAGATCTGCAGGGCCGCTACGTGGTCGTCGATACATACCTTCACAACGCACTGCGCCATTGCCCAACAGGCTAGAGATGATGCCGCTTTGGGCAGAGCGGTACTCAGTGTGGGTAGACTGTAACTCCTCCCACCACCCTCGGGTATGGCTAGCAGTCACCTGTAACTGAATGATGTGAGCAGCGCTCGAAGGAGAACAGTTGGTTATTTACCAGTAACTGTCCTTCTCTGAGATGGGCTGCTCACATACATTCAGGCCCCTCCCATCATCCCTGCTATGGAGTTGGCAAAGGTATAGGGGACTGGGAGGGTCAGGGTCACGGTCACCTATATAGCCATGGTCGCAGCGTGGAGGGGGCGTTGGCCGTGTGCCCTGACCTGACAGGCTAACACGAAAGACTTTCCAAGCTACCATACGCAGCAGCATGTAGACACCTGTAACTGAATGTATGTGAGCAGCCCGTCTTGAAGAAGGACAGTTACTGGTAAGAAACCAACCATTGCTTGCCAAGGACATCAGTCCTTTTCATATGAATGAGAGAAGCCCAAAGAGATAGTGACCGAGAAAGGAGGCCTAGAGGTTGTTTGAACAACAATTAGCACCTCATTGTTGGTCCTAATGACTCACCTTTGTTGCAATGCTGATACAACAGGCTGCATGAACATTGCCTTAAGCAACTTTCACACCAAGCTATTCCCCTCTTTGGCCTCACAGTAGAGCTGGCCCTCTGCTGCCACTTTTGGCTGGCTCACCTACTCCCTAGCATGGGGAGGGTGCAGCCCTGTGGGGCCCCCCAAAGCATGGGGCACTGGGCAGCTGCCCCTCTCACTCTACCCTAGGGATGGCTCTGACTCTGATCATCACAAAGCACAACAAAATAGAAATAGCCACCTTCATTGCACATCAGCACCTCTTGTTCCCACCTAGCCACTGGGTCTCTTAAAGAAATAGATTCTCCTGACCCCAAAAGGTCAGCCATATCACCCGGAACAATACAGGCTTGAATTTTACCCAAAATGTCACACTGCTGGACAATCTGTTTAGTAACTACAACTAAAGGTTTAATATAAAAGGACAACAAACAAAATATGAGAGATGTTAAAGGGTCAAAGTGAATCACACATCTACAAATGATTTAGAGTCCATAGAAAGCAAGTCCTTGAAGAATGTATAGTTTGCAGGTTAGTCCAATTCCTCTGGTCTGCACCAGCACCTGTGTGGGTCTCAGTCCTTTGTTCAGTCCCAGAGGATAGTTCCAGAGGAGGGTGTTGGTTGCAGACAGACTGAAGACAAAATGGAGATGGGGCCTCTACTCCTGGGGTTCTGCTCCCCTTTCTGCCCCCCCACTCTTCTCCCCTTTCAGCACCTCTCTGCTCCTCCCCAGTTCTGTTCCCCTGCAGTGGCATACAGACTCAGGGGGGTGGGTGAGGGCCAAGCACCCAGATGCCACCCTACAAAAAGTCACCCGGTCAGTCCCACATCAGGGCTGGATAGGAGGTGAAGGGGTCCTGACCCAGGCTGCCAGCTTTCAGGGCACCGCACCACCCTCCCACTGCACAAGCCAGAGGCAGCAGGCCAGTGATGCTGAGGTGCCCAGTGCTTTGCGAGGGGAGGGAGTGCTGAGGCCAGAGACCTCCCTCCCTCCTTCTGCTCCCTGCTGACATGAAGCAGCACTCCTGGCGTCCTTGCCTGCCCCTGACCAGCTGCTCCTCACCAGAGGGTGGAAAGTGGCCAGTGCAAGGTGGTTACTTTTGGTGGAGAGGCCTTGGAGTGGCCTGTTCAGCAGAGTCTAGGCTGCTGCATGGCTGCACCCACCAAGCCACCTTTGTTCCATGCTGAGAGCAGGGGCAAAGAGGCCTGAACTCCACCAAACGAGCCACTCCAGGGCGCTGCCACCAAAATTAGCTACCCTATGCTGGCCACTTGCCGCCCTCTGGGGAGGAGTGGCCAGCCAGGGGCAGGTGGAGGAGCCAGGAGCACTGCTCCACATCAGCAGCAGATCAAAGCAAGGGCGACATGACCTCTGGACCCAGCTGTCCCTCACCCTCTCCAAAGTTTTGGGGGCCATGGTGCCGCCACCCTGCCACCTCTGACTTGTGTGGTGGGAGGGCAGGGGTGGCGCAGCACCCTGAAAGCTGGCAGCCTGAGCTGGCCTGGGTCCTCCCTAATTTGGCCCTGGTGCTGGGGCTGGCGGGGAGCCCCCCTGCAGCCTGGCATCCTGGAACCACAGAGCAGCTGTTAAAGAGCCACATGCAGGTTGCCAATCCCCCAGCTATTGCAATTTGCACTGATCAGAACCCTCAGTTTGTGCAATATGAAATGGGAAAAGAATGCAACTGCAGAAGAGAGAAGCTCATGCCTTCAAAAAATGTGTGAAGCAGCAGCAACACATTACCAGTAGGAAGCGGCAGAGCAATGAAACACCTCACTTGAAAAAGATTGTGAATCCACATGTACTTGGACTGGTTTTTGTGGCAGTAAAGAGATTCCAGTCATTAGAGAAGCTGCAAATTAATGAGCTCGACTCCTCAAAGCTAATACAACCCCATGTCTGTGATCAGAATGCTTTGCTGGAACTGAACAGACTTCATAATTTGCCTAGATATAATGAGCAGAACTTAGTCAAGTTGAAGTAAGTGAAGAAGAGGTGATAATTTGCATGATAGGAATAAAATTCTTTCATGATTTGATCTACATTTCTGTTTCACTGAAGACAAGAAAGTTAAAAGTAAAATAGTATAAAAAAACGTTTAGAAGAGATGTCCTTAAAGCAACAAACTAAAAAGGAAAAAAAGTAATTCAGTTTGGTAAGAGGTCTTGTATGAGGAATCTTAATCAGCTGGAATGCATTGGTTTGCAAAGGGATTAGATGGCCATTTTAGTAAGTGTAATGTCATGCTCCTATTTATGTTGGCCATCTGACCTTTTGCAAACAAATGCATTCAAGTTGATTAAAATTCTTTGTACAAGAACTCTTACCAGTCAGAATTGCTTGTTTTCTCCCTTTTAGTTCATTGCTTTAAGGTAATCTCTTCTAGAAAACTGTTTTTAATGCATTATTTTATTTTTTTCTTAAGTATAAGGGAGTTACTCAAAGGGGGGCCCTTTACAGACAGATAGATAGAAGGTAAGATAAGGGAAAATATATTACGATTTTACATCTGAGGATCAGTTAAATGATTAACGAACATTAGATTAATTGACTTGTAATAAAAAATTTGACCAGATTTAGTGATATATAAAAGGTGCATCATAAATTAAATGTATCATATAGATCCAAATTTTATCACTTGGATATCATTACACTACATGAAAACATCATTATGACTATTATTATATGGCATAAGCTATGTTAAGCTTGCAAAGTCAAACTCCCAAGAATTTCGGAATGTGAGAATTAAGATTGTCCATTCAACTTTAATTACATGATCAGAGTTCTCAGTTCCTGTTTCTGGTATAATAATGGCCTACTGATGCTAGAAAGAGCAATTTTGGAGAAAGTCTTCCACAATTCCTGTAGTCCTGGGATGGCTCATACCTTCTGTAAATGGCATCTTCAGAGATTGTAGTTCTCAAATTCTAACAAGTCTCCACTGAACATGTGAGAATTGATTTTTTTGCAGAGATGTGTAACTTGTCCAAATTTGGGGCAATTTTCCTGGGTTGGGAGAAAAAAAAATGTTCCTGACACTAAGGAAACTCCCCTACTAAATATAAAAGAAACAAGGAGTCCTGTGGCACTTAAAGACTAATAAATTGTTACAGGACTCTGTGTTTGTTTTGCTGAACTAGACTAACACGGCTTAACCTTTGGAACTTACTAAATTTAAAGACAGCTAGAGGTTCTCAACAAAATGGTTGTTAGGACTTTTTTTTTTAATAAGGCAAAACAACATATTTTTCTTTGATCTTGTTCTCAGAAACAACTGAATTGTTTGAGCTAAAACCTTCCAAAACATTTCAGTTTGAGGCAGACGTCAAGCATGGAAAAATTCAGACTAAAATGCTGAAGTTTGCATAGTTATAAGCAAACTGAAAATAGTATCTAATAACGAAAAATGTTGGTCAACCTTAACTATAGGTAACAATAATTACAATATAAAAACATGATATACATCAAGATATTTAGTTTAGCACTTTTGTTGTCAGTCATCTGTTACAAATCGCTGTGCTTCTTCCTCGCAACTGAAATCAATGCACTGTCAGATGGTAACTAATACAGTATGTTCAATAGCAGAAGGTAATGTGTTCTTCCTAATGTACTTTATCTCCTGGAGTTGGCAGCTGCCAACCAGTTAACAAAGCCTAATTCACTTTAAGAAACCAGAAATTACATTAAACATACCCAGCCATAGTCAACAAATAAAGAGTTAGTAAATAGTGTGCTCTATTACTTTCCGTGTACAATATGAGGATTTTAAAACTAAGCACTGTGGGAATGCCAACAGATATGGAGAAGCATACAGTTTGGATGGAAACATCCCTTAGGAGTGAATTTGTAAATGGAGAAACTCTACATCCAATAACAAGAAGAAGAAAGACATTGGATAAAGAACATCAGCTAGTGAGGAAGTCACACTTAAGAGTCTTATATATGTATAACATATGAAGGCAAATACTTATATACAAATGCTAGAAGTCTAAATACTCAGATGGAAGAGATGCAATGCCTGGCATTAAATGAGGATATTGGTGTAACAGGCAACACAAAACTTGATAGAATGATCATAATTAACTGGACATGGGAATTCCAGTGTATAAAATATATAGGAATAATGGAGTGGGGTTGTGCTCATGGGAAAAATGACAATATATATGAACAAAAACATGCTCAAAAATGCAAAAATCATACCATACAGTCCTACAGAATCTCTGGATAAAAATGTCATGAACAATACAAGCACAGAACTAGAAACATACTACTGACCAGGATGGCAAGAGCAATTGTGAAATGCTCAGTGTGATTTGAGCAGTTCCAAAGGCAGAAACCGTAATACTAATGGAGGATTTCAATGATTCTCATACTGACTGGCTATGTGTCAAGGGTATGTTCACACACACTTCTTATTTCGAAACAACAGAGGTTGTTTCGAAATAAGAACTGCCATGGCTACACAAACGCATGGCCACTTCAAAACAAGCAAACCGCTTGTTTCGAAATGGCCGCCATTCTCTCGGAACGGCTAAAACCTTGTTTGGTTTCGAAACAGGGTTGTGCGGACATGTTGTTTCAGAAAAAAGTGTTCCGAAACAACATGTGACTGTCCTCCCAGGGTGCTAAGCTAACCTGGCCAGGGTGCTGAGGGGTGTCTGCTGGCCAGTGGAGGGGACTGCAGGCACTCGCAGGGGGAGGCGCGGGGCTGCGCCTCACTCCGTGGGTGCAGTGCAGCCAGGCACTGCACCCGGTGGGTGCCTGCAGCCCTGTGCAGGCACCTGCCAGTTGAGGTGTAGCCCCGCGCTGCACCCCACGGGTGCCTGCAGTCCCCTGCAGGCACCCGCCTGGGGAGGCGCAGCCCCGCGCCTCACCTGGCCGGTGCCTGCAGCCCTCTGCAGGCACCTGTGGTGTGCAGTGCCCCTCTGCGCTGCACCCTGAGGATACCTGAAATCCCCGCCCCAAGCGAAGTAGCACGTCCACACTGTGGACGTGCTATTTCGCTCCCTTATTTCGAGGGCAAAGTTTTTGTCCTTCGAAATAAGATGTTTCAAAATAAAGAGTTATTTCGAAACAGCTTGTTTCAAAACGTCTTGTTTCAAAACAAGCCCGCCCTGTGTGAACATAGCCTTTAGGAGGGGATTCAGAGAGAACATTTCTAGACACAATAATCATTTCTTACAGCAGTTTATCTTGGAACTTACAAGTGGAGAGACAATTCATGATTTACAAAATAAAGCACAGGCTCAGATCCAAGAGATGAATATAGCTGAATTGCTTAGTGATAATGACAATTATGTAATTAAATTTAAAATTTTTGTAGAGAGAAAATTGCCAAAGAAACCCACCTCAGTAGCATTTAACTTCAAAAGTGGGGCTACACAAAAGTAAGGAAGCTAATTAAACAGAAATTAAAAAGAACAGTCACCAGGTGCAGTACCTAAAGACTGCATGGAGACTATTAAAAAAAAAAACCACCACTATACAGGCTGAAACTAATGCATACCCCAATTTAAAAACAAAACAAAAAACTATTAGATGCCAGAAAAATGCCACCATGTCTAAACAACAGAGTAAAAGAGTGATTAGAGGCAAAAAGGCATCCTTTTAAAATTGTAAGTCAAATCCTAATCAGGAAAATAGAAAGGAGCATAAACTTTGGCAGCTCAAGAAAAATATGCTGACAGGTTAAAAAAGAATTTGAAGAGCACCTAGCTAAAGAGACACCAAAAAAAAACAAAAAACAAAAAAAAAACCCTTTTTTGTTAAAGTACATTAGAAGTGACATGTCAGACAATGAGTGAGGAGTTCCACTGGGTGACTGAGGTGCTAAAATAGCACTCAAGGAAGACAATGTCCTTATGGTCTTTGTGCTGGTCTTCACTGAATAGGATGTATGTTAGAGCTCTATACCGAAGACAATCTTTTTTTTAAGTAACAAATCTGGGGAGCTGTACCTCAGTGAGGTACAAATAGAGGAGATTTTGGAACAGACTGATAAACTAAACCAGCATCAGATGATATTAACCCATGAAATTCAAAATGAAATTGCAGAACAAGTAGTTGTGGCATGCAACATATTGCTTAAGTCAGCCTCTTTGCCAGGTGATTGGTAAAACTCTAATTTTTAAAAAAGATTCCAGAGGCAATCCTAGGAATTTTTGGTTATCAGACAAAAGTTTTAAAGTTTTGATTTTTCAGTTAAAAGGGGTTTTTTTGTTTGTTTTCATGAAAAAATATTCTAAACAAACTCTATTATTTACAGAACACTGTTCAAACCACCCATGGCTCTGATTCAAAGGTCATAGAAATGAATGGAAAGTGACCCAAGGATTTCAGTGGACTTTATGTCAAACCCTGTATGAGAGAGTTCTTTTGCTGTTTGATGCTGGGGCAGAGATAACTCATCAGTTTCCATTGTTGCAGTGAAATGTCAGTGAAATTAAAAGGAAATTTCTCACCCTTCCTCCTTACCCTGCAGCCTTTCTACACTTACAGACAGCTAGTGCCAAACATGGTCTCATCCTCAGACATTATCTATAGCCAATGGCATGTTGGATGCAGAAGATAATTCTTGCTTCAGAGCATGCATAGCATGCCATGCGATCAATACATTATATACAAGTAATATATCAGATCCCTGTTAATTGCTTCTTTGTTTAATTGTCAAAGAAAAGCACATTTCAGGCCCTTTGATTTACTCTAATTTAGTGCACCTGGCAGATTGTAATTACATTCAAGTTATTGTCTTCCCATGAAGAATAATTATGTTCTCTCTCTGATAGGGGTTAATGAATGCTTGAAAGTAGAAATGCATATTTACTGTTGGAATGGATTTAACTTTTTTTTTGTTTTAAACATTCAAATAGCTCTGGACACTTCAATATATTTGAAGAATGATCTGTATACTATGTATTTCACCAGAGAGCCTAACAGCAAATGTACAGTTCCCTAATCTTGTTTTGCTTACATAGTCTAGTAAGATTTTACCTTCCGAATACACCAAAAAATATCTGTCTAGATGAACAATGAGAGTGGAAATAGTGAAATATGTCCATTACAGTTGGTTTCACACTTGCATAATACAATCAGGTTTGCAGTAGATGTCTGTTTATGAATTCCTATCTATTCCTGCTCGTATATACATAATGAAGGTTTCAGCCATCTGGAAATAAAAACCTGGCAATTGACAGTGCTATTTTAATCTGTTATCTTAGATTAAAGTTATGTCAAATAACCTCAAATGAGAGCCTCACTAATATACATACATTACAATTAAAATAATGTTTAATAATAAGAGTAATAATAAGAGAGCTAAAATGGCCGAGAATAGTACAGAAAGGATCATAGTAAGGTTCATTAACAAGATATATTACAATGTTGTCACTATAATAATGTTCACTCGAAGCATTAACAACAAACTAAACAACAATTATCAGAATAAATTGTCAATGTACCTTTTGGACTGATCTACACGACAGAGTGGAGGTTTATACACAGAAATGTTCCTCTCACCCTGATATAATAAAACCACCTCACCAAGTAGTTAGTGGTGTGCTAATATTGAAGAGGCTGCCTTACTATGGGAAAGAAAAGTAGAAGCTACGGCAGCCGTATCCTACTCCGCAGGGGTGAGAAGAAGCACTGTGTGGCTTCCTCTGGCTCTTGGAAGTGGAGAGGTGGCAGCTTGCCCCAAGTCCCAGGGAAGGGAGGGAAGAAAAGCAACACTCTGGGAGCCTATGTGGTAGCCAGTCTCCCATAGGGGAGCTGCCAGTGGAGCTGAGAGACTGGGTTCTCAGGTCCCCAGATTACTCCTCATAGGTCAGTGGAAGCACTCCCAGGGAGAATGCTCACCTTTGACCAAAGAAGCATAGTGTGAGCATCAGCCACTGTAGTAATTAGTGCAGTGGCTGCAAGCTGATGTATCTTTGCAAATAGAATAGACCTTTGATAGGTATTATCATAGTGAAATGATTCTTCAGTCACTTGCTCCACAAAACTCACTACTGAGTTTTGTAGAGCTTAGAGGGCAAGGCTCCCATTAACTTTAGTAGGAACAGGTTTTGGCTCTTCTGTGAATGACTGTAGTTATACCAGGTATTAAAGCACAGAAGTGCTATAGTAAAGCAAGGATCAAGAACAAGGTTTACATAAGAATTTACATGTGATGACACTGAGCATTGCCACAACTAATTTTTAGATGCCTGATCGCTGGGCTTCCCAAAGCCTGATTTTAGTGCTTAAGTTGCCTACACGATGAATGGGTGTAGGACCTCAGCTATGGATTCACAAAAGCTAGACTCTAGGTCAAAATTAGCTAATACTAGGTGTCAAGGTGATGGGTGAGTGATAACCCCTGATCTTCTCCTGGATACCGGCACTGAGGGTTGAAGGGTTATGTCTACACTGGAGGCTTAGGTTGACTTAACCTGACTTAAATTGACTTGAGCAACTCCAGGGCCAAATGTGGAATTTATTAAGTCAACTTTAGCATGTGCTTAAATCAACTTAATAAAAACTGCCCTGCAAGTTGACTTAAATTTTAAGGCAACTTTACAGGGCAGGAAGCCCCAGACCCCACCCCCTGCCCTGCCCTGAGTCCCAGTTGGGCCTTGGGAGCCCATTCCAGCTCCAGAAGCCCAATTTGGCTGCAACTGCTGTGTGAAATAGACCAGGCTGAGTCAATGTCATTGCCTGGCGTGGGGTGGAGCAGGACCCCACCAAGGTGAAGTTTGCTCCCAGCTGCCTGCCGGTGGCTTGGGGCTGGATCAGGCTCTGAGTTGCAGCAAGCGACTCTAGGCTGGATTTGGCTCTCAGCCTCTTGCTGCTTGCAACAGGAGCCAGCTCTCAGTCGCTTGCTGCCAGCAGCAGGAGCTGGCTCCCATCCCCTTCCCACTGATGGCAGCAGCTGGCTCCCAGCCCCTGCCACCTGCGACGGGGGCTTGGTATCAGATCGGCCTCTGCTCTGCTTGCCGCAGGCAACAGGAGCCAGGTGTGAGCCCCTTGCCACCTGCTGCAGATGGCTTGGGGCCAGATAAGTCTCCATGCAGCTAGCCACAGGTAGCTGGGGCCAGCTGTGAGCAACACTCCTACTAATGCAGCTCAACACGCCGTTGGCCTTTTTGGCAACAAAAGCACGTGGTTGACTCATATCCAGCTTCCTATCTGCCATAACCCTCAGATCCTTTTCTACATTGCTATTACTTGGCCAATCGGTCCCCAGCCTGCAGCAATACAGTATCAACAGCCTGGGCACCTAATTCAGGTTTTGTGGATTCTAGTGATTCTTCTATGCACCTAAAAGTTACACACAGGAATACTGAGCATCACAACTGGGTGGTGATGTCTTCAGGCTCTTCCTCCCCTCCCTCTGACTTTGTTTTCTTAAAGGAGATGCTTTAAAGGATATGCTAAAATATTTATTTTACTCTGTCACCTTCGCATTTTTTGGTAGAATAACATATTGTGTTATTATTGTGTAATGAAATGGTAGCAATAGGAGCCCACAGTAGCTTCCATAGAAAGGAAAATAGTTTAAGTAAACAGCTAAAACTAGCTGCTATTCCTCTGTGGTTTTCTCATGTTTGATTGTTATCCTGATGATCCCTGAGTAAACTTTATGGCACATATTTTTACAGATGCATTATCATTATTGTTATTACACCTGAGAAGTGTGCACATTTGACTTGCCCTGTTGTTTCATTAAAAAAAAAAATCTCCAATTCATTTCAAATCTTTTATACATAATTAGGAGAGGGTAGTGAATTTAGCCTTTCTACTCATGTCCCAACTTGCTCTAACACCCATGGCCAGTGATATTTTTACATCCTTCTGCTGTCAAAATGTGTACGTGATTATTAAATATGCATTAAATAGAAAGGCAGAATGAAATGTGATTGATGGAAGTAAAGAGCTATGCCTTGGGCTGGCGTATATGCCAACAAATACCTAGTAATTGCAAAATCATTCTCCTGTTTCTACACCTGATCAATTATTATAGGTAAAGTCCTCAAAGACCAGATTCCTCTGGGCCTGAATTTTCTCATTATCCTACCTAGTTAGTCACTGGTAACTGCTCCACTGCTTCTAGCTTGCCAGCAGCACGTTAGTAAGAAGATCACCCCTGAGACAAAATAGCAATGACTAATGGAGAATAGATTGATGTTTAAAAAGGTGATGCCAGCAAAATATGATTGTCTGACATCTTTGGTGTGTACAGCATTATTAACAGAGATCTTAGTTTTCTGTGACTTAAAAAAAAAAGTTCTCCAAATAAAAACCCACAAACCCTGTGATTTCCACAACTAAAATGAAAAATTAATCTTTAGTTTCTCTAGCCACACATATATCCATATAGGTATCAGTTGAACACAATTTTTATTTATATATTTACAATTTCAAAACTCTGAAAAGATCAGTCCCACTGTATTTCTTCTTTATTGTTGTTAATGGTCCTGCCATTTCAGCCTCTCATTCTTTATTTCTTTTCTTTCAGATTACGTTTAGCACTTTCTATGAGTTTTACAGCTGTATGCCTTCAAACATAATAAAAATCAACAACCTTGCTGCATACAGTGCAAGAGAGTACATTATGATCAGTGTAAAAGCTGCCCTTACCAAACTCAGGGACATGGTCTTGAGGGGTGGCTTTAAAAGTTTTCAGCATCTTTTCATAACTTTAATTACCCATGCCTGAAGTAAAATTAGCCATTGAGTAACCTTTATTTTCCATACGTAGTTCACTGGAATATGTTTAGCTATGTAAATTTCAAGCACACTTAAAACACAAGAGGGGATGATTGCCACATTCAATCAGTGACACTAGAACTTTCAGTAACATTTAGATAACGTGTTTGCATTTTGTAAACATGTAAAATTAAATATTCTTTGTAAAAATGCATATTCCTTATTTCCAGGGCAAACAGATTTCAGAGGCTATGTCTACACTAGCATATTAGTTTGAATTAAGGAGTCTTAATTCAAACTAATTTGAACTCTGTCTACACTAGGCTTTGCCTAGTTCAAACTAAAAAATCCTTGAATTCGAATTAAGCAAAGTTTAGTTCAAACTACTTAGTTCAGCTGGCTAGTTCAAACTTAGATTTTAGGTGTAGACATAGCCTAAGATCCCTGATTAATAGTAGTTAACTTCTGGCAAAACTGTCCTCTGTACAATTGTGTGAAGAAATAAATCAGACAGGCTATCTTCTAATCAGTGACCAGTGTATCATGGAATTATAGTGAAGGGACTTTAAGAATCACTTTAATAGTAGCGCACAACTTCAGAAACATTTTTGTGTGTGGAAATATACTGTATGTCATACTATGATGAGCAAAGAATGTCATGATAGTATGTTAATTTTTTCCAGTTCATAAAGTCTGAAGGTTCTGGCAGCTATCTGATTTCTGCGCCAAGTATCTGCTGAAATGGTAGATTTACCTGGAAATTTTACCAAAGACAGGAACAGTCTTTGGCACCTGCACCTCACCATCCACAAAGAACTTAACTAACAGCCATAGAATCATAGAAATGGAGACCTGGAAGGGACATCTATAAATCATCTATTCTGGTTCCCTACACTGAGAACAGACTAAGTATTATCAAGAAGGACAGTGTAAAAGCCTTGTTAAAATATCTTATAACATTTACTGTTTTCCTCTTGTCCACAGGGCTTATACCCTCTCAGAGAAGGCTGATTTGACATGATTTGTTCTTGATAAAAACATACAGACTTTTATTTATCCTCTTATTATCTTTTAGGTACTTGAAAACAGATGATTTGATTATTTGCTCCATTATCTTTCCAAGTACTTAAATTAAGCTGTCTGGTTTATAACTCCCTTTTTGGTACTATATTTTTGTTCTTCCAGTCCTCTGGGATCTCCCCCATCCTATGTGAGTTCTGAGATATAATTGCTAATGGATCAGATAGCTCTTCATCCAATCTCTTACATATTCTAAGATGTGTTCTGTCAGGCCCTGCTGACTTGAAAGCATTTAATTTGTTGAAATAAATCTTAACTTGTTCTTCTCCTATTCTGGTGTCAGATCCTATCCCATTTACACTGATCAATGTACTTAATCATCCAATCACTAATAACCTTTTTGGTGAAAACTGAAGCTAAAAAGGCATTTAACGGTTTAGGCATTGCTGCATTTTTACGTTATCATCTTTCCCTACTCAGTGGCCTGCCCTGTCCTTGGTCTTTCTCTTGCTTTTAACTTGCTTCCCACAGTATCTTTATCTTATACTTGTGAAGTATTTTTTGTGCCATCCTTTGTGTTTTAGGTAATTTAATCTCACTTTCCTACATGCCCATTTTGTTTTTTAGATTCATGCTTCAAAATTTGACCTAATTTTCACTTTTTGTATGATTCTTTTTTTTTCAGTTTCAGGTTATTGAAGATCTCCTGATTACACCAGAGTCATGGGGTAGCCATATTTTCTCCAAGGAAATTGGGACACCACATGGAGCTGGTATGAGCCTTTTCCCCACATTCTTGCACATGTGGCTTGTCCAAAGCCACCCATCACTGTTGCATCCCATTTGGGGCTGGGTGGCTGACACAAGACACTTGTCCACACCTCTTACCCATGTGGTACTGGGCTGGCTGAGCTGAGTTGCTCACTCAACTCCTCCCTCCTGTGGGGGGGCTAGTGTCACTGCTCATCATTTTATACATTTCTTTGTGCCCTGCTTGGGATTGCCTTCCACTTTTATGGCAAAACTGGGCATTTGTTATGTTTGTTCTTGCCAACTGGTCATCAGTTCATAAAAGTAAATGCGACAAATACCGAGTCTTTTCAAAAAAAGTCAGAACAGACAGGACAAAAAGGGGCCATCCTGGTCAAAACAGGACCAACAGAATCATCTCTTGTTATACATCATATATTTCATGTGATAATTTGCTTGTGTGCCCTTACTAATGTCTCTTAAAAACTCACTGGAATTCCTTTTTCCCCTAGACTTGCTTCCCATGGGATCTTATCTACCAATTTGTTGAGTTTGCAGAATTCTTCCTTCTCGAAGTCCATTATCTTTATTCTTATTTTTTTCCCTTCAACTATTTCTTAGAATCATGAAATCCATTATTTCACATCCTTGTATCTAGCTTCCTTCCACCTAATTTTGAATAGCCTGTCCCCTAAGTTGCTTTCTCCACTTTCTGTATCAGACAGTTGACTTCCATGAAATCTATAAACTTTCTGGATAATCTGTACCCTGTTGAATTATTCTCCTAACAGATGTGTGGGGAGTTGAATCCCCCTCACCACCAAGTCCTGTGCTTTGGATGATTTTATTAGTTGTTTAAAAATAAAATAAAATAAACCCTTATCCCTTTGTTTCCTGTTAGGCGATCTATAGCAGCGGTTCTCAACCACTGTGTCAGGACACATTACTCTGTCACTACACAGTGGTAAGTTTGTCACAGAGAGCTGAGGAAATGGCTGGATTTGGCCTGGGGGAGTGGACTGGACTGTAAACTCCACTGCATACTGTGTCCTATAGGGCCGCGATATGCCACCAAGTGTGTTGTGACATGCAAAAGATTGAGAAACCCCTTATCTATAGTATACCCCTGCCATAATATCACCTTTGTTTTTACCTCTTTCATCTTTATCCAGAGACTTTCAACAGGTCTGTCTCCCACTTTTATTTTAATATCTGTCACCATCTTTGACACACAAGGCACCATCTTCTCTTTTGTTTCCCCTACATGTCATTCCTGATCAAACTGTGCCCTTCTACACAAATATTCCAGTCATATGATTAATCCAGTCAAATCACCATGATGCCTACTATGTTGTAGTTGTGATTATCAGTTAGTATTTCTCATTCCTCTTGTTTATTTTAGATTCTTTGGCTATGTCCACACCAAGCTGGTTAAATTGATTTAAGTTAAATTGATATAAGCTAAATGGATATAAAATCATTAAACTGATTTAAGCTAAATTGATTTAACAGGTCCACACCAAAAAAAACCCAAATTAAACTAGCATGTCCGAACACAGGACTTCTAGTTCGATTCTGGGGAGAGGCACCCTGGGAGGAGGAAGGGAACTGGTGCTGGAATCGATTTAAATGGTTGTTTTGAAATAACATGTCTGAATGGTGTTATTTCGAAACAACTGTTTCAATTTAAGCAACGTTTCAATTTAAAACCAGTTTTTAAGGAATCGCTCGAACTTTCCCTGAATCGAAATAAAGGAACTCCTTATTTTGATTCAAGGAAAATGTCGTGCGGACATAAACTCTTTTAGATTGAAATAACTAGCGTTATTTCAATCTAAAAGCTGCGTGTGGACTTACGCTTTATCTATTAGTTTAGAGACATCTTGAGATACTAATTAGGATTTCCCTCTCATTTCTTTATTATCCCTGCAATGAAAGCCCACATTGCCCTCAGATTCTGACCATTTACCCAGGTCTTCATGTTCTGGACTATCCTGTGGGCTTTTATCTCCTGCCTCCAGTGCAACTTAATTTAAAACCCACTTCACTGAGTTAGCCAGACTGTATCTGAAGATAATCTGTCCCTTTCTCAAGAGGTGGAAGGCATTTCTGCTCAGCAGTCATTCTTCTCAGCATAGCATTCTGTGACTGAGGAAGCTGAACCACTCCTTGTGACATAATCTGTGTAGCCATGCTTTTGCCACCAGTATATGTCTGTCTCTGCCTGGGCCCCTACCTTGAAAGTAAGAATCAATGAGCATACCACTTGTATCATCACCTCTTTCACTGTCATTCCCAGTGCACTGTAGTCACATCTTATCTGCTCAAGGTCATACCTCATAGTACTGTTAGTGCCCTCCTGGATGAGCATGGGATAGTAGTCAGAGGGCTGGACGATCATTAGCAATCCTGGATACAGGGCCATAATGCACCTCTGATCCATAGGCAGGATTCCATTTAGTGTCAAAGACGTGTTCTTGCTCAGGAAATAGTAATAATAATAATTAAAAAAAAAAAACAGAGGAAGACTTCCACAATCTTCAGTCAGACTTTAATTTTGGCCCAGTAGCTTACCCTAAAAATCGTATGACTTAGTTGACTACTGAGGGACTTTGCTCCCTCTGTTTCTTGCACTGCTTTAGCTTCTTAAGATCTTCCCAACAAGCAGTTCTGTTTCTTTAAACTCCAAGTATATGTCTCACTTATTTTCCTTAATTATTTCAGTTTTCCTGTATCCATGCCAATGGAAATCCTCAGGGCAGGTGTTCCATATTTGAGGTCCTGAATTAAGAAAGGTCTGGATGAAGACCAAGGATACTGAAGCCAACTACAACGGCCTTGAAGAATCATAGTGGAGATTTAGGCCAACTCTACATTTAAAAAAAATGCTGGGATAGCAATGTCAGTTAGAGGTATAATTTTTTACGACATTTATAGTCGCAAAAACCATAGTGTAGATATAGTGATACTGAGCAGGAAAGTGCTTTTACCAGCATAGATTATTTTGCTTAGAGGAATTGCTAAGCTTTAGTTGCAAAAACACTCTTTTTGCCAGTATCAGCTGTGTCTACACTAAGCAGGTTTGCTGGAATACCAGTATAAATACACCGGCAAAGCTTTTTTTGGTATAAGCAAGGCCATAGTTGCTTGAATTGCTTAGGCTTTGATTACTGATGGCTTTATATGTAATCAGTAACACAATGGGTTGAATCAGATGAATACAATGGATAACAAATTACCCATGCTTCAGTAGAACATAATGGAAGGCTTGGTTCCTGTCTACTTGAGCTTTTATATAATTACATAGTTCTCCATAGCAAATCTCTAATTATGTAAGAATCAGTTTTTACAATGCTCTCCGGCTCTGCTATATTATTAAACACATATATCAGCAGCTTGCACGGAAGATGAACCAGGATAATCAGACCAGGAATCCCACTAAATTGACTTATGAGAACATTACTTCATCTGACTGAGGCCCGAGGAGGATTTATATCTCAGAAGTAACTGCATCCAAAGAAGAACAAGGCCAACAAAAAATTACATTTAACTAAAAAACAAATTATATGTTTGCCTGATTGAGCCATGGAGAGGATATTTCCATTTCAGCGTCTTTGACAGGCTGGAAATAATGATAAAAAACTGGAAATAATTATAAATTGTATCTTTTTTTTTAAATGAACAAACTTATTTTTAGCTTTATAATACCTGTCCTATGATCACTATACAAACCTACTGAAAAGTATAACAAACAAGGATTCCTGTGGCACTTTTAAAGACTGACAAATATATTTATCACAGGAGGTTTTGTGGGAGAAAATCCCACTTCATCAGATGCTTTGAAGATTGGGAACTTACAGAATGGGAGGAAGATAAATGCAAGGGAAAAAAAAGCAAGGAGTCTTGTGGCACTTAAAGACTAACATTTATTTATCTCATGAGCTTCTGTGGGAGAAAATCCCACTTCATCAGATGCTTTGAAGAGGGGGAACTTGCAAAATTGGATGAAAATAAATGCAGGGGAGTGTAAGACATGGGATCAGGTCATACCGCAACAGCAAATCAGAATAAATCTGTTAGTCTTTAAGTGCCACAAGATTCCTTGCTTTTTTTGCTTTACTAGACTAACACGGCTGCCCCTTTGGAACTTGGCTAGATGAAAGGAAGTGTAAGTCAATGGATCAGGTCAGACTGTTACAGCAAATCAAAGCAATAGTTTAGATTCAAACACTGGGGAGCAGCATCTAGAGGAAGGTGAGGTCAAATCACCTCCTGTAATGAGAAAAAGAAAAATCCAAACTCCTTCTTTAGCCCTGAAACAAGTGCCAAATTTGCATATGAATTGCAATTCTTCAGCTTCTTTTTGAAGCTTTGATTTGTTATTAATTTGTCTGAGCACAACTATTAGCATTTCACCAATGTAGTGATCAGGAATATTAAAGTGTTTTCCTACTGCTTTTTGAATTCTGTGATTTCTGATGTCAGATTTGTGTCCATTTATTCTTTTGTTCAGAGACTGTGCAGTTTGTCCAATATATAAAGCATCTTACTCATGCTGTCAGTTTAGGACAACAGGAATAGAGGAAAGAACAGGAGTTTCTGCTTGGTCAGCCAAAAGCAAAGCAAAACAAGTGCATTTAACCAACATATGTGAACCCACTGTACTGACATGTTTTGAAATAAAACCTTATATTTTTTGTAATAAATCTGCTGACATATCTTCTAGTTATTATTTTTCCTCATTTTTTCATTACCAGGGATATTTGCATGAAAAAATACATCCATTGCTTAAGAATTGTGGCTTGTGAAACTAAACAGTTAAGGCGTCTGTTGTGGTAGGAGCAATTCCTGATCACTAATTTCTAAAATGGGCATAGAAGAGTGGTTCCCGGCCTGTGGGCCAGGAGCTCCCAGGGGTCTGCAGAGTTATTGTAAGTGGTCTGTGAATACATCTGGCCTCAGCCACTGCTGGCCAGCGATCCATGTTGGAGAGGGCTCTAAATCAAGGGTGTCAAACTTACAGCCCATGGGGCCAGATCCAGCCTGCAGAGCTGCTGCCTGGACTGTGTCTGGAAGCTGTCTGCAGCAGTGAACTCCAAAGACATAGTCCTGGCACAGCAAGGCCAAGCATATTTTTGCCTCACTCATGTGATCCAAGTCACATCACAGAGGAACAAAGGACGTACTCTAGCCAATCCCATCTGAGCTCTGCTATGGTCTGCCAACCAATCAGAGTTTCAGTCACTGCAGGCTAGACTGGCTCCGGAGAGCCACCACACTGCCCTCCACCCCAGCTGTTCACTGTCAGTCAGCCAGTTGGGATTGAGCCAACCAAAGGCCAGCATTCTGAATGATTGACAGTGATGGGCTGGAGGGGGAGAGGCAGGAGCCCAGTCTGGCTGCCTGTGACTGAGACTGATTTTTTGCCTCTTAAAGCCTAACAAATTTATTTATTGCATGAGCTTTTGTGGGAGAACATCCCACTTCATCAGACTTTTCTTCAAAGTGTCTGATGAGTGGGATTTTTCTCCTACAAAAGCTCATGCAATAAATAATGTGCTAGTCTTTAAGTGCCACAGGACTCCTTGTTTGTTTTACTGAACTAGACTAATATGGCTGCCCCTGTGGAAATTTATTTTTTGCCTGCCACCAGGAGGTAAGGGAACTGGAAGGAGAGGGAGGAAAGAGAGTCCAGAGGGTGGAAAGGGAAGGTGTAGGAGAGCCTGCAGGGTTGGGGAGGCAGAAGGGGAGCCAATACTGCTCTGATCATGGAGGAGGAAAAGGTTGGGGAGTCCATGGGGCTGCATAGCCCTCAACAGGTGTCCTGCACTCTGATGTGGTCCCCCACATTGAATGAGTTTGACACCGCTGCTCTGAATGATTGGTATTTGCCTGCTGTGAGCAGCCACACCCTGGATATGTCCCCACCCCTTGGGAACAGGCAGGGACCAGGTCCTCAACTGCCCTTCTGCAGCACTGCTGCCTGCAGTCAGTTCCTGATAAAAACTATTATCATTTGGGGTCCACAGAATTTTTTGATGTTAAAAGGGGATCCTCATACTCAAAAAGGTTGGGAACCACTGGCATGGAGGAAAGTCTGGATTCAGCTCAATGTGTTTCTGCTGAGCCCTGCTGTGTTTCCATGGTGGAGACATTAGTTCCCATGATCAACAGTAGTTATTCCCATGGAAAGAGCTAGTGTTATGAGTAGGATGTGTGCTCTGTGCATGTGGGTCATCCATCAACACCCCCAATGCCATCTCTGTGCTATATTGTGGCATGCAGCTAAGAGGCTTTCATGATATTGGTGGACAAAAAGAACTGAAGAAGATTCTTAACTGGTTTTTTAACCAACTTTCTCAAAGAGAAGAATGGACAAAGTATAGATTGGGGTGTCAAACTTATGGCCCATGAGCTGGATCTGGTCTGGTGCTGAGTCAGCCCAGGAAGCTGCTGCCTGGGCTGTGCCTGAGAGCTCTTTGCAGCAGCAGTGAACAGCAAACACAGGCTGCTGCTGGCAGAGCAAAGATAGGTAGGCTCCTGACTAGTTTACATGAGCTGAGTCAAAGCACTGGGGTGCAAAGGAGGTGCTCCAGCCAATCCCAGCACAGCTCTGCTGTGGTCTGCCAACCAGTAAGAGTCTGAGCCACAGTAGGCTAGGCAAGGCTCCAGGAGAGCCACCGAACTGCCTCCCACTTCAATTGTTTGCTGTCTGTCAGGCAGTCAGCATGCTAATCTGATTGACAGCACTTTGCACAAATCACAAATAAGAAAAGTAAAAAGTGGTTGGGACCTACATGAGAATGAGGCAATCAAAGGCCAGTTGGGACTGAGCCCAACCAAAGGCCAGCATGCTGAATGACTGACATTGAATGGGCGAGAGGCAGGAGCTCAGCCTGACTGTGACTGAGCCTGATTGCCTGCCACCATGCAGTAGGGGAGATGGAAAGGAAAGGGGAAGGGGGTCCTGGAGCTGCACAGCCGGGGAAGGGGTCAGGGAGCCAGTGCAGGCAAGGGGACCCCAGAGGGCAGCGAAAAGGGAAGATGTCAGAGAGCCTGATGGGTTGGGGAAAGGTAAGGGCCTATGTCACTCTGAACATGGCAGGCAAAAGGGTTGGGAAGCCTCTGCAGACATGTGGCCCATGTCAAATTGTCCTGCCCTCCAATGTGCCCCCCGCCCGGTGAATGAGTTTGCACCTCTGGTATAGATAGTTGTCAAGGCTGGTTGCTTCAAGTGACTGTTTCTGGAGTACAGGCTAAGCTACCTCATGACAGGGTACAGATTTCTGTCATCAAAGCAGTTACTGAAAAAATCTAAACTAGATTGCAACTAAAATCCTCCTCAAAACTCCTGGCATACAGGGAAGTGCTCAGGCTACTTCACCCTGCAAAATGAATACATCTGCTTTGTTCATCACAACTGGCCAAAGAAAATATTTGCATTATCACTTCTGTAAAACAAAAGCAAACTAAGCAGATTTTTAAAAAAAATGGAAAACACATATGCTCCTCTTTGTGCATCCAGCAACATAATATAGTTCGCCAAGAGTCTGCCATAGAAAGTTGGGATGCCAAATATATTTATAAATAATAGAACACAAATCTTAATAATGTGATACAATTTCCCTTCTTTTTCCACAAACCTTTACAAATTCCATGACAATTTCCAACTTGCTTCCTAAAAGATGGGGGAATTCCTTATGTTTCCATCACCTGCAAATGTAGCTTAAGGTTTTTGCCAAGGCATCAGTTTCTTTAACAATCCTTCCCCATGCCTCCCTCCCACCCCCATAAATGCACACATTTTGCTCAAACATAAAATATAAAAAAAATCATAACAAACATAAAAAAATTAAAAAGACACATAAATCATGAAAACCATAAAAAAAATAAGTATTTTGGAAGGATGTGAAAATCAGCAGAGTCACCCATGCTCCCCCAAAACAGTTCTGCCCATAAGTCTTTTCCCTCCACACTGAGAAACAGTGCATGTGCATGCGTGTGTGTGTGTGTACAAATGAAAGGCAAGGAGAAACAACATCCTTGGAAGGAACAGCAACATCCTTGTTGCTATTGTAGTGAGGATTATTAGCATGGAACTACACTGTAGTCATACTGGCTATGTCTACACTGGAGGCTTAGGTTGACTTAAGGTGGCTTACTCTGACTTAAAGCAACTCCCTGCGCACATTTGGGCTATGTCTACACGGCACTTTTATTGCGAAATAACAGCCGTTATTCCGCAATAAAAGAAAACAGGTCTACACGACGTTTTCTTATTTTGAAAGAACGGATCCCATTCTTTTGAAATAAGAACTGTCCTTCCACAATAATAAACCCTGGATTTTTGCGAAACAGCCGTTATTTCAAAATGGTTGTTTTGAAATAATGCCGTGTAGATGTGTTATTTCGAAATAACCGTTATTTTGAAATAACGCACTCTGACTTTCTTCCCAGGGTGCACAGCACCCGAAGGAAGTGCCCAGCCCTGGCAGCGTGCTGACACACCTCCACAGGCATGTCAGCACGTGGGGCAGGAGCTGTGGAGTGCAGACGGCGTGGTCCTATATGGACCAATGACGAGGTCCACCAGCTCCTCGCCATCTGGCGCAGGCCTGAGATCCTGGCCAGGTTCCAGGCCACCCAGAGGAACCGGGCAGTGTACGCCGCCATAGCTGCAGAGCTGTCTGCCCAGGGCCAGGAGTGCAGCACCGAGCAGGTGCGCTCTAAGCTCAAGGCTCTGTGGCAGGACCACGTGCAGACCAGGGACGTGCGTGAGCTCCAGGGGGAAGGTAGCACTGCCACCTGCCCCTTTTTTGAGGAGCTGGACACTTTCCTGGGGTGTGAGCCCAGTGGCCTGCCTGCCCAGACCGTTGACACTGGGCCCGCCCCCAGCACCTCCTCAGGTGCAGAGGGACCGCCCAGCAGTCCAGATGCCTCCCTGGACATTGGGGGTCCAGCAGACCAGCCACCACCACCACCACCAGAGGCAAAGCAGGGACCCCAGAAATGATCCCCCCTAGCCAGGGTGGGGCCAGCGAGGAGGAGGGGGAGCAGGAGCCGGCAGCGGTGACAACCCCGGGGGACTCGGAGGAGCCGGAGGAGGGGACGTTCTGGCAGACATCTGGAGCCCCTGTCAGTGAGTCGCCATGCCCCACAGGAGGATGCAGGGCCAGGCCCACCCAGGGCACGGGCAGTGACGGGGTCTGGCACGGGGCTGGGCAGGGCACAGGGCTAGGGCAGGGGGTCAGAGGGCCCCCCTGGACATGGGTCCCCGGGGGACGTGTCGCACCAGGGTGACGGGCCCCTGCGTGCCTGAGTTTGGTGAACACAGGTGAGTATGACAGATGCAGCTGCACCTTGGGCAGGGCGCACAGCCTTCAGAGCAGCCCACTGGGATGTGGCCCTGGGAGATGCTGCGGAGCAACCCATCCGGGTGGGTCCAGTGCACGTGTGGGCCCCAGGAGGCCCTGTGTCCCTCTGGGGCAATGTCCCACAGGACCTCAGCTTAGCTTCCTGCTGATAGTGCGGGCGGAGCTGTGTGCGGTACACAAGCTGCACACAGGCACGGCCAGCAGGCAGCAGCCTCTAACCCTGTGTGATGCTTCCTCCCCACAGCTCATGCCACTGGTAGCCAGCGGGCGCGGAGCCCAACCGGCAGCCCTGGGTCACGGAGGAGGCGGAGGACCCGTGGACCCCACACACGCAGTGAGATCCTCGCCAGCCTAGAGGACCTGGGGGAGCGGGCCAAGGCATCCGCCCAGGCCTGGTGGCGGGAGCAGGCCAGCCGGCAGGACGCGGCCATACAACTCCTGCGCCAGGGAGCCACCACCGACGACTGGCTGGTGGCTGCCTTTGAGAGACAGGCTGTGGCCATGGAGCGGCAGGCCGTGGCCATGGGGCGGCAGGCCATGGCCATGGAGAGGCTGGGGATGGCAGTGGATGACGCAGCCGCCAGTCTGCGCCGTATTGCCGATGGCATGGGGCCACCGGCGCCTGGCAGAGCACCACCCCCAGCGTGGGGCTCCACACCGACCCCGGACCCGGGGTGGGCCTGGGCAGGGCCGTGCAACACCCGCCTCCCAGTGACCCCCATCTCCCAGTTGCTGCCCCGAGCCCCACTGACCCCCACCCCAACCCCGTCTCCCAGTTGCTGCCCCGAGCCCCACTGACCCCCACCCCCCTGTTCGTTATAAATAAAAATGTTAACATGTGTCATTGGTCTGTGTGGTGTATTTTATTGGTGGTGCTGCAACAGTGTGGGTGGATGGGTGGGGGCTGTCTGTGCTAGAAGGGGGAAAAGGGTGGTGTGTGGTGGGGCAGGCCTGGCCTTCAGGGGTCCTCCGCAGCTGCGAAGCTGTCTGTCAGTGCCTCATGGATGGTGAGGGCCCTCATGGAGGCCCGCTCCCGTGGGGGCATGGGCACGGGCTGCTCATACTGGCGCCCGATGAGCTGGGCCTCGGCCTCCCAGGTAGCTGCGAGGGGCTCACCCCGCATTTCACAGAAGTTATGCAGGGCCAGGCAGGCACTGATGACCTGGGTTGCTGTCTCCTCTCCAAGGTCAGGAGGCACCTCCAGCGGGCCTTCAGCCGTCCAAAGGCCCGCTCAATAACTTGGCGGCAGCAGTTCAACCGCCGGTTAAACAGCTGGCGGCGAGGGTCGAGGGGCCCTGTGTAGGGGCACGTCAGCCACAGGCGGAGGGGATAGGCTGCATCTGCCACGAGGAGGACAGGCACCTCTACCCCCCCAACATAGATGTTCTGTGGGGGGAAGAAGGTGCCCGCCTCCATGCCCTGGTAGAGGGACAAGTTCTTGAGGATGCGGGCATCATGTGCCCTCCCTGGCCAACCCACATTGCAGTTTTGGAAGATCCCCCGGTGGTCCACGAGGGCCTGCACCACAATTGAGTGGTAGCCCTTCCTGTTGCGGTACGCTGACACTCGGTGGTCCGGGGCCCTCACAGGGATGTGGGTGGCATCCAGGATCCCCATGCAGTTCGGGAATCCCAGTGCTGTCATACCATCCATGGTGGCCTGCAGCTCCCCCTGCATGACAAGGCGCCGCAGCAGGCCTCTGTTAATGGCCCTGGTGACTTGGCCGAGGATGACCCCGACGGTGGCCCTGCCAACCCCGAACAGGTGGGCCACGGACCTGTAGGACTCCGGGGTGGCCATCTTCCATATGGCTATGGCCACACTTTTGTCCACAGGGATGGCCAGACGCATGGCAGTGTCCCTGCGATGCAGCAGTGGGGTCAGTTCAGATACCAGCTGCTCGAAGCTGGCCCTGGCCATCTTGAAGTTATGCTGCCACTGGTCGTCGTCACAGGTTTGGAGCACGACGCGCTCCCACCAGTCAGTGCTCATCTCCTGGGCCCAGACTTGGCGAGGCACTGACAGGGGAAGGGTCACTAGGGCAGCCCTGAGGCCCAGGGTTCTGGCAACCTGGGGCACACCCTGGTCAGCATTGGGGTCTCTGAACAGCGTGTCCCCCACCAGAAGCACGCTGTGCAGACGTGCGGTGTGCCTAGTGGTCAGCCGTTGAAGGTTAGGCAGCCGGGCACCATCCGTCTCTGTTGCTGGCTGAGTCCTGCTAGCCAGAATGGACAGGGAAGTGAGGTCGGGGCCGGCCTTTTATAGGATTGGCTACAAACATGGCCACCGACATGGCCTGGGGCGGCAGCCATGTTGCCACACCTCCCATGGTGCCCTGCCCCTGAAGTGAAATAGCAAGTCCACTGTGTGGACATGCTATTTCTTTTCCAGCTTTTCCCCTTATTTCACCTAGTTTTGTCCTTATTTCACTTCTGATTGTTTCGCAATAACGTTCTTATTTCACAATAACTTGTTTCAGAATAGGTTATTTTGAACTAATGGGCTGCGTGTAGACATAGCCTTGGAGTTTGTTAAGTCAGCTAAAGCGCTTGCTTAAGTCGACTTAATAACTCCTACCCTTAAGTCAACTTCAAGGGTTAAGTCAACTTAACACAATGTGCCCATTAAAGTTGACTTAATAAAGTCAACTTAGGGCATTAGAGCCATTTAAATCAACCTTATTAAGTTAACTTACCTGAGCCTTGTAGTGTAGACATAGCTTGTGAGAGGTAACATTTAAGCATTAAACACCTTGTTCTTAAACAATGTGCTGGGTGAACAAGAATCACTAGCGTTTCTCCTTGTACGTTCATTCTCCTGGCGTCATGTGCCTGTACTAGATATGGACTGGAACAGCATTTCTATCTTGGTGAGGTTCATACCTTATGTGTTCACCACAAAATCCTTGACTGCACAGCCAGGTACAGCAGAAGTCAGCTGAAAAAGCTAGTTTACAGAAAGTGCCAATGCAGAATAATATAGTATCATTTAGCATTCCATTACATCTTCCTCCTTAAGTCCTACATTTCTACCACTTACAATATTTATATTATTGTGCTGTCTTTTAAGGTCAGTATGTATTAAGCTGTTAAGTAACTCTGATTTGAACTGAATTGATTTTAACTTGGTCATCTGACTGTCCATTAGTTAAAAAAAAAAAAAATGGCTATGGAAGGTCCAGAATCCTTGAGTATTCTTATTCTTTATTCACCGTTTGTGAAGTATGCTCTGTTAATTGTTCTTTTTTGTGGAACAAACTATAGTTGTTAACTGTTTCTGCTGAGCTCTTTACTGCTGGTCTCAATCACATATGACTTGGGCAATGAATTCTTTCCTTTTACAGAGCTGAAGCTGACCATCCTTTTCCTCCATCCAGCTTGAAACACAGTTACCAGGTTCTAGATGTGGCAGTTCTGAGTGACCCTCAGTTGTAAAAGCTTTCATAAGCTCTTTTAGCCTATTTAGCAGATTTGGCTAGTGTCACCATGTCTGATCACTTTGGAGACAGATACTTTTCCAAAGTAGGCACAGTAGTTATGAGTTGCTTTCTTATTTGGAGCTGTGCTATGCTATGACCAGTAGATGCTATTTATATTGCTCTGTAATTCAGAAAAGCAAGGAATAGATCTTCCTTCTGTAGGATATTCTTGACTGTCTGCATAGCTCTCTCTCTCCATCTGTCTATTTGTGGTAATGCTGGCTACTACTGATATGATCAAAATAATATTTTGTTTGGAATGACAAATTGTGCTGCAGTGAATTCTGGAAAATAGTCTTTCATTACTTAATCTGGAATACTAAAATGTGTTAGGGTTAGAAGTATACAATTTAGCTTTGTATAAGCATTTAGACATATGTGTCTGACCAAGATGGTACTCCAGGCCTGCTTTTGGGTATCTTTGCCTTCCTGAAAGCTAAGTTCTTCAAAATAAACATGTAAACCAAGAATAAAGGCATAGTGTATTACTCTTGCCTTTCAGCAAGCAGATGGGTTATCTTTATTTCTGTGAGAAAAGATAAGGAATGTAGTTATAATGTTTCCAGGTGTAGTAAGGTTTTGATATACATATATGCAAATAAGGAAAGCCTGGACTCCACTTTAGGACAGATGCCAGAGCAAGGTTGAAGAACTGATTGGAAGAGCACAGGGGCAAAGGGAGGGCCGAGAAAGATACACTGAAGGACCATAAAATAACCATGGCTAAAATGTAACCTTGCTCCCTCCCCCTCCCAATGGGTACCTAAGAGGTGGTACCAAAGGCCTGAGAATCAGGGCCCTTCTGAATGACCACAAATTGGACAGGCTGTTACCAGGGGATGGTCTAATTAATCCCACCAAGAAGAAAGAAAGCGTGGTGGGGGAAGGAGGGAGCTCTGTCAGCATGTAGAGCAAAGGTTATGGAAAGAAGGTGCATTATGGGAATGTAGAGATATAGTTAGAGGGAAGGAAACTCTACTGGCATATAGAGAGCTATGGTTGTTGGGGAAGACCATTCTATTGATATAGAAATACAGTTATGGGAAACGAAGTCTGACAGGTGCAAAGGACTATGGTTTTCTGCTTGCTTGTTTAGTTCATCATGTTGACTGCACTTTGGACTCTGGACTGCTGCAAACATGTCTGGGAACTGAGAGAGACATGACAGGAGACCCCTAAAGAAGTGATCAAAAGTTCACTTTAGTTTCTCTGTAGTATTGCAACGTATTATGTCTTTCAAATACATTATTTTTATAAACCTGGAGAAATAGTCCAGAACGGGTAGGTAATAATGTTCTCTGAATTTGTATAAATGTGCGACTAGTCTCATCCAAAACCCCTCTGGTACGGGTGTCATTAAAGTATCTTTGTGTTGTGTTGGTTTGTTTGTTCTGCAACACTGACAAACTGATATTTTACACTTAATGTCCTTGATGATGCTCAGTCATCACACTTCCTGCGTGGCCCATTTGTTGTTTGATTTTTTTTGTGGATGAAGTTTAAGATTCCTTCTCTCATTTCACTTGGAATGAAGATGCAATTGCCTTAAATCATGAGTCCACTTGACTCCCTTAATTTTCTTGGCACTGTAAGGCAGTCTTGATGTCCTTTAGATACTTGGGCTGGCTGGCCTAATTTCACGTCTATCAAAATTTCCTTTTTAGCTGATGTAGACTCTTTTCTGACACTAGCATATATTTGTGCACAGTGTCCATGTATGCCTTTACATCATCATGCCCCTGGGTAGCTGACTATCATGCTAAGCTCCATGGACGAGTGTCCGTTACTACCAGATTTTTCCTAGGAAAATATTTAACAATTTGATTAAGTCGGATTAACTTTATCAATAGACAGTGGCATCTCAACCATGCTTAATGCTGGTCTTTTCCACCCATAAGAGTAACTAGTGGTTTATGATCTATTATCAGTGTAAACAAATTCAAACCACACAATTCAACTCACAATTCACTTAGCCCAATGTAAACAAATTTAGTTCACACACATCTGTAAAATTTCTCACATGCCCATATCTGCATGTTTTTTGTTTGATTGTTTCTTTGTTTCTCTTAGTGTGCAAGAGCAATTGCCATTCAGTGCCATGTTGTTGCCTCGGGTATAGGTGCCTACACCCACATTGATAATTGGGGATTTGTTCATATTGTAGGATTTGAGAACTGAAGCTGTTGAGATAATTTCTTTTACTTTTTAGAAGGCAGTTTACTTATATGGTTCCCAGAGACAAGATGGCTTTCACTTCTATAGTTCTTTCAGTGTTTTTGTCACTGTAGAAAGGTCTTGTAGGTATTGACCAAGATAATTTAGCATCCCCAGTATACATCTCAGTTCTAGTACATTAGTTGGTGCATTCATTCTAATATTGTTTTCATTTTATTCGGGCCAGGACTGATTCCATCTTTGTTTACCTTCCACCCCAAAAACTCAATTTGGGATGGGAGTAAATGTATTTTTCCTTGTTTTGGCTTACAGACTGACTAATGGATTTAGGACCTCATTGAGAGTTTTGATGTATTCTTCCATAGAGAATATATTAATCAGAATATTGTACATGAGAATTATAGTTCCATTTGTATTTCTTAACTATTCTGCCATCATTCTTTGGAAAAATTGCACATGTATTGGCAATCCCAAAGGATGAACTTCAAAAGCAAACTTTCCCACAGGATCTGATCACTCTAGTCAGTTTAGTGTTTTCTTTGGTGAAAGGAAATTGCCATAATCTGCTGAAGGCATTCAGCTTGGAGAATGCGGTAGCTCTTCTCATTTTGGGGAACACATCATCCAGTACTGGAAGGGTATATATTTCTCTCACAACAGTTTCACTAAGTCTTTTAAGAGCCACGCATATGAATATTTTCTCCTTTTTTTCTTTATAGCTAGTATCACTGGGGCACATGATGTTGTTGGCTAAGATATTTTTCTCAGTTAAGCCAATCTGCTCTATTCACTTTAACTTATTTTCCACATTAGGAAGCAGTGGGGCTGGAATTCTGAAGGGTGTATATACACTATACAGTTCAGCATTTTCTCTTAAAAATTGTTTATACTGGATTTCCCTTCAAAAGTCCAGTATCACCAAATATTACATTGAAGTCTTCTGCATTTCTTACAGGACCCACCAGGGATACTATGCTACAATTGAGAAGGCTCTTAGTCTCTGCTCCTTTGATCACATATACTATGAATGCATAACTTTTATTTCTCTAAATTGTTTCTATAATGAACAGGCCCATGCAGTTCAGAATACATCCAAACTAGTCAAAACTGTGTCTGGAGATGTCAGGTCCTGATAGGGTTGGAGATAATTCCAAGTCTTTTCTTAAGTGACTGTGACTTTAGCTCATGAGTCAATTTTCAAGTCAATAGTCTTGCCATAAATATTTGGTTTCATTCTTCAGAGAGGTTCTGTGTCACATGTATAGATCCCCAAAACAATAACTCATGACTGTCTATAATAAGAGTCAACTCCCTGACTACTTTGGTGTGGCAAAGAGATGCAAAATGTCCACGTATTATGTATTTGTCACACCATGCACCTTTGGCTAGACAAATTGCTTTTGGGATATGACTTTTTATGTACTTTCTTCATTTTGACTAGAATTTGTTCCTTTTAGTCTGGCAGTTCTCTCTTCTTCACGAGCTCTATGATAATAACTTTCTACTATCATGTTTAGTTTTCTTATTGGTTCTAAGCTAGCTTCTTGTTTTTCAAGCTTGTCCAGTTGCTCTTAGTTTTGCTGTCTCACTAGTTCAGATTATTTTGCTCTTTGAGTAGCTGTGTGCTGACTTTGGTCTTTTTTTAACTAGACCAGCTGTGAGAGGTTTTTATCTATTAATGAATAACCAACATGCCTCTAATATTTTCATGTATTGAATCTGCAAAATCACTATCTTCAGTATGCAGAGACTTCTTATGACACATTGAGCATTTTCCCTTGGTTCTTGAATTCACTGGTGAAAACATACTCTTTGATAAACCATAGTTCTCTGGAGCATAAAGTTTGCATCAAGCATAGTCAACAGCTATCAAAGGAATCGCTGTGATTTTTGTCAGTAAATGCAAAAGATTTAAGACAGGCTTTTCCTGCTTTCCTGTAGCATAAAATAAAACAAGATATCCATATATCTCCAGTTTCTTTGTGGAGTTTGATTCAATGCAAAATCTTGCAAAATGCGGCTTCCCATCTGTCCATTGTGAAAATTTGTCAAAGTTGAAGCTCCCTGGGACCCTGAAGAGAGTCATGTTAATGAGATTCTACAACCTGTGTGGCTTTGTTCCTTCTGTTTGAAACCTTTGTTCCTGTTTCCTTCTTTTTCTTTTTTTTTTTAGTTTATTTCTGACACCATGTCATGTTCCTCTACCAGATACGGACTAGCTACAGAGCTTCCTTCTAAGTGATATACACACCAAATGTGTTCATCATAAGATCCTTTAATGCTCTACCAAGTATGTCTGAGGTTAGCTTAAATAAGATATTGTGCACATAGTTCTACCAATTTAGCAATTTATTGCACTAGGCACTTTCCATGAGCTGACATGAACATTGGGAGTCTAAGTCTATGTAGATGAGACTAGTCAGGAAGGAATTATATTTTTACATTCCAAAATGTGTCAGGTTTGTCATAAGGCACAAATGAAAACTACTGTGTTTATGTAGCTTGTCTAACTTTGGGGGGAAATATCATAGCATGAGGTTTCTTGTGGGGAGGATTTGGTTTATTTCAGTAGTTCCTTATTTTACAAGTCAGGAAAGTCTTCATACTGATTCTTCTTTTTCAATAAACCCTTCAACAACATAACACTGACTAGCAGAGTTTAAGTGTAATCCTCAACAGAAGTATCTGAAATTTAACAGAATTCATCAGCACTGTAAAAAAGTGAAAATAAACCAAAATCTGGTAGAGCAAAGCAGTAAGTGGTCAAAGGAAATCAGGAAGAGGCTGTCTAAAACAAAATGGCAACAAAGGCCATCATACTTCCAAAGAGTTACTCCATCTTCACAACCAGATTTAGGAACAGGCAAATCAGATGACAACCTGGCATGCCAGGCTTCAGAGCTGCAAAGTAAACACTGTAATCTAGGCATTACAAATTCAGTTGATGGACATTGCAACCACTACTACTTCAATGAAGAACTGCCTTGGTTTTGTCATGGCTTTCAGAGACAATGGATTTGAACATGTTGTCACTGCTTCCAAAGAAATTGCTTAAAACATAAGCATTGAGCCTCTCTTCAAGGAAACTCATATTCACTGAAAAAAAGAGACACTTTGGGTGTAAGGGCAGAAATGAGATGATGGGCAGCTCAGAAGAAAAAAGAGGTTACTTTTTTACTCACTTGTTGAAACTGCTTGAGTGTCCATCTAAAAAAGTTTTGGGCAAATGAAGCATCAAAATAGACTTGGAAATTTTGGCATGACCTTAGTAAACTGCCAACAGACAGGAAAACATTCTTAACAACTGTATGGACCTTTACCAGGTGCTGATACAGGGGAAATGTTAAGATATCAATGCTAAAGACCTCTGTGTTGAAATGAACAACACCCATCACATTTAGCTATATGAGAAGCACTTTCCAGTCGTCTCCAATTCCGTCATGACATTTTCTTTCAAGGACATTTTTCCTAATCTGTGGATAGCTTTGAGGATTCTGTTC
This sequence comes from Podocnemis expansa, assembly GCA_007922195.1. Lineage (NCBI taxonomy): Eukaryota > Metazoa > Chordata > Testudines > Podocnemididae > Podocnemis > Podocnemis expansa. Next base: position 42,462,864 of record ML681994.1, read on the forward strand.
ACACTGCCAGTCCCATTTGTGAGTGATGAGTGCAGCTTTTTGAAGCTCAGGCTCTTTAAAATATATCTTCAATCATTGATGGGGAACAAGAGACTGATACTGCTTTCTATTTTCTTACTTGAAAATTCCATTGTGCTTTAGTTCATGAGGACAAAGATGAGAAAAGTAACCTCTTGAACTAAAGAACTATGGTTAATATTCTAAGACTATCATCTACTGAAACACTGTTTTATTACTGTTCCACCCAATGTTGGCACAGTTCAATTTCTTAATGTTAGTACATTTCAGTTATTCTTAAAATTAAAAAGTATAAGTTTAGAGGAGCCATTTTTTTAAGAAAAATTCCTTATGCATGGCATGAATAAATACAGATTTACAGATCCTTGTGTGCAAATTTTTCATCTTATATGACAGGGACAAATCATGCTTGCAAATTGTGCATCAAAGTCATGAAATGGACTACAAATGCAATAAAAATAAGGTATTCAAAAGTTTAACAAACAGAAGGGGAAGAGTGCCTAAGATGCTTCTTGCCTGGGGTGCCATTTGGTTTAGGGCCAGTCCTGCCCCTCTTCTTTCACAGCTTGAGTAAAGGCCAGCCACAGCCACAGTCCATATGCTCATGTTTCTAAGATACCATCTATGAACCCCAAAGCACCCTAAGGGTGGGGGAAATTGATGCAAACCCTATCTAAGTCAGGGATTTTTATGAGAAATTGCACATTTCTGAGGTGTAAACTCTTCTTGCAGTGCCACATTGTCTGCAATGGAAGGATGTTCTTTAAATGCATGACCTAGACTTCAGCCACTGCCAATTATAATCAATCATCACATGAAGAAATTTGAAGTTTAGTAATGAATCTGTATTGATTATTTGAGATGAAGTATTTGTCATATCAAAATTCAGCATTTTTAATAAATAGCGATGCATTGATGAGGGTTTTTAATGTCAGTCTCTGCTTGTTTGCTATCATTTGTTGATTCATCAACAATGCACTGATGTGGGTCCCATGATATTAGAGTGACAAGGTAGGTGAGATAATATCTTTTGTTGGACCAGTTTCTGCTAGTGAGAGAGACAAGTTGTCTTTTCACAAGTAGAAGTTGGCCCAAAGGAAGATATTAATTCTCCCATCATGTTGTGATCAAATTTATCTGTCAAAAACACTACCAGTATAAATGACATTACATAGACTACCTTTGTGCTCATATCCCTAACACTGGGTCTGTCCTCAATATCCGCTGGTGCCATAGCATGAACAGACAATCTCAGGACACATTAAAAACTAGGAATGATATTGATGTAGTCTCTGCTTTTACTTCTTTTGGTGGGGTACTTAGAAATATGAGTGATGTATTTTAATCTAGTGACAAACAATCTGTGCACAGTGAATGATTTAGACTTTGACCTTAGTGTGTTACCATTTGGAGAAAACTGAGGTGCAATAATAGATTAGCACAATGTATGCTACGTGTTGATGAGTACTGTTGTCCTGTGTCAATGGCATATCAGTCAACATTGTCATATGTCACTTTGTCTTCCGCTTTGTCATCTCACTCCTCAGCATCACAATATTCTGTCTGTTTTTAAATCATTTCTAATTAGAGGATTTTAGAGTTCTTCATGATATCATCAAAAAACTGTCTACAGAATTTGAAATTACAATTACTGTGCTTTGTCCTAGCAACTTCCACATCAGGGCCTGTGAACATAGGGGATAATTGTTAATGTCTTCACACATCAGCAGTCTTCAAAAGCATAATTTACATTAATTTACTTCTAGATCATGAGGTATTTGGGTGATTCTTCCTTCTCAATTTAAAATATTTGGCCTATAATTTAGAAGAAAAATATGTAGTTTTAATATATTCTTATTTATTTCTGGAGATATTTTTAATATTGGTGTGAGACGCACATATAGTAGCATATTTCTAGTAACGTGGGCACAAATTTTTATGCTACTGCTGCTTTTCTTACATTTCACATAATTGGCAACCTTTATTTTGCACATGGAAGAATGGAAATGAAGTGTCTAGCTCAGGGCTATATAGCAGAACTGGGCACAAAACACAGACCTTCCAACTTACAGTCTAGTACTTTACCCATTAGGCAATACTGCCTGTCCTCTCAAGTAAATTGATACTATTTGAAATTTTTATTGTACTACAGAACCCATACACCTCTGAGAGAGTGAGCTCGATTCTTTTAGCTGCCACATT
>ML681994.1:42466191-42557328 GCA_007922195.1 Podocnemis expansa
TGTGTGTGTGTGTGTGTGTGTGTGTGTGTGTGTGTGTGTGTGTGTGTGTTTTTTAAGAATAACAAAACCAAGAATACAAGTCTATGGACTGGATGCTGTATGGCTTATAAACAGACTGAAGTCAGTCAGCAAATGCACAATATCAATATTTCCCCCCATTTCCTGTTGTGGAAAAAAGTTAATTGAACACAATTCAACAGTGAAACCATGTTTTCTATAGTATGGAACTGTTACTTGTCATTTTTGGAACAAGAGGTGATGGATCTATAGCACTTGGCTTATGTGTCTTCTCCACAAGATAAAATATGCACCTGATATTTCAAAGCTGAACTCAATCACATAATTAATCAGTAACCAACCTTTGTTCCTAAAATATGATTTTGCAGAGTCTAAAGCCTGAGCTTTTATCTGCTGTTCTAGGAGAAAGTTTCACACACCCATATTCATATCCAGTTCTCTGCAACAGAAATATGAATTCACTTCAGTTCAATGCTGCTGTGATGAAATGCTTCAAAATGTGAAACAGATATTTGCATGATGTGCCAATTTTTTTGTTTAGATGCTGACATTCCGCCAACATGCTGAAGATGGAAACCTATTTTGTGAAAATAACTAATCTTGAAAGGGGTCAAGCTGTTTATTACATTTAGATATTATGCTAAATTAACTTGTTAATGCATTCACACTGCATAAACAAATGTTTCAAATAAGCTGTTTATGTTCATAAATGGAGGCTTTAATGGAGTTGCCCCAACAGGGGTTCCACTGCACCAGTTCTTTCATTTGTACTCTCAAAGAGCTTGAGTAACACATGGCAACTGTTTTTGCTGCTGGTTACAGGGTATTATATAATTTTAGTCTAATACAGTAATTTAATGTCATGTTGTCTGTGTTGGTATTTTGTTACTGAATCTCAAAGCCTGCTGAAAATGATTGATATTGTTCTAAGCAAAGCAGAAAGGTTGCATACATTCCTCAGAGTTCAGCCACCTGTTTGGATAGGGCTATAGTAATGACCAGTAGTGCAACCTAATAGTTCATAGTATAAATGTGTAAAAAAGTGATGCATTTGTTCATATTCTGTTATATCCAAGCCCCAAAGGGAAAAACAAATATTTTAAAAGGGACTTTACAACAAAGCAGAAAAAATTGAATGTTCTTGGTAAAATGCACTCACTTCTATTTTATGTACTTGATAATCCCATGAATGTTATTATATCTGATCTTTTTACATCAGAACTAGCCAAGGGCTTGAGAGCCAAACTAGTGCCAGCTATGTGTTGTTTATATTGCAAGAACCATCAGGTGATGCACTATAGAATAGCCTAGGGTAGACACCTGGTCAAATATATGTTCTCTTGATAATTTTATGAAAGTCAGAAGTGTGGACCATCAACGAATGTCTGCTTAACTCAGTTAATATGTTTTAGCATCAGGAACTTCTGACTTCTGACATGGTCATTTGCAGCCTTAAACAAGTCATTTTACCTCTCTGCTATAGTTCCTTATAAGAACAATGGGATTAATAGTACTCACCAAAGCACAGTGAGGTTTAGTTAACAAGTTTCTGCAGACAGGAAATGGAGATAGGTGTTTTAGGGGTTTTGTTTGTTTGTTTGTTTTGGTTTTGTTTTGTTTTGTTTTGTTTTGTTTTTAAAGAACGTTATTCCTTTCTGCTGGTACTTTGTCAATTTTCCAAAACATTAAACATTGTATAAAGGCTAAATTTATTACTTTAAAAAAGCTTTCTTCAATATGATATACCCCTCACACCCACATGCTTTGCGAAGCACAGTGAACAGCTAGGTTTGTCTAAATAGCCTTTGGCAGTTGCATATAGTTGTAAAGCATTTTTGCAAGTGATGGAGAGCGCTCTTTCTCTCCCTTCTAAGAGGCAGAATGATGGGATTCCAGAGGCAGTACCTTGGAATGCAACACTTGCCTCCTCTGTGTAGATTCTTTCTGTGCTTCTGCATTACACAACACACAATGATACGAAGATTTGAGTCTCTGATTTCTCCCTGTAGCTAAGGATGAGTTTCTGCAACAAACAGTGTGGCTATTGATCGTTCTGCTGAAACTATCAGATGTTCACCTGGTTCTTTTGAGGTTTTTTGGAGAAGTAAGTGGATGCCGTGGAACAAGAAATTGAAAAGAATTAGAGTTTATTTTTTAATCCCTAGAATTTCCTATCATAGCTCCTACCAGTTTAGCTCTATTCATAGGAACAACTCTGGGTGTATTAGTTCAGACAAGGCTTTAACCTGTCAGGGTATGTCTACACTTAGAAGGTTAGTTCGAATTAACTGAATTCGAACTAAATCAATTTGAACTAATAATGATTAGTTTGAATTAAGTTAATTTGAATTAAGATGGCCACACTAGAAACCCTAATTCGAACTAGCATGTCCATGAACAAGACTTGTGTGGCAAGGTCACCCCCCCCTCTTCTGGAGGGAAGAGGTGTGTGAGGCCTGGCTCAACAGTTCAAGTCTTCTCCCCAAGGGGTACTGGTCACAGTTCAGCCAGCCCCCATCCAGGAAGATCCCTGGCTTTTGCAGTCTTTCTGGTATTCTTTTCCTCCCCTGGCCCTGGGTCCCAGCTTAAAGAGCCTTCAGAGCAGTGGAAGGGCCAGCTGCTTGTCTCTATCTCTATCTCTATCTCTGGTTAAGGCTGGGGAGAAACAGTCTCCTCCTCTGCCTGGGGTGCTTCCAAACTGAAGCAACAGCCTCAGCTTTTTTCCCCCCTTCTCCTAGTGGAAGCAGCCTTTATAGGCCTGGGGTAGCCCTTGATTGGGTGCAGCTGTCTGTAATTAGCCTGCAGAGGCCTTTTATTTGCAATCAGGGAAAAGGGCCTCCACCAGTCTAGGGCTCACATACCTGCCCTGATGCACCCTTCTGTACCCCTCAGCCCTGATCTTATCACATATCCTCCCCCCCCGCTCAACACTATGGGGTTGGGCTACTTGGGTCGCACAGCAGTGTATTCGTGATAGGCCATCGGCATTACCATGCTTGGATCCTGATCTATGTTCTACCCTAAAGTGGAATGGCTGTAAGGATAGGAACCATCGGGTCACCCTCGCATTTCTATCTTTGTTGCAGTGCATCCACTTCAGAGGTGCATGATCAGCCACCAAAGTAAACTTCGTCCCCAGTAGGTAATACTGTAGGGTTTCCATAGCCCATTTGATGGCCAGGCATTCCTTTTCAACCACTGCATACTTTTGTTCTCTGGGCAGCAGTTTTCTACTAAGGTAGAGGATTGGGTGTTCTTCATCCCTCAGCATCTGCGACAGCACTGCACCCAATCCAACCTCTGAAGCGTCTGTCTGTAGAATGAATTTCTTCTTAAAATCTGGGGTTATCAATACTGGATCCTGGCAGAGAGCAGTTTTTAGATCGGTGAAGGCTTCTTCTGCTGAGCTTGACCATTTCACTATGTCGGGGCCCCGAGCTCTTGTCAGCTCTCTTAATGGGTGGGCTCGGGTGGCAAAGTGTGGGATGAACCATCTGTAGTATCCGACTATCCCCAAGAAGGCATGGACTTGTTTCTTCCAGATCAGCCGGGGCCAGTTCTGTATTGCCTCCAGTTTACTCAGCTGTGGCTTTACTAGACCCCTCCCTACAACATAGCCCAGATACTTGGCTTCTGTTAGTCCAGTTGCGCATTTGGTTGGATTTGCCGTGAGGCCTGCCTTCCTCAGCGTATTCAACACTGCTTCTACTTTTTCAAGGTGGGTGTCCCAATCTGGGCTATGTATGACCATGTCATCCAGATAGGCTGCAGCATACTTTGCATGTGGGCGCAACAGTTTATCCATGAGGCGCTGGAAGGTGGCAGGGGCCCCGTGTAATCTGAAGGGAAGGACCGTATACTGGTACAGCCCATCTGGGGTAGAAAAGGCGGTCTTCTCCTTGGCATCCTTAGCCAGGGGGATCTGCTAGTAACCCTTAGTCAAGTCTAGGGTAGACAAAAACCTGGCTTTCCCTAACTGATCTATTAATTCGTCTACCCGAGGCATAGGATAGGCATCAAACCTGGACACTTCATTTAGTTTCCGGAAGTTGTTACAGAAACGCAAACTGCCATCCGGCTTGGGTACCAATACAATGGGACTGGACCACTGACTATGGGACTCCTCAATGATGCCTAGCTCCAGCATTCTCCTAACCTCAGCCCTGATCTCCTCTCGCTTTGCCTCTGGGATTCGATAGGGTTTGACGTTCACCTTTACTCCCGGCTCAGTGATAATGTGGTGAACGGCCTCTGTGGTCCTACCGGGCTCAGCTGAGAACAAATCTTGGTGCCTCTCAATCATCTCTCTGACCTCAATTTGTTGTGTAGGAGTCAGTTCAGGGGATATCTTTATCTGTCCTGGGGCCTTGTCTTCAAGGGTTGCTGATTTTAAGGCTACAGCACAGGTGTCCCTCTCTTGCCAGGACTTCAACAAATTGACATGATAGATTTGGTCTTGTTTCTGGTGGTCAGGTTGTTGCACCCTATAGTTTACTTCTCCCACAGCCTCGATGATTTCATATGGTCCTTGCCATCAGGCTAGAGTTTGCTTTCTGGGGTGGGTACCAAGACCATCACCCGGTCACCAGTCTGGAATCTTCGAACCCTTGCCTGGCGATTGTAGTATGTTCGCTGCAACTCCTGGGCCTTCTCAAGGTGTTCTCGCACCACAGGGGTAACTCGGGCAATCCTGTCCCGCATCTTTATTACGTGTTCAATCACATTTTGTCCCAGCTTGGCCTGCTCTTCCCACTCCTCTTTAGCAATGTCCAGTATGCCCCAGGGGTGGCGCCCATACAACAGTTCGAATGGGGAGAACCCTGTGGAGGCCTGGGGGACTTCTCTAACAGCAAACATTAGATATGGCAATAAAGTGTCCCAATCTTTCCCATCCCGGCTCACTACCTTCCTTACCGTATTTTTTAGCGTTTGGTTGAAGCGCTCAACGAGGCCATCCGTCTGGGGATGGTAGACTGATGTTCTCAAGGTCTGGATGCGTAGCAATGTGCACATGTCCTTCATCAGTTTAGACATGAAGGGGGTTCCTTGGTCTGTGAGGATCTCCTTAGGTATCCCTACTCTTGAGAAAACTTGAATCAGCTCTTTCGCTATCGTCTTGGACATGGTGTTTCGGAGGGGTATGGCTTCCGGATAACGGGTGGCATAGTCCACAATCACAAGCACATATTTGTGGCCCTGGGCTGATTTTTCCAGTGGGCCTACCAGGTCCATCGCAATCCTCTCAAATGGGACCTCAATAATTGGTAAGGGCACAAGTGGGGCCTGTAGACGTGGGTGGGGGCCATGAAGTTGGCACTCTGGGCAGGAAGCGTAGTATCGCCGCACATCCATATATACTCCTGGCCAGAAGAACCTCCGTAAGATTCGATCCAATGTCTTATCGACCCCCAGGTGGGCTCCAAACAGATGGCTGTGGGCGAGGCCGAGAACTGCCTTCTGATGTCGTCGGGGTACCAGGAGCTGCTCCACTTCTTCCTCCTGTATCTGGACTACCCGGTATAATAAGTCCCCCTTAATCACAAAATAGGGTCCCGGACCCTTAGTTCTTCCCTCTACTGGGACACCATTAACTTCTGCTACGTCTCTCCTAACATTACTAAACAACGGGTCATTGGCCTGGTCTTGGGCAAAATTTGCAAGGGCAGGCCCAATATCCCCTACCTCGAGTGAACCGATTTCTGGCTCCCTAGCAGGCTGTGCCCCATTAGCGCTTGACCTGGCCTCCAGCCCATCAAGTCCTGAGGTGGCGTCCTGGTTGGCAGGGCAGGGCCGACACCCCACTAGGGGAGCTTTTTGGCTCTGGGCTAGAATTCTGGTTCCTAACCTTTTGTCTGCCCTCCTCTCCCGTCATGACTTCCGCTGCTTCCCCATGGCCTGGAACAGGTCGGGGGAAAACTGAGCGAATACAGGGGGGCTAGGCCCTCCTAGGGACTGACTACTGAGCCTAGGGTCCTTATCCTCCTGAGATTCTCCCAGAGGGAGTAGGCGCCCGAACTCGGGGAAGTCCCGGCCTATGAGTACAGGGTAAGGGAGCTTCAGGATCACCCCCCGCCATTACCCTTGCAGCACGGCCCTCTATCTCGATACGGATGGTTGTAGTGGGATAGTAATTGACCGTGCCATGCACACAAGTTACTCCTGCGCGCTTGGCCCAGGTCAACTGGTCCTGGCTTATCAACTTTCCTGAGACCAGGGTGATGGCGCTCCCCGAGTCCACTAGTGCCGTGGTTTCTACCCCATTCATCTTCACTGGTCAGGTGTACCTATGGGGGATCTCTGCCACTCCCACTAGGTAGACTAAACTGCAGGGCCGGCCAACCCCACCCAGTCCACATTGCATGCACTCCTCAGCACTCGGGCATCATGCCGCTATATGTCCTAGCTCCCCACAGACATCACACCTGAACCCTAGTTGGGACACCCCCCTATCTTTGGGGCTATCAGGCTTCCGGTTTCCACTCTGGGGCTCCCCAAACACCCTCGCTGACTTTAGCTGTTCCCCGGTCTCCCTTTTCCCCAACACTGGCCGATGTGACACTTCAGGGGTCCGTACTTTCGGGCTTGGGGCCGGCCTGCTGCCTCGGCCCCATTCTCCCCCGGCAGACTGGGAAAGCTCCTTGGCCACCAGCTGTATTTCAACCAGGGCAACTAAGTCATCATATGTAGAGGGGTCATTCTGGCTAACCCACCCATGCAAGTCGGGGGGAAGTCCCCTCATGAACCTATCCAAAACGAGGATTTCAATGATCCTATCAGCACTGTGGACATCCGGATACAGCCACTTTCGTGCAAGGTGAATCAAGTCATAAAGCTGAGACCTCGGTGCGGGGCCCTCCTGGTACCTCCATTCGTGGAACCGCAGGGCTCGGGTAGTTGTTGTCACCCCAGATCTTGCAAGGATCTCTGCTTTCAGCTTAGGGTAGTCCGAAGCAGCCTCTGCTGTCAGGTCATAGTAGGCCTTCTGTGCTTCACCACATAAAAATGGGGCGAGAATGCTGGCCCACTGCTCCAGTGGCCAGGCCTCCCGCAAAGCCTTTCTCTCAAATGCAAGCAAATATGCCTCCACCTCATCATCAGTAATCATCTTTTGCAAGTAGTTGCTAGCCCTCAGGGGGCGCCCCCCATCATGGCCACGAATCTGGGCAGTAAGGGTTTTCAGCTGGGTCATTATCTCCTGAAGGGTGGCTCGGTCCTGAGCGGCTTGGCTTATCAGTAGCTGATTGGTTTCCTGTTGCAACCTTGTAGTCTCTTGTTGGGCTGCCATCTGAACTCGGGTGGCCTCTTGTTGGGCTGCCGTGGCCTGCACTAGGGCCTTCACCATGTCCTCCATCATGGGGCTGATTTTACCTTGCCTGCAGGTGGTACGCAGCGCTTGCGTGCCAAGACGATCCCTCCCCTGACACCACGTGTGGCAAGGTCACCCCCCCTTCTGGAGGGAAGAGGTGTGTGAGGCCTGGCTCAACAGTTCAAGTCTTCTCCCCAAGGGGTACTGGTCATAGTTCAGCCAGCCCCCATCCAGGAAGATCCCTGGCTTTTGCAGTCTTTCTGGTACTCTCTTCCTCCCCTGGCCCTGGGTCCCAGCTTAAAGAGCCTTCAGAGCAGTGGAAGGGCCAGCTGCTTGTCTCTGTCTCTATCTCTATCTCTATCTCTATCTCTATCTCTATCTCTATCTCTATCTCTATCTCTGGTTAAGGCTGGGGAGAAACAGTCTCCTCCTCTGCCTGGGGAGCTTCCAAACTGAAGCAACAGCCTCAGCTTTTTTCCCCCCTTCTCCTAGTGGAAGTAGCCTTTATAGGCCTGGGGTAGCCCTTGATTGGGTGCAGCTGTCTGTAAGTAGCCTGCAGAGGCCTTTTATTTGCAATCAGGGAAAAGGGCCTCCACCAGTCTAGGGCTCAGATACCTGCCCTGATGCACCCTTCTGTACCCCTCAGCCCTGACCTTATCACACTTGATACTTCGAATTGGGTAGGGGGTGCTATTGCATAGGGAAAGACAAGCTGTGGCTGATTTGAACTAAGAGTTAGTTCAAATTAACATGGCTGCATTGGGTCAATTTGAACTAATGAGTTGAAATTAAATGTCACTTCGAAGGTAAACCAGTTTTTAAAACTTCCAAGTTAGCTTTCATCAATTCGAACAAAAGCATTCCTTAGTTCAAATTAATGAAATCCAGTGTGGCCATGCATTTACTTAATTCAAATTGATCCTCATCAATTTGAATTAATTTGTAAGTGTAGACATACCCTCAGAGATGAAATTTGTTAGCCATGAACATGCTCTGGATTTTATCTTTTTTTTTTTTTTTCTGGATGTAGAAAGGGGAGGAAATGGGTAATCATGTGTTCAGTAATCACAGATTTTTTAAAGTGGTTATTATTGAATATTATTTTGGTGGGAAAGTATTTTTGTATTAATTTATTGTCAGTTCAGTATAAATTTGTTAAAAAGCATTCCATTCCACAGGACTCCTTGCTCCTTTTGCTGAACTAGACTCCCCCTTTGGAACATTCTATTTATTGTATTCTTAGTTTTTCATACTTTAATTAAGGCAAAGCACCAAGACCAAAAGATAGGTACTTAAAAGCTGCACATAATAACAATAAAGAATTCTTTAGTTAGATTATGTCTTACATATATTCCTTACAGGGCTCAAAGGAGAAAAAGGTTGGTCTATGTGTTGCTCATATATTCTCTAGCCTTCCTTAGCTTGACTGTCAGTAAAGTTCTTTGTTACTTAATCAGCTCTCTGCAGCAGGCATACTCTTTGTTTTGTTTAAAGGCTTTTAATCAATTAAATATTTAATTCCAGTCTTAATTAGATTCCATTCTGGTTCTGTTTTCCATTGTTCATGATCTAAATGATCATATTATTTTCTTAATTGAACAAGCAAAGTAAACATAGCCTATAACACTGTCTTCTTGGGCTGTTTAAAAGCTCTCATTTTATGATGCATTTAGATTATTAGACTGAAAGCTTGACAGTTTTATTGTTATTCAGCTCATGGAAAAGGGGGCATCAATATTTTTTGGGTCCTCTAGAATCAAACCTGAGAATCTAATATTGCTGTGATATACCCTCTGGGAAGATACACCTATGATTAACCTCACCTATGGCACGTGGGCTGTTCATTGCTCACAAGAGCATTTCATTAAGCCCACAGTCTGTTTCAACAGAATATACTGACAGATGATTCATTAGCATTGTTTCAGCATATATACATCATTTTAGCTTACACAAATGTGTAAATAGACAATACTGTCCATAGTAACAACGCATCCAAATGCATTCCAAACATGCTGAACTTAAAATGTAAATCAGTGTATGTGACTTTAAATCTTCTTAAAATCTACAAAAATCTGTTTGGCCCATACAAGATTATGCTAAGGTTTATATGTCTCTCCTGTATAATAAGGCTTGAAATATTGACCCAAACCACATTCTCATAATTTCACATAAACTCAGTTGTGAAACATTCATTTGGTCAAATTATGATGAATTCTGCAGCACTTTGAAAATCAAAATTTTGTATTTTTTGACATTTTTATAGTTACTGGTATCAGTATTGCCAAAAATGTAAATAAGTGTAAATAATTCTGGAATACTATATGTCTAATAAAAATGAAAAAATAGGTATGTAAATAAAAATATTTTCCAAAAGGAACAAAATATGCAAATATTCTACAGTCAAAAATGGAAATTTTACTAGTGTATCCTTGGGCACTGGGGATATCTTCTCACAACAGCTAAGTTTTTTTTATTTCCTGACATATCCCTATTGTTTAAAATGATCCTGATTTTATTGTGTACTAGTATGTCTCCTGCTTGTAATACATTTCTTAAATGTTATGATCTTTATTACACTCGTGAAAAAGACTGAAAGCCTTGTTAATGAGTGAATTAATTTTTACAATGTCTCCCCAAGACAAATGCATTAATACAGATGAGGTAGTCAGTGGAATCATTCCCAAAGCCACAAGAATGAAAAGGCACTAGCTTATCAATTGAAACAAAGAAGCATCGTAAAATGTTCTTGAGCAAAGCCAAGAAGAATGAGTTGATATCCAGACTCTCAGATAATTGAAAACACGCAACACATTCTTCTGAGACATTTCTGTGGCCAGTCTCTTGTGAAATAACTTGTTTTTGCCTCCTAAAATTTCCATTTACTGTGTTGCAGGAAGAGCTTTTGTAAAATATACAGAACAGTTCAAAATGCAATTGTCATTCAGGACAAGCACAAATTGTTCTCCGAATGTCACAGGTAATAGAATTTTGTTATTTTAGAAGCACAAGAAATACCATGGATTGATACCAAAGCTTCGTTTTTGATACACTTTTGATTTCACATCAAAATTATGGCTACATTTTTATCTGTCAGGGAACGTTATATTTATAAAGCAACTGGAAAAAGTGAAATACCATAGTAATGACCATAAAGCAATTGGGAAAAACAAAATTCTTCTGGATGATTGCTTTAGGAACTTTTCTTTCCTATTGCTTAAGCTTGCATAAGACACAGGGGAACATGATGGCTCAGATGGTCTATTGAAACCATTTTCTTTAGGTCAGTGTCATCAGTGATAAAAAGTTACTCTCTGAAAGCTGTTTTTAGTTCTCTGTGGAATACGTGGGTGGTCTTACTATGCATATAGCCACACTTCAGAAAACACCTTCATATCTAATGTGATTTAGCAGTAGTGATAGATGGACTTCAGAAGATTCAATACAGGGAGGAATCTACATATTTAGACACTTTTCAGAACTTATCTGAACATCTTAGTATAGAAGTTGGGATGGAAATCTCCTAGCCTATGTCTACCTATGCAATTTTAGTTTGGCCTTGCTAGTCCAAACTAAAGAAGTCTGAGGTTAGTCTAAACCAGGAGTTTCCAACCTTTTGAAGGCCGGAGACCCCTTTTCAAAAAACAAAAATTCTGCAGCCACCTGGAGGATTCAAATGTCACTGCCACTCCATGGGGGACAGCAGTGGCAGGGGGGCACTGCTTGGGGGGACCAGTGGAGGAATCTGGCAGGGCCACAGCATGGTCCAGCCACCATGCTGCAGAGTGACAGGTCCTTGGTGGCGGGCGCCGGAGGAATCCAGCAGGGCTGCAGCAGGGAAGATCCACCAGTGGGGTTCGGCGGGAGTCACCTTGACCTCGTCTCTAACCCCCGCCCTAGCACTGACTTCCCCCCCACCCGCCCCAGGCAGACCCGTTTCTCCTCATCCTTTACCCAGATGCTAGTCCCTGACCTGTCTCCCCCAAGACAGGGCCCCCTTACTTGGCCACTGAAGCTGGGAGCAGCAGGTTGCTCTTCCCACCCTGAGCATGATCTGACCATGCTCAGGGCAATGGGGGAGTTTTAAAAACTCCCAGTCTGGGGCAGAGTAGCTCCCTGCCATTGTCTGGCTCCTGGCTCCCTTGGCTCTCGCCACTGGCATCATCCATCCCCAGCACCTAGCCTTTTGAAGGACCCCTTTAAGTGGCTCTGCGGCCCCCCAGAGGTTGGGAACCACTAGTCTAAACTAACCTCAAGTTAGTTTGAACTAACTGCGGCTTTTTAGTTCAAACTAGCCACATGTTCTAGTTCTAACTAGTGTTTTAGTTCAATCTGGAACACGTGGGTAGTTCAAACTTACAGCTTAGTTCAAACTTTTTAACTAACCTTAGTTTGAGTCCCATCTGTGCTTAGTTTGAATTAAACTAAAGTTTGAACCAAGTGCAGAAATCCAAACTAACATTTGTACTTATTCATTTGGACTAAGCTTTGCTTAGTTTGAACTAAGAAATTTATAAGTTCAAACTAGGCAAAGCCTAGTATAGCCAAGGACTAAATTAGTCCAGACTTAGTCCGGACTAGTTTGGCAGTGTAGACATAGCCCTAGAAGCCACCATTCTCATCTATTTGCCAGTAATTACATCTTCGACTTGGAATGGAAATGTTACTAGGAAATGTTACATTTTTAACTCTCCTTGTTATCCAATATGCCATTGATAATTCACATACAGCATTACAGATTGCTAATATTTTCCAATCAGCAAGAATAATATCCAAGATACCATGTAATTATTGCCAACTCTCATGATTTTATTGTGAATCTTATAATAGCTCGTATTCTTAAACTCTTGGCACCAGAAGATGTGATTATGTGAGAATCTCACCTTACACTTAAAAAAATAAAATTCTAGCTCTCACAGTTGGGGTTAAAAATCTCAGAACAAGAGATCTAAATGTCAAACACCAAAGGACAAATAAAAGGATCTCAGCATTTATTATATTTTAAAACCTCATGGTTTTGCGGCTTGATTCATGGTGTTTGAATGATTGTTGTTGGTGATAATAATCACTTCACAAAATATTCTTTTCTTTGTTGTTTTTAGAAGTGTAACTTAATTTTAATTAGAACTATTGCTTCATTAGTATACCAATAAATACCACACTGCACACATATACCTTGTGGAAGAAATTAAGTTGTATTATTCTGAAGCCTCATTAACGAACTCTTGGAAGTCATCTCTTCTTCAGGAACAAACTATGGAAACAGAAAACTCAACAAATTTTAACCCAGGTGTCCAACAAACCATGTCTTTAGGGAAAGATAGTGGACAGTGCAGGGGTAGTGCCTCAAAGTCCACTAGGAGTACAGGGAGGAAGGCTGTAAACCTGGACTGGTCACCTGCTCCTTCCTCAGTTTCATGCATGCCATATAGCTGCTTGCAACCACTTTCCCTAAGAGAAAAGCTCACATTATAGAGCAAGTTTCTGTATAAGAACCCTGCATTGTCAATGTTCTTGGGTTTTGAGGGGGATATGGGTGCAGAGAATTGCCACCCCTCTGGTCCAGCTTCCTTCCATACCATAAAAAAAGCTGAGGACCCCCAAATGCTTACCAGAGCTTCCATGGAGCAAAAAGGGGATGATCCCCTTTTTTACACCTCCACTTTGTTCCATTCACAGTTGCTTCTTTTGGGGAATAGGTACGATTTCCCTTATTTCTATGTGCAGTTCTTACATGAATGCTTTAGTCCTCTGCTATTAAATTAATGCTGACAAGGAGAGGGAGAGAACCACGTTTTGTGATAATCAGACATGCAAAATAGGAATTAGCAAGGTCCACCAATATTTTGGTCCCATTCAGAATTTAAGATTCTTGAAGTTCTGTTGTACTTTAATTTCCTTTCACGTCCTAAACCAGAAAATGGGAACATGTACGTTTGAAGTTAAAATTAGGATAAAATTGTGCTGTGCAATGTTGGAAGGTTTGCTCTATCACTGCTTTTGTAGGACTTGTTCTGTAGAATTCAGTTATCAAGTGTATATGTCAATTTTCATATTGCTAATTTCATTTCAGTACAAACAGAATATGCTTGCAAATGATAAAGTCCAAAATGCGCAGTCTGCTACAATATTCAATTTTAGTGTAGGATTTCTTGAATTGTGTTTCACTGTTTTCTCTTAAACACTGCGTCTTTAAGACATGAATTTCTTTTCATAGTCAAAATTAGCACAATTGTAATGACATTTGCTTACTCTGCTTTAATTAAGGATAAGTATTTGTGACAAATCAGAAGAACCAGGTACTGCCAGCACTAAACTTATAAATGTGAGACAGTACAAATAGGTTTAGGAGTCTTAATTGGGTTGAATCACTAGCATATCAGATAACATTTCATCTTTACAAAGTCTAAATGAAATAACACAATTTATGCAGAGATTCTTGGCCACTTTCAGCAATTAGTTTTCTAAGGGTAAAACTGGAATAACTCCCTTTATTCAGTGGAGTCACTCATTTTGCATTACGAAGGATTAATTAAGAGTAGAATTTGCTTCCTTGAATTTTTCACATTACTTACCAAAATGTTTAATTAAGGCAGAATGAACAGAGATAACTTACTTACTGCATGTGGGTACTCTTACACGGATTGTTTTTTGTTCTCAGTGGTGATTAAGTGAGGAAAAATTAGTGAATGACTACTCCAATATAGTCTCTTTTCCTATGAATAGATACAGATTTTTGGGGGGATATGTTTTCACGTTTTATATATATTTCTATATATATATATATATATATATAGGAATCCCAGGAACAACATCAGAGCTCTCTGTCCAGAAGAGTGCAGTGCTAGGAACAGCTAAGATACTGCGCAGAACCCTCAAACTCCCAGGCCTCTGGTAGAGGACCCGAGTTGAGGAAGACACATACCACCCATAGGGGAGAGAGGGGAATTTTTTTTTTTTGAAATGGCACTAAAGAGGCCTAATGTATGGAGTTACAGATTCTCCTACTGGGTGGAAAAGAGACACTTCTGAGTGAACACAGACTTTCCATAGCACATGCGTTGTCAAGAACAGGCAAAAATAATTTCCTTTCATGGCCTACACCAGAAAATGGGAACATGTATGTTTAAAGTCAAGATTAAGATAAAATTGTGATGTGCAGCGTGGGAAAGTTTGCTCTATGACTGCTTTTGTAGGACTTGTTCTGTGGACTTCAGTTATCAGGTGTATGTTTGTCAGTTTTCATACCACTAATTTCATTATGCTCTTATACCTCAGGGAGGGGTAACTATACCCTTATACCCCAGGGAGGGGTAATACACTATATTAAATATTTTTCTGGATTAAGAAAAAAAGAATAGAAAGGCTGAATACATTCTGAAAGCAATGGTAAAAATTGCTAGCCTTGGGTATGTCTACACTGGAGCCTTGGATCTACTTAACCTTCCTTAAGTCAACCCAAGGAACACTCTGGCCACATCTGGAATTTATTAAGTCAACTTAATGGCTTCCTTAAGTTGATTTAATAACTCTACCGGTTAAGGTTGACTTAACAGTTAAGTCAACCTTATTAAGCTGACTTAAGCTAATGTAGATGCTTAAGTCAACTTCATAAAGTCAACTTAAGCTGGTGTATACCAGTGTGGAGGTGGGCAGATGGGACTCCATAACTTGACTTAACAGGATTGTGGATGCTTTAAGTCAACTTAACTAGGCTGATTTTAAGTCGACTTAGGGTATGTCTTCACTGACAGTGGCAAAATCACCACCATCAGCTTGATGTTCCGGGCACAATTAGCAGCGAGTATGAACTTGCTGCTGCACTCTGGAAATCAGCACCGGAAGTCCTACCCCTAGAAGAAAGAGCTGAAAGCCAACCGCAAGGCGTTTGTGGTTGGCTTTCAGCAGTGTGTCCCAGAGGCTTAGAAAGCTGCCAGCAGATATACAAGACATTTTATGTGCCTTGCGTATCTGCTGGTTGACTGCTGCCAAAAGGCCCTTCAAGTATAGACTAGGTGGACTTCATTAAGTCAACTTAACTGAGCCTCCAGTATAGACAAACCCCTTGAGACTAAGGCTAAATTTTTAAAAAATGCTTCAGGTTGAGACCATCAAAGTTAGTTACGTGCCTAATTCCCTTTTAAATAAATCACTGCTACAAGTGTGAGGGTCTTGACCTTAGTGCTTTAGGAATCTAAGCCCTATTGACTTTCACTGAGACCTAAGGCTACATTTTCAAAGGTATGTGCGTACCTAGAGATTGCCTAGTGAAACTTTCAAAGGCATTTATGTAGACTTTAGCACCTAAATAAGTTTGTAAATCTGGACCTTAAGCTCCTAAACCACTTTTTTAAAACATTACACTACATTTAAAATATTGGAGAAAAATAAAAACTTCTGCTGAAAAAATTCAAATTTAAAGATGAACTAGAAAGTTCAAAAGCTTTTCTCAATATTTTCAGACAGGGCAAAGTTCTTATTTATAAAGAGCTGGGAACACTGGAAAATGCAAACAACTTTATAGCCTATGGGTGAATGACTGACCAGTGAGTATCGAAGGAGATTTTTCTTTTACTTAACTTTCAACTATACTCATTTCTATTTTTTAAATTGACCTTCACCTTAAAATGTTGAATGTATATTGTGTCCTCCTGTCATATATTATTTCATGACTATACTTTGAAATATGGAGATATCATTTATGAGGTCTTACACTATCTTATCAAAATAGTATTCTTAGACATCAGAATGATCAATCTCTTCCTCTACTGAAGGAATGGAAAAAGAATTCACTTTATCAGGTATGACTGTATTACTGTACAAGAGGATGTCTTTAGTATACAAACCTAATGTTGACAGATTGAACAGAAGGTAGAAAGCTTTTTTTTTTTTTAACTTTATGGAGATTATGGAGTCCAAATTAGTGAGGTGACTAGCTCTTCAGTGGTACTATATCACTTGATTATTTATGCTGTCATAGCATCTAAAAGTTTAGAATGCCATTTTGCTAGGTGCCAAACAAATGTGAATATACATATTCTCTACCAAAACGTATTATATAATTTGAAACAAGACACAACATTTCAGTTTGATGAACAAAATGGGAGAAGATACAAGCACTAACAACATGATCTTGCAGCTTTGTGGGTCAGCTATTTGCACAGTTCAATGGTTCCAAATAATGTAAATGAAACACATCAGTTATTTCCATTTTCTGAGCCATCTAGCTTTCACTGATTGGCTGATTTCTTGAAGGGATTCAAAGGAAGTAGTGGTTTTAGGTCTTGATTCCACTGTCTAACCATAGTTAACAAAATACTAAGAAAAATACTTAAGACATATGCTTAAGTACCATTGGCTATGTCTACATTACAAAGCTTAGTTCAGACTTCCTGACTATGTTCACACACAGGCGGTTATTTCAACACAAGTTGTTTTGATACAAGTTGTATCGAAATAACGCCTTATCTCTAAATAAGTTAATTCGAATTAACAGTTTGTTAATTCGAATTAAGGAAAAAAGCAGGAATCGAAATAGCAAGTTCAGACAACAGTTATTTCGAAACGAGTCACTGTTGTTTCGAAACAACATGTTCAGACGGCATTGTTTCGAAACAATCATTTTGAAACAATGTTGTTTCATCCCCACATGGGGTTTACGTTGTTTCAAAACAACGGTGCATAGTGTGAACATGGCCTTTCTTATTTCAAAACAACCTCTGTTGTTTCGAAATAAGACTGCTGTGTGAACACACCCCCTTAGTTCAAACTAAGCAGTTCCTGGTTAGTTCAAACTAACTGCAGGTTATTTCAGACTAACCGTGGCTTTTTAGTTCAAACTAGCCACACATCCTGGTTCAAACTAACTTTTTAGTTCAAACTAGAAAGCGCAGCTAGTTTGAACTAATGGCTTAATTTGAACTTTTTTAGTTTGAACTAGCCATTAGTCTGTGGCTACATTGCATCTAGTTCAAATTAAAGTTTGAACTAAGCAGTTAGTCAGGACTAACCAGTCAAACTTATTAGTTCAGACTAAGCTTTGCCTAGTTCAAACTAAGAAATTTCTTAGTTTGAACTAGCCAGAGGCTAGTGTAAACACAGACTAATTGGCTAGTGTAGACATAACCATTGATTTCAATGGGACTTAAGCACATATTTAAATTTTAGTGAGTACTTATATGTCTTGCTTAACAAGGATGAATTTAAGTGTGAGCCTAAACACTTTGCTGAATTAGGGTTTTACTAAATGGGACCTTAATTTTTGGAAAGTATTCCAAATATAAGGGATATCTATTTCCATTGACTTGAATGTAAATTGGAGACACTCATTAGTCAAATCTATTTAAAAATGTGTGATTGCAATGACACTCTGAATTACAGATTGTCTTGATTTCCCTCCTCTTGTTTTAATTTACGACTTAATCTCTTTTGTCTCTATTCCTTTCCTCTTAATTGTTATTTTCCCTTAATTATGATACCATAGATAATGTTAAAAGTTGATGATACCCCATTGTTTGTGGTAACTATAAAGGGAAAATGAAGATTATATATTAATAAAATCATAGCCTTATTATGAATATAGAAAATGGAGCTGATCCTGATACTATGGCAATAGGAAATGGATCACTGTCTGTGACTTTGTTCCTAGTTATCATTTAAAGAGGGGTGAATCTTACAAGTGAACCATAGAAGAATTACAATAGCATTATATATAGATCATTAACCCAGAGCCTTCCAAAATCATCAGATAACCCTCTGAGCCACTCCAAAGCCTGTTAAAAAGGTGTGTCAACTTACTGGCGCCCTATTAGATTTGTGGTCTGTGAGGACCCCTTTAGAGTCTAAAGTCTCAGCAAAAAAAACCCTTAGTAACCAGCTGCATTTTACATTGTCGTATAGACCCCATTCAACAGGTTTCTCTTGCCTTTCAGGGAAAGACATTAGTATGTACTGTGAGGTGAAGGATTTCCTCTCCAGAGTGAATGAGCAACCACATGGTGGGAAGACTTATTGGAAAAGAGGCCCTCTGAAGTCTTACTTCTATTGGAGTCTCATCCACTTTGACTACTGGGGTCCAGACCAGATGGGATCCTTTAGCAGAAATATCTTGCTGTTGCTTTGAAAGACTTGTTCCCCAGGACTTTCCTCAGTAAAAGGGTCTTTAGTTGCCAAGAGGTAAGTGGGGAACTCAAGAGTGACTGAAATCTGGAGGAACTGGGGCCTCCAAATTTCACCCAGCTCTATTTAAGAGAAAACACATGTCAAAGAAATTGTGGAGAATAGAAATCCTGGTTAATGCTAGGCTGTGTTAATGATATTATTTGTTCTTTTGTTTTGGTTTCACTTTTTGATCTTCTTTTCAGACATTTGTCTGTATGTAATTTACTAAAGTCATAAACGAATATTAAAAAAATACATTCTTTTAAAATTCCCACTGCTGACATTTCATGACTGGTTACATATGTTCTCCTTGACTGTATCTGCAGCTAACTAGAAACTTCATGTTTTTTCTTTGCAGGAATAAGAGGGAGAAAATGGATCTTTTCAACCAATTTATGAAGCATTATGAAGTTTTCTTGACTCCCACTCACTGTGATTTCTAGCATTTCTTAGCCAAAATTCTATCCTCATTTATACTCTTCTTACCTCAATAGACTTCATGGGCATAACTTAAGTAAGACATGTATTTGACCTTTCAGGTCTAGCTTATGCTGTAGTTTGTAAAATTTCAGTATCAGCATTTGTTAAAATGCAATTAAAGAGGGAAGGCCAGGTTCCTGTGATTTAAGGATGTCACTACTACTAGATATTTG
The DNA here is from genome assembly GCA_007922195.1 of Podocnemis expansa. Lineage (NCBI taxonomy): Eukaryota > Metazoa > Chordata > Testudines > Podocnemididae > Podocnemis > Podocnemis expansa. The sequence goes on from ML681994.1 coordinate 42,485,326, forward strand.
TTACCAGAAGTATGTCCTTCTCTCCACAGCCCACTGCAGATACTGCAAAAATCAGTTTTATTAGTTTGAATCATAGCACCTACAAAGAGGGAAACCAAATACCTGTCCTCTGATTCTGATCTTATTAACATGGCTATAAATCTGGAAACACTGTACTGAGTTTATTACTCATTCCAGTTTTAGATTAATGCAGCTAAGGTCAGTAGCTGGCCTCTGGTGTCTAACGTTGCACAGAGAAGAAAAAGCAACACTGACGGAAAGGGTTAATCAAAGTTCCCTCCTGAAAGGGCTGAGGAATTCTTATCAAGTTTGGCAAATATTCAGCCTTCATTTCCTTGCCCTGATTTCTTCTCCATGAGGAAGCAAAGGGAGTAGGTAACATGCTGCCAAAAAAGCTGGGTTGTGTCACCTGAGGATTGTGCCATTGATTCTAATAGCGATACACTGATTTACACAATCATCTACTGAACCATACTGTACACTGAAAAATAGCTATGTTATAATATAAACAAATTACATATCAAAATCCCATATTTACATTGCATGACTAAATAGAGAAAACAGTAAAAATCATGCATGTGGCCGTTTTATTCCATAGGATGATGGATAAATCTGAATACAATAAGAAAGAAAAATGTGTTTCATTTGGCAGACTCTGTTCCCACATTAATTTTAGAAAAGACTATCTTCTTTCCAAGTGTATTTATGACACATAAGTATGATACAGGCTTGCCACATAATTACAGAGCTGAAAGATTATGGGTATGACTTACTCTCAAATTACATTATAAGTAGTTTTAGCACCAGAACCATAATCTTGGCCTAGTGTTGAATTTAATTGTATCAAAAAAAGTGTAACTTTGATAATTTCTGACTGAGTGGGTTGCAGGCAGAGCCCCTGGTAAGAAGCAATATAGAAATGCTGCACCTAAGGGCTGTGCTGCATGCCTTTCTATCTCACATTGCAGCCCTTTTTGGGGTATGCTGTATCCTCCAAAGGACAGCCATTCCACTCTGCTGCTGTTTGCTAAAGTCAGGTGCTAGGGGCCTCCAATGAAATAGGGACAGATCAGTTTCTGGTTTTGAACCATAGGCAGGGAATATTTGATAATCAAATTGTAAGGCTGTGATGAGTCAGATCAGAGACATATTATTGTTCCTGCTTCCTCGGTGGAAGAAGTCACAAGCCATTCAAGCACTAATTCATGCACATTTCTGTGAAAGCTCATATACCAGTACCTATCTACTGCTTTCTGTGAATATGCTAGCCAGTCAAAAGTGATTGCTACAATGTTTGTGTAAAGTGCATTCAGCAGAGAAGCATAGGAAAAGCAAATTCAGTGAAGAATCTGAAGAATACCTTGATGATGTTTACCCAGGTCTATTATAGACATCTGGTTTTATGTTGAAGCAACACATGCCATGCTGTATGGATGCTAGCTCTTGACTGTTGCTATTCCTCCTTTCTGTTCTGTGTATACCACTGGGCAATATTGTTGGAGTCTAAACATAGCTCTGTCCACTTTATTATTTTCATATTCAGAGAAAGAAAATCAAACAAATCTTTTCTGGGGACTGATCTCAGTGGTGGATTAGAGGCCTCAGGTCCCCCACACCTAGGAACCCTCCCACCATACACCTGGAACCATGGCTCACCTCAGTACTGAAGAGCATTGGGGCTGGGGCCAGCCACTGGTCATCCTCCAAGGGCAGCAGGGCCAACTGGCACATGGTGCCACTTCTGGTGCAGCTCTCCAGGAAGCCACATGCAGCACAACAGCTGCCCCACCCCTGGAGCGGAGCAATTCATCACACTTGCCCATCCTGCCCCCAGGGCTGGAGCAGCTGGCCCAGGGGCAGGGCAGGAGCTCAGCACCTAGCTCAGGATGGCCCCACTGCCCCCACAATATGGGGGCCCTTGGGCATGGGCCCTGTAGGCTCGTGAGGTAATCCATCCCTGCTTGATCTTTACAGGCCCTCAGTGCAGAAGGAGCTTTGCTGTGATCTCACAAGACTTCTGCATTCTTATAATTCCATTGACTTCAGTGGAATTACTCCAAGTTGACACCAACAGAAATCAGACTGGCACTAGACCCACCACATCTAATATATACAGACAGCTGTTTTGTGACGTAGCCTTGTCAGTGAATCTAAAATTAAGGAAGATTATTTAAATCCTTTGGCCTTCCTTTTCTGCTTGTGGAACAAAGGGATGTGGATTGGGATTCCATACTGGTTTTATGGCCTTGCAACTCTGTATGCATTCTCCTAAATTAAAATGTTTTGCTTTAAAAACTTAATATCATGTTGTAGACAAAAGCATATACATTAAATATCATAAACAGAAAAATGGATGGCTTATAAGGATATGTTGCCAGGCACTTATGAATGACTTTCCATGTTAGTTCACATTTCTTGACAGGGATATTTGATTTATTCCTTGGTAAATTTTCAGTTAACAAAATGAAGACTACGTAATGATGGTTCTGCTATTGTTCTCTTGAAATCTTTTTAGTTTGTTATCTTTTGTAATTTCTGAGAAATATTGCATACTATTTATAAAGTTAAGGTAATTCTTATTTTACCTTCTCTTAAGATTAGGTTCCATTTTGATACTTGGCAGCTTTTTGCAGCAAACCTTGCGTGCCTTATAATATGCATTCAACATTGGAAAGTTTCTTTTTTGAAAGAGAATACTGTGTAAAAGTGGTTCTAACATGTTCTGTGACTTCCTCCATAATCATTTATTTAATCAAATTACCAAAACTAACACATTTGTGACCAAGAACATATATCACAGGTACAGAACTAATAAAACATATGTCTGTATCTTTGTACTTTTTCAGATTGAAACTCAAGGGAAGAGTTGGCAATCCTAAATTATTTGGCCATTTTTTGTTTGTTCATTTTAATTTCCATTTCACAACCAATAGCAGAAAAACTAGTTCCAAATTAGCACAAGGAAGGCTTTTATTGTACAACTATTTGTGGCTGGGACTGGAAAAGAAACTGTGAAAATATTATGAGAAAGTACACCCGTATTTCCCAGCCAGCCCTCAAGCAGGCTGGAAAGGAATGGCTGATTCAGATGCTCTAAATAGCTGTAGAAGTAAAAGAGGTCCCCCCCCCCAACACACATTTTATAATATATTTTCCAAAAATCATTTTCTAAAATGGGATTTCCTTTTTGTTTTCACATTTGTAATAAGACTTTTAATGCAGTTGTTCTCAGTCTAAGGATTGTGGCTCCCAAAACTGGGTTCCCAGCAGTTATGCATGGAGGTCATGAATATATTGCATTCCTATCTGCAATTTTCCACTAAAGGAGATTGTTTTCAAATGCTGTTCCTCAGAAGGTAAGAATGTCCCTTTTGTTTTGATGCCTACAGTAGCTCAAGTGAAGCACCTAGAACTAGTGCAAAAAATGATTATGGTGTATCTTCTTCCATTTGTGGAATCCAGCTGAGTGTGGATTCGTGAGAGGGGTAGGGAAGGGAGAAGTTGTGAATAGCTCTCTGTAGAGTCTGTCCCCTACAAATCTCTTTATAGCACAATGTCTCCTCAGTGCAAAATAATGCATTTATATTTGTACAAATCACTTGACTTAAAGGATAACTTATGAATTAAAGGGGAAAAAAAATCCTTTCCCATCAAACTAGCTGCTGTGACATGCAGCTCCCCAGGTTAGAGCTGCACCAAGGACTCAAGCATTTCACCACTTTACCAGAATGTAAATGCAGCAGTGGCTACTTAAATTACTGCAGTTACCATTGTTTCCAGTAGAATTACCACATGGTTACCCTATAGTTTCTTCAATATACCATGCAGTATTTCATGGTAACACCATAAATGATGCATGTCATCACTGTGTTATTAAGAGCTTTTTGATATGTGGATGGTTTTTTCATTACACTTTTTGTTTACAGTTTGATAGCTTTCCTAAGGCAAATAATAAGCAGAGATTTCTGTGGCACTATGTACTTAAAAGGAAAGAGTGAGTACGCTGCATGTTCTTTCTTCCCAGGATTCAGATCAGAGAGTTGGCCTAATTTACTGTCATTTAAAACCAGATGTTTTTTCTGGCAAAAAGTCTTGCAAAAACAGCAACTCTATCCATCAGATGGTACATGGGGAAGCTTGATTGAGTTAAGCTGGATGCCACGAATAAGTATTAACAATGAAGAACTGAACATAAAACTTTTTCAAAAAAAACAGAGAAAAACAAGATGGAAACTTTTTTTTTCTCTACCACATACTAGATGTTAGCACAAGAGCATAAATGTTGGCCATGGGATTGAAGAATGACTGCAAGCTCATATTTAAGGTGCTAATAATATACTTATGCTTACATACAACAATAGTTATTGCTGTACAGACCAACTATGTTTACTGTTGGCAGGCAGCTGAATGAGAGTTGGTGTATTGACTTGGAAATTTAGGACTAATACAGCTATTTAAAAACTAAACTTTCCATTCATTTTCTGCAGATGTTGGGCAGATCCTCAGTTGGGCTGAAATGCCTTAACTGACTTCAGAGAAGCTATGATAACTTACTGCAATTAAAGATTTTTCATGTTGTATTCTAAGCAGGCAACATGCTGCACAATAGCTATAGATTAGCATAGCAACAGTTTTGTTTCTGTTTTCTGATTGCACTTATTCAGCAAATCCCCTATCACAATTCATCACTTCAGCACCATACTGGCACTCTAAATGGAGCCCCAGGTAAATATGGGGACACAAATTATGTCTTTTATTAGATGGATAGTCTATCCATATATTCAATAAAACTAAATTTGAAATAATTATTGCACGCTAGGGGGATACTGCATACAAGACCAGATCCTCTGCTGGTGTGAACTGAGAAAGAACCATCCAAATCAATGGTCCACACTGATTTACCTCAGCTGAGGCTCTGGATCAAAATTGTTTATGCTTTTGAATTGCATAATTCATTGTAAAAATCAGGGTTTAAAAGGTTCTCATGATATATGTAAAAGTTATACTAGTTACTGTGATTATAACACAATTCTAACCACTAGGCTGAGACATTTCAACTTATTCTAAACATCCTAACACATTTTTGTCACTGTGATTTTTTTTTTCCCCTCATTGTGGAACGACAGTTTAGCTGAACAAAAGAACTAAGAGAATCAAGGAAGTGTTTGTAAATACACTTAGAGTATGTCCACACACAGTGTTTAAATCAAAAAGACGAAGATTATTTTGATTTAAAAGACTGAAGGTCCACACTACATTTCTTATATCAAGGTAAGAAGCTCCCTTATCTTGCAATAAAGAAAGTCATTGTGATATAATAAACCCTGGTTTTATATCAAAATGATGGGTAAATTGAAACTTTTGTTCTGAAATGATGCTGTGTGGCTGTGTTTTAACACTGTTGCCCTTCTCCTTCCCAGGGTGCTGTCCTTTTTCTTTATACTGGGTGGGGGCATGTCCCTTCTAGGGGGCCATCTTGCCATACTTCCTATGGTGCCCCTCTCCTAAATTAAACTAGCAAATCCTGCCCATAGACATGCTAGTTCAATCTGAGTTTCTAGTGGGGACATGTTAAATCAATTTAAGTTAAATTGATTTAATGATTTTTATAGCAATTTTATTAAATTGATTTAACTTAAATCAATTTAGCTGCCTAAGTGTGGACATAGCCTTAGGTTTTGGCAAAAACCTTCTCTGCAAAAAACTCCAATCAAAAAAGAGCAACTAAGCAAAACTAAACTGAAATATCTGAAATAAATCAAATTTTAAAAATGAAAAACACATATTAATAAAATCTAAACCACCAAACCAAAGATTTTTTTATCTGAGAAAGGGAGACATGTCAGAGATTCCATGAAATCCATTTGATTGTACTTTGAAGGTAAAATCTTACACTAAAAGTATGGATCACATAAAATAACGATGGGCAGCAGAATGAACTCCATGCCAGATGTATATAGAGAATGTATTGCAATATGTAATTTGGCTTTACAAACTACTACTGTATTGAACAAAATTTGCAAATTCAGCGAAATGCCAAAATGATGGAAATCCTATGGCTGTTTTGCTTTTTCTTTGTGAAATGCACACTTTTATAAAATGCTCATGTGCTCATTCAAATAGAATGTATACTGTAAATAAAAAGAAGAGCTGTTAAATGTTAAAATTATCACAAGATAAAAAAGTCACAGTTAACTGACATTTAATCACACTGTTAATAATGGGATACCAATTTAAATTCAGCATGGAAGCATGTCCTACTATGGAATAGTGATCAAACCATGAAGGCACATACAAATGTTTAACATATCAGGCACTTAAATATTTTGTAACACTGGTTACAACAGTGCCATGGAATGCCTATTACTACTTTCATGTAACATTAAATAAGAAATAAATAAGAAGCAGGCAGGATTGTCTGCTGTAAATGTAAGCACACTTGTTTGTCTTAGCAATGGACAGTCCAAAAAATAGAACTGAGTAGACTAGTAGGCTCTCAAATTTTAGTATTGTTTTGTGTTTGAGTGCAGTTATGGAAAAAAAAATCTACATTTTGAAATTACAGTTTCATGATAAAGACTTTTCATTATGGTACTTCTGTGTATCTTTTTACAGTGTAAATTTTTTAAATAAAAATATTACTATAAAATGAGCATTGTACACTTTGTATTTTGCATTGTAATTGAAATCAATATATTTGAAAATGTATAAAAACACCCAAAATATTTATAATAAATTGAAATAAATAAATAAATCTGCAATAAATTATGACTTTTTTTATTCTGATTTGTTTTGTATTAATCACTTGAGTTAACTGTGGTTAATTGACAGTCATACAACAATCTATTTATTTCCTATTTTTAAAAATATTTTCTATTGAACTCTATTAAATTTCTGTTGAATCTATATGACTTCCCCTTTAGAGCTATACTATTCATTTGCATTCTTCCCCTTCCGGGATGGCTTCAAAGGTCTCAGGAGTTGAACTCTCCCTTATGGGTACCTTGCTGATGGCTGTCAATCTTATGCTTCTAATCCTATAGGATTTTCTGTTTTAAGAAGCCTATCTTTCTTCTGTGCATATGGGATCTGGGAATGGTAGCTCCTTAGTAGGATGACTAGTCTTAGAGAGCAGAAAAGGATTGTGGATTTTTTGTGAAAAGGATAACATGTAGTTCTGGAAGCTGGAATCTGACCCACAACTTTTGAATGGAACTCAGTCATGATAGCTGTCAGAAACTCATTGTTCTTTCTTTCTGTCCCAACACTTTGCCTTTCTCCTCCATCCTTTCCTATTGTAGTTTCCTATCATGTTTTGGAATGGAAGCCAGACCAGTGAGGTGTTGAGTTATCACCTGCACTGTAACCTTAGGTGTTTCACAGTGCTTTGCTGTTGTAGCTCCTAAGCTGGACTGCCCAAAATCAGCCTTCCAGTGTGCAGGTTACATCATGAGTGTTTGTGTGCTAGACAGCCCTGTTGCAGCAGCTGTCACTCAAGCAGCCCATCTATAGCACCACATCTCCACTTTGGTGTCCACCAATTTCATTGTTATTTGCAGGATAATCCCAACATACTCTCAGTCCTGAATTTTCTCAGTACTCTGTGTTGTAATGTCCAGCCCATTCCTGGGCAGTTCAGAGAAATACTATTTGCTTATTTCTCTAAAACCACAAAAACACATCACAGCTCATTAACCTATGGGGCATGAATACACGTTACAAGTAAGACACAAGAAGTAATTCTTCCACTATACTCCATGCTTATTAAGCCTCAACTGTGTCCAGTTCTGGGTCCCTTATTTCATGAAAGACGAGGACAAACTGTAGAAAGTCCAGAAAAGAGCAACAAGTATTATTAGAACACTTGACTTATGAGGGAAGATTGACAGAGCTGGGTTTGTTTAGTCTGGCAAAAAGAAAACTGAGAGGGGACCTGATACAAGTTTTTAATACCTCAAGGGTTATTACAAGGAAGAGAGAGAAAGAATATTCCCATTAACTGCAGAGGATAGGACAAGAAGCAATGGGCTTAAATTACAGCAAAGGAGGTTTAGGACAGGCATTAGGAAAAAAATCCTGTCAGAGTGATTAACCATTGGAATAAATTGCCTGGGAGTCTGTGGAATCTCCATCACTAGAAAGTTTTAAAAATAGGTTAGGCAAACACCTATCATGGATGGTTTTAGAGGATACTTGGTCCTGCCATTCATGCAGAGGATTGGGCTTGAGGACCTCTCATGGTTCCTTCCAGTTGCAATGGTTCTATGATTCCCTTTAAATACAGACTAAGTTGGTTTATAGTAAAACAAAAATAAAATACTAACAATATTATGTAGGTTAAGTTATACTAGGTAAAAGAAGTAAAGTTAGAAATAAGCAAATAAAACTGGAAACGTGCATCTAGAAGTGTAAAAAAATATAAAAAGATACAGCATTGTTCAAGATGGTTTCTTTGAAAGGTCATTCTTCCATGAAAATACAAAGTGCTGGCTTCCCATGTCCTGTTTGGTGAAAGATCTTTGTAAAATTGACCAGGCTCTGAGCTGCTTGCGACACGCCACAAGTAGCTCAGAGCCAGATCTGTCTCCTAGCCCATTCCTAGCCCCTCCTCCAAACTGAACAGGGGGGTTGGGGGGCAGATCAGCATGCCTTGGGGCGAGGGAAGCAGCCTCGCCAAGATTCCCTGTCCGCAGCAGGGAAGTGAGCCCTCTGGGGTTCCCTGGCCAGCCGGCAGATAATGCAGCCCCACCGGGGTTCCCTGGCTGGCCAGAGAAGAAAGGAGCCCGCCAAGGGTTCCCTGTCCCCCAGCAGGGAAATGAGCCTGCCAGGGGTTCCCTGTCCCTGGTGGGGAAATGAGCCTGCCAGGAGATCCAATTCAAGTTAGAAAGTGTAATGTAGATGATGGTCCTCACAATGGGACAGCAAGACTTCAAAGAGAAATAGCCGAAATTGAACTAATATACAGATTAGATTGTGTGAAAGCAGGGCTGAATCATGACTATGGATTATTTTTACATTATAACAGGTAATTTGACTTCACCCTCCCTCTGTGTGCTGTTTCCTAGAGTTTGAATGCTTACAAAAGCTCTGATTTGCTGTTGCAGTATGACCTGATCCAATGTCTTACACTCTCCTACATTTAGTTTCATCCAATTCTGTAAGTTTCCCCTCTTAAAAGCATCTGACAAGGTCGGATTTTCTCACAAGAAAGTTCATGCAATAAATAAACCTGTTAGTCTTAAAGTGCCACAAGACTCCTTGCTTTGTTTGCTTTACTAGACTAACACGGCTGCCCCTTTGGAACTAATGTAGACTCTGTAACTCGAAATAATAATGCCTACCTTATTTTGAATTAGGAGTCTTGTGAAGACTCACTAACTCAAAATAATTATTTTGAAATAGTTATTTGGAACTACCTATTTTGAAATAACTATGCCAGTGTAGATATAGCCATAGAAGTCAACTCATTTGACCTCATCTTCCTCAGTAGGCTGTTCCTCTATTTGAATCTTAACAACCTTTGTTTTGCTCTACAGTGTGACCTGATCCTATGAGTTACACTTCCCTGCATTTATTTTCCTCTCAGTCTGTAAATTCCCCCATCTTCAAAGCATCTGATGAAGTGTGATTTTTTCCCAGGAAAGCTTATGTAATAAATACATTTGTTAGTCTTTAAAAGTGCCACAGGACTCCTTGTTTTTTTGCTGAACTTGGCTAATACCGCTACCCTTTGGAACTTGTAAGCAATCAGGCAGCAGTGGAGGGGAGGGGAGAAAAAGCAAATATTAGCAAGTGCTTTGCAGAGCAGAAGGGGGTCTGCACTCTTCTCATAAGCCAGTTTTCACCCTCCTCTACTTGAAAGGAAAAGTGGTTTTCAGCCCCCACCTGCCCAAACACTCAGAACCTTGGAAAAAAGCTGCCAGCGCTTGGCAGTTCATGCTGCTCAGTTCTGAGGGTTTGCAGCCAAAGCTTGTCCTGGAACTGAAGTGAAAGTCAGCTTGGCCTGTCTTGGAGATGGAGGGAGAGTTTTAAAGGGTCATTGCCTGCACACTAATGCAGCCCAAACATTGTCTGAATCCTGCCAGCACCTCTAGGAGTGCAACGAACAACGGAGGAAGGGGCGCTGGCCACCAGCTGGCAGCAGCCCCCTGCCACATGCTGCCTCTGTGGTGTAGAAAGCAGTGCACTGAGCAGAGCTAGCTCAGGAGAGAGGCAGCTGAGGGCTTGTAGTGCCAAGGGTGCAGCATAGGCACCCTCAGTTCAGCCCAAAGGTAAGAAACAGGAATAGTGCAGGATGCTGTTTGCAAATCAGGCAGTGCTGCCAGATACCACCTTTGCAGAGATCTTTGCCAGCCTCAGAAGGAAGACCCTGCCTGCAGGTGCTGTACCATAATGTTTTGTTTAGTTCCAAAAATTTCACAGTTACAAACAACCACCATTGCCAAGGTGCTCATATCTTTGAGATTGTACGGTATGTAATTGCTTACATAGTGTTAATGCATGCAATTCACACAAGTGTGCCATTAGCTTCCAGAAAAGCCCTGATTCTGTACACACGTCTATACAATAACATTGTACATAAGCACTTGATTCACTTGCTTATCATTTGAGGTTCAGATTCTTAGTGAAACTTTGAAATGGATTCTTCATAGGGTTATCCCTCAAAGTAAGGTTTAGCCAAGCTGCAGTGTCCAGTGATAAAGGAAGCTCCATTATCTTTCTTCCCCTAGTTGTAGCTTAACTTTTTAATGAAATCTTTGTTTACTTAACATATCCAAGTGGGCCTTCATTGTCTTTTCCTGGACACTGAGCTGCTCAGAGAATCAAATACACATGTCTTTGAGTAACTTAGCCTGTTTACCAAGTCCCTCTGACATGCCTGGCTTGAGGACATTATTGTGTAGAAAGATTATTACAATGGTGTGTGTGGTGTGAAAACTGGGGTACTTACTGTCACATTTTGCTTTCCATGTTTCCTTCTCTTTTTATCCCATTAACTCTTTTACTTCTCATATTATCTGTTGCCTTCTCACCAATCTTAGTCTGGTTTTTCCCCTGCCTCTTATCGCCTTCTAAAATAAATACATATTGGTGTCATCCCTCAGATCATGAACATGACATCATCTGGGAAAACAAAGCAAGTCTTTGTGAGAAGCAAGAAGGAAAGCTGCAAAAAAAAAAAAATAATAATAGCGGTTCTTGTGGTGCTTATGATAGTGCAGAACTTGCCTCCCAGGAACTGGGAGTTGCATGGATCTGTCAGACACCAGTTTTTTCCTCCCACTTACTAATAACAGACCACCAGTCTTTATACTTTGAGGGTATATTTGCTGGGGTATTGAGGATAAATTTACCACAGATACCCTGAGAACCAGAAATGAAATTTGGTAAAATGTCAAGTAAATTTGTGTTGCATGTGTGGGGTTTGGGCATGTATGCCTCGTATTTATTCTTTTGCCCTGGTTCCACCTGGAGATTAGTTGTGATCACAGAACAAACCTTTTTAGGTGGGTTAGCATGTATTTAGAAGCAGTGAATTTTGAAAAGAGAAAATGTTAATTGTCGAACACTAGGGGGCACTGAAGCCTCCAAGATAGAAGTTTCCAATTTTTTAACATTTATAAAACTTGAAAAAAAGTAATACTTTCATTACTATGGATACATCTAAAGACTGAGAAACAAACAGTTGGATAAAAACAATGTAAAACTTATATGTAAAATGAAGGTATATACCTGTACTTGTGTATATAATATAGGAATATAGTATAGGAATCATCCTTTTGAAAACTAACTAGGAAATACTTAAGAGGACAAATGAGAGATGAACACAAACAGAGAGAACTAAAAAGGAAATGGAAGACAAAATGATGATGAGAAGAAAGCAGTAGATATATTTGGACTTCTGTGGAGTACTTGATTCAGTGTCTCACAAACTCTCCCACTTAAAATAAATTCAGTTTGCTTGGGATATGAATGCTGTCATGAAGACTGAAGATTTCCTGAACAGCTATAAGAAAAAACTAATGATAAATAGCAAAGCAGTGAGCTGGTGGGAGGTTATGCTAGAGAACTGCAGAAATCAGAATTAAAACCAATATATTTAACATCATTGATATAGGAGAGGAAGAAGAAACATGCCAGTGACTTTTGTAACTGATGATTAATTAGAAATAGTAGTGAAAATAAAGCAATAATCTAGGCAAAGGAGCTTAGAGAGATGAGAAGGAGGTAAAAAAACAATAAAATATCATCCATCTTGGAAAAATGCAACTAAAAAGTATGAGGGGAAAAAATCCACAACCTCCATATATTCAGTGGAAGGAAAATAACAATGCTGAAAGAGAATTATGAGTGACAGTTGTCACTATTAGCCAGGATTTTGAAACGTATTGTTGTGAAAAGAAGAAAATGACATTTGTATTTCATATATAGAAGAATGCTATTGAATAGAATGCTTCATAATATCTGTTCCTAGCCCCAAATCAACACAGTGTTAGGAAGCTGTATAACTTTCAGTATGTGTTCCAAAGGAGTAGCCATGTTAGTCTTGTTCAGTAAAACAAACAAGGAGTCTTGTGGCACTTAAAGACTAGCAAGTTTATTTATTGCATGAACTTTAAGCATATGAATAGTCCTGCAGAGATAATGGGATGTCTCAGGCGCTTAGGGTTATTAATGCAGTGGTTCCCAACATTTCCTCTGCAATGCACACCTTGCTACCTATAATTAATTTGAGGCACACCACCATATAGTTTCCAAACAAACTCATGAATATTCATGAGCTAATGAGCCAATCCAGAGCTCTTTGAGTAGTTTAAAAAAAAATGTGGCACACCTGCTCAGACTTGATGGCACATCTGTGGGCTGTGGCACACCAGTTGGGAAACACTGCATTAATGTACTGAGTTACCTTGTGTAAATGGGGACTGCCTGGCTCTGATGTATGTCTGCTTGGAATACAGCATTTAATACTGGGCACATGATTACTGGAAAGACACAGAATAATTGAAAGAAGAGTTGAAAGATGAGAACAAAAATTGTTTGAAACTGTTAAATGTGCACCGACTACTAAAGAAGGGCCTGCTCGGGGCCAGATTAAAGGATCTCAGGGCTTTGGCACCCCGAGCCAGCTTTTGATTTTGCCCCCCCTCCATGGTGCATGGGAGGGTGGCAGGGGTGGATCTTGGCCTCCACTCCAGCCTGGCTTGCCCCAGCCCCAGGGTGGGGAACAGACGGCCCAGGGTGGAGCAAGCCAGCCCAGAGGTGAGGATCCACTCTCTCACTCCTCCCCTGGGCCGGCTGCTCTGCCTTGGGGGCCGGGTGGGCCAGCCCAGAGGCAGAGTGAGAGAGTAGAGCCTGACCCATAAGCTGGTCCATGGAGCCATGGTCTCCCCTAGACAAATGATACCCTGAGCCAGGGACTCATTTGCTTATGGGTTGAGCCAGCCTTGTCTCAGGGACCTGGGCTGCCTCCCACCAGTTCTCCACCCCAGCCTGCTGATCTGGTCCTACATCATGATGGCCTGTGAATTGGCCAGTGCTGGGTGGGGGGGAGGTATCCCTCAGGCCAGAGGCCACTCTCTGCACTGGCCCTGGCCCTGGCCCTGGCCCTGATCCACGTGGTCTGCCCAGGGGGTGGTAGGGCTGGTGGGCACGTGGTGCAGCTTCTGTTGCAGTCCTCCAGGGTAACAGGCCCTGGAAGCCCATGCTGAGGGCCATACCACAGCCAACTGGCCCTGCCCTTGGAGTGGAGTTAGCACCCACCTCCCCGCCCCACCCTGGGAGTGGAAAACACAGCCCTAAGGCACTCAGCCATAAGGCAAGGGCTCTCCCAGCACCCTCATAAGCCTGCCTGGCACTGAGTGGGGTGGTGGGGTGCGTGGATCAGGTAAGGGCCTGAGAAGCTGGGGCCCAAAGTCCCACTTTAGGCCAGGGGCCAGGGCTTCAGTCCCTATAGCCCCTGCATTTATCTGGCCCTGGACTTTGTAGCAGTCTACAAAATGATTTAAAGATGGAAGAACATTTTCCAGTATTAGTGGAGGTATAACTGGTAAATTATATGTTAATAACATTTGTATAATAAGGATAAATAGAACTAATGACCATGCAAAGTATTTTTCTATATCTGTAGTAAAAAGAAAGGTGAGAACTGGGGCTATTTATAAATGAAAGTAAATAATTAGGGCATCAGGTTCTAGAGGAATACAGCAGAGCTAAGTAATAAAGGTTATGGGATAAAGATGATAATTTTAGTGTTTCTTATGTTTTAGCCAGCAAATGTCTGAAAAGTGTTCTTAGATTTGACAACAAGAAAACACTATAACAGTAATTCCTCCAAAACTTTGCTTGTTCCAAAGAAGCATGCTAAATCCCTTTGATGGATGCTTGGCATGTTCTCAGCATTTCATGTCAACAGTTTAAGATAGTTTTTAGTCTATGTAGTGCTAAAGAACCATTTATACTCCACATGGACAAGCAGAAATCCTGGGAGGTGTTATTAGGTATACAAGTAGCAACTGTAGGGGTTATGAGAGTCAGATGAGAGTTAAAGTAATTCTTTCCAGCATCCTAGCCTCAAACAAAGTTAACTCAATAGTTCTCTCTGCCAGAGAACATGTGTTTGAGTTCCCAGCACTTAAGATGTTTCAGATTGTGGACAAACTCTGGAAACGGCCAGAGGGACACAAAAGAAGCTTCTGACTGCCTCTTGGCCATTTTTGCAAGTGCATCTCACAATTGTAGTTCCTTTACAGTAGTAGGGGACTGCCATGTGTATGAAGCAGCTCCAAGAGATTGTGTGGGGAACAGAGAGTTGGTCTCAGGCCTCACACCCAACCCTTAGGCTATGTACACACTAGAAAGTTTTGCCAACAAAAGTCTTTCTGGCATACAGTCACCACTATAATTACATAGCTGTTGTGTTGCTTTACTGTCTCCTTCTGTCAGTGGATTGTGTTCATGCTGTCAGCTCTTTTGTTGACAAAGTGAGCAGCTATCCCACCATGCAACTATATGCAGGGTGCTTTGGAAAGAGTTTGCAATGCCTCATGAGACAGGCACTGTGTCACGTGATGAAGGTTTCCTACTAGCTGGACAGATGATTTTAAACTGCCCTGTCAGCCACACTGAAACTGCTGAACACAACCACAAGATGGGGGGCAGTGAGTGAATGACTGAGTGTGTATGTCATGGGTCTGCGCACACACACACACACACACACACACACGCAGAAACATACAGCCTATGTTAAGGACATTGTGGCTGCATTCTTCCTGCAAGTTGAGACCACAGGTGCTGGAACCAACCAATTCCAAGGCTGAAGCTGCTACACAAACAGCTAATAGCTGGTGTTCCTGGTCCTCCACGTGCCACCCCACAGCACAGGTGGTTCAGTGCACTCACAGGGGGTGGGGAAAGGTTCCCACTTCCCTCTCTGGCTCTGCATGGCACATAAGGAGTTACACATTCCCCAGGGGTTTAGGGCAGGCAGGCAGGAATGCCATTACTGTGCTGTGAAGTGAGTTTTCACATGGTGGCATGAGTTACTTGAAAATCCCTCATTTGTTTGGAAAACTTTCAGGGTCTTTGAAAGAGGAGGAGTGGAGGATGATGGCTGCAGGCAGCAGAGATCAAACAGGTGACAAGAACTGCACTTTGGAGGGCATACTGGGATAATAGGGCAGGTATTTTTAGGGATATAACCTAAGGTCAGTGTCTACACATATACTTTTTCACAAAACCTTTGCCTAAAAAAGCTCTGTACCTCTTGTCTAGGTAGTTTTGTTTTGTTGACAAAATAGGGCAGTTTTGTCAACAAAAGGATCATTGTAGTGTATACACTAGGATTGTTTTGCTGATAAAAGTCGCCTTTTGCTGGCAAAACTTTCTTGTGTGTACATGGCCTTAGTCCGCAGCACTAAGAAAGGAGGAAAGAGTTTTGCTCTTCCCTTGCTCAGCTCTGGATCAATGAAGCTGGAAGCTAGAGTGTGAAAGTGGCTTGACAGGTTCCTACTCCATTCACACAACTGCTTCAATAGTTCATTTTGAAGGCAGCGGGGGGCAGGGGGGACAGATGGATTAATGAAAGGAGGAAAGGCGAAGAATTGAGGTGAAGGGGGTCCCTCTTTGCAGAGATGAACCTAGAAACAATAAAGATAAGCAAATGGAAAAGAAAAGCGGTACTGGAAGAAGTATCAACAGAAAGGACCTGGCTTAGGGGAAAGAACAGATCCAAAAGAAAGGAAATGAAACAAGGCAATATGAATCACAGAAGAAGCTTAAAGTGCAAGGCTGGAGATTAAAGTAATCTCATAATAGTGGAAGACAGGGGAAAAATGAAAACAGATTAGTATCAGGTGACAATTCTGTGACTGACTGTTATTTCAATTACAATGCAATCAATGGTCACATTAGCTGAACAGTAACTGAAAGAAAAGCAACTTGTCCTCTAAAGTCTTGAACCTCTGCTTCCAATTTACAAAGACCTACATTAGAAAGGAGATTCCCCACAAGACAAAAATAAATAAAAGGCTGATATGTAATAACAATTCCACTATTTAGATCATGGTTAATTATGAATTAAGAGATTGAAGGAATGAATTATTTTTACTGGTGAGAAGAGATTTCAGAATATACTCAGAGTCTTCATTATGATGTTCTGGGAGGAGATGTAATTAAATTGTTAGAGATTTAATATTTAGGTCTATAATTTCTGAACAACAAAAGCAACTGCAACACAAATAAAGATATTTGTAGAAATTGGAACTTTCCATTTGCTGTCATGGATGATTTAAACTTAGATATCTGCAGTGGTTAAGTAGCCTTAATGCTACCTGTTTGATGCTGTAAATTGTATCAGCTATATTAATTTTAGTTTGTACTGGAAAAGGGAAACTTGTATGTGTGAGGAGAGCTCAGAAGAATAACTCAACAATACCTTGACTTTAGCAAGGCTTTTGATACGGTTTCCCACAGCATTCTCATTGGCAAATTAAGGAAGTATGGGTTAGATGCATGGACTGTAA
This sequence comes from Podocnemis expansa, assembly GCA_007922195.1. NCBI lineage: Eukaryota > Metazoa > Chordata > Testudines > Podocnemididae > Podocnemis > Podocnemis expansa. The sequence goes on from ML681994.1 coordinate 42,502,350, forward strand.
GGTGGATAGAAAACTGGCTAGAACAACGGTTTCAGCGCGTAGGAATCAATGGCTCCATGTCAAGTTGGCAGGCAGTAACAAGTGGTGTGCCCCAGGGGTCGGTCCTGGGGCCAGTTCTGTTCAATGTTTTCATTAATGATCTGGATGATGGGATAGATTGCACACTTAGTAAGTTTGCAGATGATACCAAACTGGGGGGAACGGTAGACACCCTAGAGGGCAGAGACAGGATTCAGGGAGACCTAGACAAACTGGAGCAGTGGGCCAAGAGGAATCTCATGAGGTTCAACAAGGAGAAGTGTAAAATCCTGCACTTGGGACGAAAAAACCCCATGTACTGCTACAGGCTAGGGAGTGATCAGCTAAATAGCAGCACTGGAGAAAAGGACCTGGGAGTCATGGTGGATGGGAAGCTGGATATGAGTCAGCAGTGTGCTCTTGCTGCCAGAAAGGCCAATGGCATACTGGGCTGCATCAGAAGAAGTGTTACCAGCAGATCGAGGGATGTGATCATTCCCCTCTATTCTGCACTAGTGAGGCCACATCTGGAATACTGTGTCCAGTTTTGGGCTCCCCACTACAAAAAGGACATGGACAAATTAGAGAGAGTCCAGAGGAGGGCAACCAAAATGATCAAAGGGCTGGAGCACAAGCCCTATGAAGAAAGACTGAAGGAACTAGGCTTATTTAGCCTGCAGAAGAGAAGACTGAGGGGGGATTTGATAGCAACCTTCAACTACTTGAAGGGTTGCTCCAAGGAGGAGGGAGCTCGACTGTTCTCGGTAGTAACAGAGGGCAGAACGAGAAGCAATGGTTTCAAGTTACAGCTGGGGCGGTCCAGGCTGGATATTAGGAAAAACTTCCTTACTAGGCGAGTGGTGAAGCATTGGAATAAGCTGCCTAGGGAGGTGGTGGAATCTCCATCTCTGGAGGTGTTCAAGTCCCAGCTGGACAAAACCCTGAGTGGGATGATCTAATGGGAGTGGTCCTGCTTTTTTTGGCAGGGGGTTGGACTATATGACCTCGTGGGGTCCCTTCCAACCCTATGATTCTATGATTCTATGAATCCCAGAAGACTGTTGTCTAGTTAATGTTCAAATCCCATGAAAATTGTAATGTAGTTGCAGAGGCTACTCTCAATTCATTAATCTCATTGCACATGTTTCTCCTTGCCTAGTGATTTGTGAGATCATATTAGAAATTAATAGAATTTAAATATTTCCTTCTTATGTGTTATGAATATGTGAGAGTGATAATGAAGACATTTTATATCAAAGGGTCCCAAAGTACTTTACAAACTGTTTTCAATGACTGAACTGTATTCACATCAAGCAAGGAATGCAGCAAGCTGTTTTACATTTAGCAACACTATCCACAACAGCAAAAGATAGGATGAGAAAGATTTCTGTTCCAGTCCAGTGTTTCTCTATGCTTTATATATCAATTAAAGCAATGTAAAGTGAGATGTTACTGTAAAATGCTATCCAGTCAGAGTGAAAGACTTCCAAACACACTTTGAACTGGTCTAAATGACAGTGCAAGGTGTAGGCCAATGATGGCTGAAGCTCTTTGAATCTAATTTCAAGCCAATTAATAAGGAGGTAAGGTGTACTTTAAAAATCCCTGCTTATGGTACATTAGGGAAGATGTAGTCTAGTCAGAGAGCCATGGTGGACATTGGTTACATAAAGCACTGGAACTACAACTCCCTAGAGCCACCAGTGTCATTCTGAATATAAATTATTTGGTTTAGGGTTGAAATATTGCAAGTTTTATTTTTTCAATGGATTATCAAAAATTTTCACCAGTAAGCAAACCCTTTTTGTGAAAAATTTCATTGAGCTCAAAGCTCAATTTTCTGTCAAAACACAGTTTCACTGAAAAAAAAGAAAAAAATTCATCAGCCATAGCCTCAATATTATTATCTTCTGACTGTAAAATTAACTCCTTGAGGCAATGGTGTAAAATCAGCATATGGATTCCATTGCTGCAGTTTCAGCTTGAACTATAGCGTCTGAAGGGTCTGATTTTATCTTCTGGTCCCTACAGTTGAATGCCACTTCTGCAGTTTCAGGTTCAACTGCTGGATTGGATTTTATATTCAGATTTGACGCAGTTGCCTCAGGGCTAAATAGGGACTACAGATTTTTTCTTATTATGACAGGTGATTTGACCTCACATTCCTCTATACAATGTTTCCCAGTGTTTGAATCTTAACAATGGCTTTGATTTGCTGTCACAGTCTGACCTGATCCTATGACTTACACATCCCTACATTTATTTCCTCCCATTCTGTAAGATCTCCATCTTCAAAGCATCTAAGAAAGTGGGCTTTTCTCCCGTGAAAGCTCATGTGATAAATAAATTTGTTAGTCTTTGAAAGTGGCACAGGACTCCTTGTTTGTTTTGCTCTGATAGTGTTTTCCCTTTTTATAAATGCTGCATATTTTAGACTATTTGAAGTCCTTCCACCTTAAATACAGCTTGGATACTTGAGGACACTGCTAAATACCCAGAGCCAGGGAGTTCTGCGTGACATAGTTTCAATAATCACCAGTTAAAACTTAGTCTGCTCTCTGGTCCTGTTTTCCTTGACAGTTCTTTCTTCTTGAGCAGGGACTGAAAGACCAAAACAGACCCTTCATATTCTGCGTGGAGATAGCCAACACATAATCCTCACAGAGAAGTTTTCATTTATGCAACCAATGGGGAAAGTACATAAAACCATGGCACCGCACATGGAGTTACAAGATTTTATCAGATAAAGCATCTTATCTATGTCACAAAACCTTCCTGACATATGCCTCTCCACTGAAAGTTAAAATACAGTAAGTTACCTCATTTCTACTTTTCAGGTCTCTGTAGCTTTTTGTAGGTTATTTCATTTTGGAATTTATTATTATTATTATTATTATTTCCCCTTTCTCCCATTTAAGCAACTTTACTTTTAAGTACCAAAAATCAATCAAAACTATAACTCTATCTTCTTTTGTCTTTAGTCCTTCCTGCACATTACATAGTACAGCATAACAAGGATATCAGTGTTTTAAAAATGTGTAATATTTATCCAGTAGCAAGCTGCAGGTTTACTCTTTCATAGCAGCTCATTGGGTCATGGTGAGTGATCTACATCCATAATAAATAAGCACAAAATGTCTGACTTGACCATATATGTATCTATCTGCTCCTCCAGAAACTGAAACTCCTTCCTTAGTCTTGGGCTCCCCATTGCCCATTCTCACAATTCTCGGCAGTAGGGGATGTCTTTCATTTGTGCATCTCATCTGTCTCTGTCCTTCCAAGCTGTGAATAACATTTCCTCTCCTTGAATCTCACCTTAAATCCTTTCAGTTTGGTTTAGCTACAAGTTACATTAATTCTCACTCACCTTTCTACCTCCTATTTACTTGCCTTTTTCTTCTCATCTCATTGGAAATAATTTATGATGTATTTGCGGCTCTGCTCCCTCATAATTTCAGCCCTTCTCTTTTGCTCTTCTCACACTATTAATTTGTTTATTTCTTTATTTCACTTCCAACATATGGCACACTGAAGAAGGCTGAGTTCAAGCTGAAGGTTCTCTCGACTAATTCTGAGAAACACAACCTGAGAAAGATGCAAAGAATTGTAGCTAACCTAAACCTTTTCTCTGCACATAAAAATACCTGTGCAGAAAGCTGAGCTGTCCCCATGAACTGATATAGGCATACTGCACTCTATCCTAAAAGTTTCAGCCCAGAACTGTGATCCCAGTGTGTTCAGCATTGTACAAGACATGAAACACAAAGGATATGTCTACGCTGGAGCCTTAGGTTGACTTAACCTCCCTTAAGTCAACCTAAGGAACTTCATAGCCAAATCAGGCTTGTATTAAGTTGACCTAGGAGCTGGGGCCTGGGCCTGGGCTCGGGCCCCACCCTCTGCCCTCCCCCACCCTAAAATGCAAGCCAGCTCTGGGACCCTAGTCCAGCTCTGGGGGCCCAATCCAGCCCCAACACTGCTAGCAAACAACTAGGAGCCACATCCAGCCCTGAGCCACTTGCCACAAGCAGCAAGGGGCACCAAGCCTGCTCCTGCCGCCCCCAGCAGGTGGCTGGGAGCCCAGATTGGACCCAAACCACCTGCCACCAGCAGGGGGCTTGGAGCCGCCTCCTGCTGCCACCAGCAAGTGGTTTGAGGCCCAATCAAGCCTGAGCTGCCTGCCGGCAGTGGCAGAAGCAGGCTCGGGGCCAGATCTGGCTCCCAGCTGCTTGCCAGGTGGTGGCTGGGCCAGATCAGCTCCCAAAGCTGGATTAGGGCTCTGGAGCCAGATTGCTTCCTGGGACAGGGCAGGGGGCAGGGCCTGGGTCCAGGCACAGGATATGTCTACCAGTGTAGACGTACCCTTCAGTTGACTTAACAAGGTCAACATAACCTCAGCCTTATTACGTTGACTTCACTGGGCCTCCCAGCGTAGACATAGACAAAGAGTTCACAAATAAAATTCACCTAAATAAAATGTATGTCCTCAGCCTAAGCTTCCTCCCTCACGAACCAAGATTCTTTCTAGACCAAATAAATGGACTTGACAGTGTCAGTCCCATCAGATTATTTGGGACAAATGTGGCTGGTCAAGTCCTAAACTGAGGAGCCATCATGGTCCTGATGACCCTTTCTCACAAGTCAAGGCAGAGGTAGGGTCAATAAAGACAAAATGTCAACAGGTCTGTGTTTTCTACAGTTTCATCTGTGTCTTCAGATAAAGATAAAATACCTCAATATTGCATCAAGTGAAGTCATTTACACAATGCTTGTATTGCAAATATTAGGAGTTCGTTGTTTAAAAACAAAAAATTTCATGTTTTTATTATTATAATTTTGTTTAAAGAAGTTATCCCTGAGCTAAGGTTTTGTATGCCATATTACATTCCAGACTGAATTATTATGGTCAAGCTAAAAATAACTTCACAAAAAACAAGGGGTTTCTAATGGAAGTTCAGACAGTATTACTCACATGACATATAAGAAAAATAAAGAATGGAAGGAGCAAATTGCATCATTTGGCAGTTTCAAGCTCTTCAACAAATGTGTAGCGTCAAAGGCCATAAAAGCAACAAAACGTTTAATAAAAGTTAATGTTTAGCATCATACAGGACAATTTTAGCTGTCTGTTGAGAAACAAAATTGTGCCTATCTTTCAGAAAATAGGAGTTCACAAGTATAAGATATTTGATTTTGTAAGCAATAACAGCTTTCCCAGATTTCAAGGATAAACTAATTTTTGATATTAGTGAACACTGAAATGAAATCATATGATTTGCTGCTATTGACTTCAAAGCAACTGAAGAGTAGAATGAAAAAGTAATTGGGCTTAATGACACACACTTTAAAGGCCACTATTTCAGGTGTTACAGATAAGTTAATAATGCCTTTTCTTTTGGCAATATTTTAAAGGGACCCTATCAACTTGAAAACTGTCCAACCACTTTCAAGATGCTCCTCCTATGTCCTTGACCAGTTTTTGTGGTTTTACAGTCACATTTTTGTATTTTTTTTTCTACCAGTTTATTGCTTTCACTGTGCAAAGCAGGAACCAAAATTACTGGTTAAATTATTTACTGACTGATTACTGACTATCCCCAAAGTGCTGTCAAAAGCACAAATGCCACAATCCTCACAAAAACGTGGACATTTTTTTCTCTCTTTCTCAGTTCTAGCAATCTTAGTTATTTCTTGCCTCAATAATAGGTAAAACATTTTCAGATAGCTGTGTGGTATTGCACTTTTGTGTCACATGTTGATGTTTTGGTCAACTTCTAAAAAGTCAGCAATAGATGGCCTTATTTTTTAATGGCTGTTTCTCCTATATAAATCAACTGACCTCAGGTTCAAGAATTCTCTAGGACTAGTCAGTGAAAACACCTGAAGTGGTAATGCAGTTCTGCACTGCCCCTGACATAAATCCTTGACATTATGGCACAAACCAACTTCAGACATGGCATAGACAGTATCTTGTTGTACCTTGATCTTGTTGGACTTTCTTGGAAACTCTGGGAATTCTCTATTTGTACTGATTGAAAGGCAGTTAAGATTATTCAGCACTCAGCACCTTGCAGGAGCACTAACCTCCTTGCAACATAATCTCCAAGTCCTAATATGCCAAATGCTAAAATTAATTGCCTAATAATTGCATGACCCGTCATTTTCCTTGTCAGTCTAAGGGCTGGTCTACATTCCGAGTGCAGGTTGACGTAACATGACTTATGTCAACCTTCTAAAGCATGCATTTCTATTTGGGCGGTTGTGGATTCAAATTAACTGCTGCTGTAATTTGACCTCATTATCACCGTCCCCGCAAGTGGCATAACACGTAGGTTGAATTCAATAATTCAGATTCAGTTGAGTTAGTGATAGAACAATGTAATTTGATGTATCTGGCCTCTGGGATCTATCACAGAATTCCTTGATTTTGTTGCTCTGGAGTTTCTGCTTTGCTGTACCTTGGCTCCTCCCCTGCCTGAAGTCCCAGGAACTTTTAAATTCCATTTCCTGCCTGGATAGTGTGGACATAATACTGTACTCCCTGTGTTTTGTACAGTCCAATCACCCCCACAGTGTCCTATAATCTGCTTTGCTAACCTCCTCTCACAGAAATGAGAGAATAAAATGGGCTGCAGAACATTTCCTGTCTCTTCTTGACTGCTCATGAAGGAGCAACCTGGAGAAACTGTGGACAGTAGCCAGGGGAAGCCTTCTGTGGCAGAGAAGCACAACACTCCCTCTTCTCTCTGTGTAAGGTGGGACCCATTGAAAATGGAGGGACAGCATCCACAGATACCTTCAATCCATAGTAGAGAGCCACCACACTTCTGCTCCTTTTCTAATTGTTGTGGGGGGATCCTTGGAATGATTGGGCTCCCAGCTTACTACTGCAGGAAAAGCAGTCTGAGTACCATGCTATGTTCAGATTGGAATGTGACTCTAAAAGAAAGTTTTGAATACTCAAAAGAATTCTTGTACTAATGTTCCATGCTTTGCATTACATTGGCTCACCTAACAATGTGAACTGTGTGATTTGCTTTTTATAGCAGGCTCATGGACATTGGGAAACTCCACTACTGTGAACTGCCTTTGCTGAATTAGGAAGAAGGAAAAAAAATCCAGATGTGACATGTTCACAGAACTCATGTGTGCCTTAGCAACAGCTGGTGCAGAGCTCAGAGCATGCTGGGTCTCGTTGTCCAAGAAATTGAAGTTTGACATGGAAGACAGAAGAGTGGTGTGGGACCAGGATTGGGAAATACAGCAGGAGATGCTGTGGGTCATGTGGGATCAGTTCTGACATGCTGCAGTGCCTGGTCAAGCTCCAGGAAGAACAGTGTTTGGATATGTTTTCCCTAAAACCCTTGCAAACTGCACCCACGTTGCAGTCACCAGCCCCACCCCACCTCACAACAAGGAGGAGGATGGGCAGGTACAGTACATCATTGCTTCAGCACCACTGCAGACAGGCAGAACTATGCAAAAACTGTGAAGAAAATAAACCAAAAGTTGTTTTAAAAAAATGTGTTTATTTGGTTCTGTGCTATGATGTTGTTAGCGGTGAAAGAACAGGTGATGAGGAGCATGGGGGATGGAGAGGGAGAACAGACGCAAACATCACTGCTGCTCGTTGAAAAACTGCTTTCAATGCTTCCCTGATACGCAGAACTCCACAGTGAGCTTGCATTGTAATGGTTGCATCTGGCTGCTCAAAATTGGCAGCCAGCCTTTCAACCTTGGCAGTCCAGCCATGAGGGAACTTTTCCCCGCATGCTTCAAACAAATTATGGGGCACATAACAAGTACTAATAAGCATTGGTATATTTTTATCACATAGATCAGAACTAGTGAGTCTGCTTTTCCACCTCCCCTGTAAACTGCCAAATGCACATTCTACCACCATTCTGCACTTGCTGAGTGTAGGACTGAAACACTCCTTGTTGACATCCAGGTGGCCAGAGTAGGGCTTCATTGGCCAGGGGCGCAAAGGGTTTACAGAATCCCCCAGGATCACTATTGGCATTTCATCTTCCTCAGTGCTTATTTTTTGGTTAGGGAAGAAAGTGCCTGCCTGCATCTTTTTAAAGAGACCTAAGTTCCTAAGGATATGTGGGTCATGCACCTTTCCAAACCTGCCCAGATTAACATCTGTAAATAGCCCCTTGTGATCCAGAAGAGCCTGGAGAACCACACAGAGGTACCCCTTGCAGTTTATGTACTCAGCGTCAAGGTAATTCGGAGCTAAAATGGGCATATGGATCCCATCTATGGCCTCCCTACAGTTAGGGAGCCCCATAGCATCAAACTCATCTAATATATCCTGCATATTTCCTGAAGTCACTACCTTTCTCAGCAGCAGTCTATTTATGACCCTGCAAACTCACATCACTGCAGATTCCACAGTTGATTTTCCCATTCCAAATTGATTTGCAACTGACCGGTAACAGCCTGAGGTTGCTATTTTCCACAGAGTGATGGCCACTCACTTCTCCATAGATTGCAGTGCTGGTGACAGCTCTTTGAAAAGTTAAGGGAAAGTGTTCTTTGGCATATGGAAGTTGTGTAGCTACTGTTTATTATCCATACAGTCGACATGATGTTGTCCCACCAATCTGTGCTTGTTTCCCAGGCCCAGAAATGGCACTACAGATGCTACAGATTAATCATTACTGCTTGCACAAACCAGGAAATGTTTCACGCAGTGGCTTCTAGAAGGATGGGCTCAGCAGCATCATAATTTTCTGCATTGTGGATCCTGCTCCACTGCTGAAAAAGCTACAGGATAAGCTGTGAGGTGTTTGTAACACTCAACAGTACTGCAGAGCTTAGTGGGCTCCATGCTGCCTTGTGCATGCAACAGAGAAAAATAGCACAAAAAGCGTTTCCTGTTTGTTTGGGACAAGAAGGGAGGGGGAGGAGTCCAATGCATCAAGGAAGGATGACTACTTTCCTATAAGCCACTGCATCCAGTTGCACTATGGGATGGCTACCCATGGTGCAATGCATTTTAACTGGAAGAAATAGTGAGCACTGAGGAGGCAGAAGCCTAGTGCAAGGAACTTGGTGTGATCACACTCTTTTTGACTTTCTAATTTGGAGACTCAAAATCAAATTAAAATCCTATGCCACTGTCAGCATGGCCTAATTGCCTACAAGTGTGGCTATCCAGGTACATGTATGATTATGATTAAGACTCTATCTAGATATCCCAGCTAGATGCAGGGTTTATTTTATACATTGTAACCTTAGATAGTTCAGATTACAGATTCACTTGAGAATCCTAACATTCAGATGCCTATTCTAGACTCTGCGATTTGGCAAACTAGGTTAGCAATCCTTCAGGGATTATGACACTTGATGGACCAGGCCACAAATATCACAAGAACAAGTTTACTTGGTATATTTAAGCACTCATGGTTCCAGTCCAATGTAGAATTTGAAAATACAAAAGTTGCTGAAAATAATCAAATAAATAATCAATCGATCAATCAACCCATCAGTAACTTTCCTGATATTTTTCTCAAAAATGATACTATTCAAATTCAGTTCTAGAAATAAGTGAAAGTTCAGAAAGAAAGGATTTTTGTTGGTTTGTGTTTAATATATTAAATTAATTCACTTATTCCCACCAGAGGAACCCAGGAGGTCTGCTGACCATCTTGCTGGGTTGCAATGTGGTTTCTATGATGTACTTCTGGACCAGAGAAAGACTGGTCACAGACATTGCTTATACAGACCAAATGTGTTTACCATTAGATCAGGAATTAAAGTTAGCTGGAACGTGGAGGACTGCCGTTCTGGGACCACTATTTTAGGGGCTCAGTGTTCCAGAGCCCCTAAAAATAGAAAATGGAGCTGGAACACTGCATTCTGGGGCCCACCACTTAAAAATAGCAGGCCCTGGAATGCAGCATTCCAGTTCCATGTTCTATTTTTAGGGGCCCGAATGCTGGGCCTTCTGTTGCATTCCAGCAGGCAGGGGCTAGGGCAGGGGCTGGGGCATTCCTGGGGGGCTCAAGCCCTGCACCAAACCCCACCCCTTCCACACCCCACCCCAACTTGGGGATTGCTGCCTCCTCACCAGCCACGCTGCCGCCCCGACCCAGGGCCTACCGCCCCCACCTCCCCAGCTGTGCTACCGCCAGTAAGTGCAGGGGAGGCCTGGCTCATACTGCGGGGGGGGGGTATTGGGGGCAGGGGGTGGGGTGCTGACATGTGGTGGGGTAAGAGCTGAGGTCTGTGAGGGCTACCCCTGCAGGAACATTCCAGGGCCCCCCAGATTATACTTTAACCCCTGCATAAGATCCTTTAATGTTCTTTTACAAACCACTTTCACTGTTGTATAAAGAATGCACCAGGCATAACCAGAACCCCTTCATAACCATCTTTGTGACTATCTTCTGTAAAGTCAAAGGAGTTTAAAAATATGATCAATTTGCTTCCCCATACCGTATATTAAAGAAGCTGCTTGTATATCTCCAGTTTCTTTGTGGAGTTTGTTTGTAAGAGAAAAATCTTTCAAAATATTTCTTCTAATCTGTCCATCATGAAACTTTGGCCAAACTGAATTTCTTTGGGGCATTGAAGAGTGGCATATTGACAAAATTCTGAAATATTTGTTAATATTGCTTTTGTCTGCAATCTTTATTCCTTCTGTTTGTAGCCATTGCTGCTATTTTCCTTCTGTTTCTGTTCTGAGTTTGCTGCTGACACTATTTCATGTTTCTGTACCAGATATCAACTAGTTACAGAGCTTGCTTATACATAGGATCCTTTAATGCTTTCTCATACACCACAATTAGAGATCTGAAGAATGCATCAACCATTGCTGGAATCCTTTCACAGTCATCTTTGCAACTGTCTTCAGTAAAGTCACAGATTTTAAAGATATGTGACGCTTGCTTCTGTCTTGTTATGTTTCAAATTTTGTGAATTCTGGAGCTGAGATTCTTATATCAATGCTATATTAATTATGTCACTGGCATGTACCAGCTGCTGATAATTTTTAGTAGGCCCTAGTGCTTCCAGATTATAATCTAATGTTTAGTTGGGTCTACTCAGGTTTGAGCGTATGTACAGCCTGAGGGTAAAATATCCAAAAGCACCCAAATGACTTCCAGTGAGAGTTACACTCTGAAGTGCCAAAGTCATTTTCAAAAATTGCATTTAGGCATTTCAGAAAAAGGATATCAACATTAGATTTAGTGATTTAGATCATTAAACCACATGTCAGATTTATCTTTTATTTCTTAATTTAAAAAATAAAAAACGAAGCCAAGAATACAACTAAACTGAAATACCATTTAATGATATAACGTTGCAATCAAGATTTCACATAGGAAAAAGGCTTGGAATTTCAAAGCTTTGTTTTTCACTGCAAGTATAATTCCATCGTACGGATCAGGACCTTGGCAGGTGATGATCCCAGAGTTACACTAATTTACAGAGCGAGAGAGAGAGAGAGAGAGAATTAACATTATCATTGCATATAGCAACACAAAATATTACATGCAACATGTTTACAGAGGCAGATGATCTATTTGGGAACTAAGAATTATAATTTTGAATTTCTTGACTTGAACACATGTCAGTTTTCATTCATGATTCATTAATGTAAGGTGGATTTGTATTCAGCAAAAACAATGATACATGTTATGACATGCAATATAGTGTGATGATCTGTTCAATATCTGAAGCCTGTTTTGTATGCTGGAGAGTGGAAGCAGCATAATGGTCTACAGATGTCACAAATTCATGCATCTGATGAAGATGCAGTTAGTTAATGCAGACAAAAGCAATGATACTAACTTAATTAAGTGACCAAACTTGAAGGAAAAGGTAAAAGATTAATTCCCAAGGAACTCTCTGGCTATGTCCACACCTAGGTGCTTAAATTGATTCAAGTTGAATCGATTTAAGCTAATTTGAAATAAAAATCATTAAATCGATTCAACTTGATTTGATTTAAGCAAAAATACCAAATTGAAATAGAAAGTCTGCACATAGGACTTGCTATTTCGATTCAGGAGAGGGGGCCCATAGGAGGTGTAGCAACATGGCCCCCTCGCTGGGCCGTGTTGCCAACCAAATCCCCTGCCACTGGCTCTCCAGAGCCAGTGAAAGAGGAAAAACGCCCCAGGGCCAGAGATGGAGGGGCACCTCTGCTCCCTGCTGCTGGTGGTGGGGTGGGGGACAGAAGTCAGGGCACCCTCGTACCCCCACCACTGGCCAAGCAGTGGGGACAGAGCTCTTGGGGTGCCCGAAACTCCTGTCGCTGAGCGGCAGGGGGGTGAGTTCTGGGGCACTCTGTGCCCCCTACTGCTGGGTCAATGGCAGGAAGTGACCTCTCCCAGTCCCTGGAGCCCTGGGGGGCTGAGCCCTCAGGTGCACTCGGTCCCCCTGCTGCTGGCAGAGTGGCGGGGGGTGAGCTCTCAGCGCAGCAACGGGAGGACCGGGGAGCCCCAGACCTCACCCCCCACCACCACTTAGCCAGTGTCGGGGGAACCGGGGTGCCCCAGAGCTCTGCTCCTGCTGTCCTGCCAGTGACAGGAGTTTCAGGGCACCCGTAGATCTCAGCCCCTGCTGCTCGACCAGCAACAAGAGTTTCTAGGTGCCCATCAAGCTCTGCCCCCAGCAGCCCTATAGTCCCCCCCTGCCCTGCCCCCAGCCAGGGTGCTGATGGGGCAAGTGGGGATTGGGGGGGGCTTCCTTCCAGGGTGCCATGCACCCTAGGAGGAAGGTCAAACCATTGAATCAAAACAGGTCTGTTTCGAAATAACGTGACCAAACAGTGTTATTTCGAAACAGCCCTTTTGATTCAAGGGCTGTTTCAGTTAGGCTCCAGGTTTTATTGTTTCACATTGAGTTCTGTTGTTTCAAAATGACGAGCTCCATCATTCTGAAACAACAGAACATCGTCTGGACATAACTTTTTAAAAATCAAAACAAAAGTTGTTGTTTCAATTTAAAAGCAAGGTGTGGACATTCCCTCTCTTATGTACAGCCTTTTCTTTATGAAAATAATTTACTTACTTTTTTGCTTGTAATATATTTTTCTAAAAATCAAACACCAGAATGCAAATCATTCTGTTTTGTTACTATTCAGGTACAGATGTTTCTGCAGGATTTAGGACTGTTGAAGTCAATGGGCTTCTTACTGATTTTGAAGGGCTTTGAATCAGGACTCTAGGTGAACTTCATTTTTTCATGTAATGCCTGACCCAAAATATAGGTGAAAAATTGAAGTGCAGGATGTTTCAGTGTATCCTATGCAACTTTCTCGTACTAGGAATAGAAAAAAAAAAAAGTAGTTTGGATACAGCAGGAAGAGTGCCAAAGTTTTACCTAAAATTTATCTTTATTTTTTTCATTTTGAAATAATTTGATTACATTTATTGTGGTCTCAGTTATTTGTCCATGTTTATCATGACAATCTGTTTCTCCTACATTTCCAGCTCGTACTGGTTCAGTCACTTCAGATGAATGGTCATAGTTTATGCCCATCCAAAGCCCTCACCCTTCCATTCCTTTCAGATGTTTTACCACTGCTTTTAGATTCTTTTGAAAACTCTACTCACGCCAACACACTTACTCCAAACTCTTTACTTTCTTATATCACACTCATCTTCATGGCTGAAAGAACAAGTGAAAAGGATAGGAAATGCAGGTTTGCACTCCTGCATGGGGAACAGGGCCTGATTTACCCTGAAGTTGCATTGACATACAACTAGGGCAATAGGAAAGGAGAACTAGGTCCATAGAGTAATACCACCATCTTCCTATCTTTCTGTAGCTTCTGTTTGTTATACAAATGTGACAGATATGTCTATGTGTGAATAAAATGGGGCACTGAGATTTTTCGATCATTTTTACATGTACATGAATAGTGAAAAAATACTCTGGAACCCAGCTACTTATAGTAATAGTGTTGTCATGGTTCCACTGTGTTAGGAGAAGAGTACTTCCCCTACAGCCAAATGCCTCTCCTGCAAGGCAGACTGGGCAATAGATTTTCATATTTGGCTCTGCCGACCAAATCCACCACTGTCCACATCCACAACAGAGCTTGGCTCAAATATTCAAATGAAGAAGTGCATGAGTGGCATGTAAAACCATAATGTGAGTGAATAAGTGAGGGATGCACATGCACACAGGCCCTGACATACACTCATATACATGTGTGAGTTTTGTGAGCATATCAAAATGTGAGCTTTTTTCAGGAGTTGAGGCGAGGAAGTCCCCTAAAGAAGAGCTGCATGGGTTATACAGAGTCCCAAAATCTTGTGCTCAAGAAGCCCAGGGGTCTCTAATCTTGCTTCTCTTTTTCTATAGCAGAACGTAGGTCCATTCTACTGGGTGAATCTACCAGTCAAGGAACAGAATTTGGTCCTGTATGAATAATGAAGTGAATACAAACAGGCTTAATGTTTCACTGTTTTTTTAAATTTTTGTTGATACATTTTATTAAGTGAGTCACTGCTACAAATTCATAGATTTATAGATTCCAAGGCTGGAAGGGACTATTGTGATAATCTAGTCCAACCTCCTATATCACGCAGGCCATAGAACTTCCCAAAATAATTCCTAGAGCAGATCTTTTAGAATAGGCACTCTCCTACTCCTCTCATGAAGACATATTATAGGTGGCAGTGTGACTACTTGAAGAGTAAGTGGCTATTTTCAAAGTTGTCAGAATCTGGCACAAAGTGATAAAGGAGCCAAATAAGCATATAGAGAAAAAGGGTGGATGATCTATAGGGCACTGGATTGGAATGTCCAAGATCTGGCTCAGCCACATACTTTCTGGGTGACCTTGAGAAAACCAGGCAATCTGCCCTGTGCTCAACCTCCATGTAGAAAACAGAGATAATACTTCCCTATCTCACAGAGGAGGGGTGAAGGAAACCCCTTCAATAACAATACTGTGCTATAGTTATAAAAGGTATACAAGCATCTAGATAGAAGAGAATAAATAAAGGAAGAGACAGGGAACATTAGAAACTTGAACTCCATGTATGTGCTCATGGAATACTCATCATTTTTACACGTGGTAGACAGTGATACAATTTAATGCCTTTCTAGTTCCACCTCATACAGTAGCTCCTTGTTAACGTTTCCTGTTGTAGGTAATAGACACAGTGCATTGGCTACAAGAAAATAATGTATATGTATACCAGATGTCCAAGCAATAGAAATGAATATATTATGGACAGAACTGCTATTACAGCTCTCCCAGCCTCTTCTCCCCCCTCCCGCCACTAATGTGCTGTACACCTGTGATGTTTGGCTGTGTTATTTATATGAAACTTTCTGAGTCAGTAGGTTGTGTGTTATAAAGCTTACAAGTCCTCTACGTGCTCCTTGATGCAAATTGTTTTTAAATGCTTCAAGTTAAATGTTAACTGTTCTCAGTTTTACCACCTTTAACAGCATCCATCTTAAGATTTACACCACCTTCCAAGTTTAATTTCCTGACATCCTTTCCATGCATTTGTCTGTCTCTGTCCATTGATAGTAGCAGCCTCCACAGTTAATATTTAAATAAAGAATATTAAGAAAGAAAATGTATCTTTCTCTTTCTCCCCTGCTACTGGGCTTTGGGTGTTGCAGCTAAAAAGGACTGCAGATTGTTTTGTTAGTTCTTTGCTACTGAGGACTAATTGTCAGTGTTAGAATACTAAGTAAAGGAGTTCTGAACTTCTCAGAGCAGTTCAAGAAGCCACTTTCAGCAACTCTCAAAAAGGGAGTTCAGGGTAAATAAAAGCATGGTCCTCTTGAATCCAATACTGCTAGAGTTGTGTTCTTCCTTCTGTGACACAACATACCTTTACATTTCTTATCACAAAAATGAGTGCTGAATAATGCAGCTGTCAAGCATAGTCAGAATTACTTTTCTGCTAGCATTAATGAGGAAGTGTGGTACGTTCCTCAGTTAGAACACATGTGTGTGAGGAATGCAAACGGTGCACAAACCTGATGTGGGGAGGAATAAGGTTCTAAAATATGCTGAAATTATGAAGGTAAACCAGTTCTACCACAAAAGAAGAAAAAATCACAGAAGAGTTAGGTAAAAGCAATGCTTCTGTTTATTAATATGCATTTGTGAGGTATCACAGCAGAGAAACCTATTCAGAAATTAACAGTAGCATTGCCCAGCATGGGTGATGTGCATAGCCAAGCAGTATTCATATAACATTCTGACAGGTTACAATCCCTGATTTTAAGTTGGTGGTGAACTCCCATACAAATTAGATCCAGAATAGGAGCATTATGATCTTTAACCAGTCTGATATGTGGCACTTTGCAAAATATCATCCAGAATAATTTCATTTCATCGGACAATGTGACCATGGCTTCTAGCATATGCATACAGTTATAGTAATATTCTGTACATATTCAGTTAATAGTCCTTTTTTTGTCTGGCAGCTTGAACAAGACATCTTCTATGAGCAAGCATTGCTTAAATCTAGTCCCAGAAATAAGGTAAAGTGCTACTTAAATAGTACTTATGCGTTTTGCCTCTTCCTACAGGAAGGGATGGTTTTTGATTGATTTTTGATGCTTGGCTTGTGTGGAAGGTCAGGATGGTCTTGTGACCAGGAGTGTACAAGGACGCAGTGGATCTGGGTCCTATTCCACATTCTCCCATAGATTTCTTTTTAGGCTTACCTCACTTAGCCTCTTCATGCCTCATTTCCCCATCTATATAATGAGGATATCAATACTTGCTGTGGTAGCAATTGGAGACTTAATTCATTAATATTAGCAACATGTTTTAAAATCATTGGCTGGAAGGATCTCTCCTGGGGCATGCCACTGATCTGTGGACTGGGTGTGTGTGGGTAAGGCTCTGTAAGATGGGCCTTGTGAATGATTCCAACATGTTTTAGACAGCTTTGAACATGTAGCAAAAGACCCAGATTGGAACAAGGGACCTGGGGCCCTTCAGCTAGCACCCTATTTATCAGGGAGAGCTCAGGTGAACAACATGGGTGTAAGCAATAAGCATGAATGGGACAACGCTATAGGGAAGGCAGCCACCCTAGACAAAGTGGGACAATCAGAGAAACACACCAGCAACACTTTGGGCTTCCAGTTGGATTGGGTTTATCAGATCTGGTGCTTGCCCAGAAATTGATGGACTGGGTCATCCACTGGTTGAGGTTAGATGCCCAAAATGTATGTGAGAATACAGATGCAATGGTTTAAAAAAATTCTTCTGAGTATTCCCAAGAATACCCAGGTATGGATCACCTTAGATTCAGCAGTGAACAGTTTTTGGAGGTAGACATTCCTAAGAAAGAGGATTGGGAGTTTAAGGTATCAGATCCAGGGAAGACTGGATGGCATAAAGCCCAAAAAGTTACTCAGAAGAAGAGAGAGAAATCTATGTAAATCTAGTGGGGATGTTGTCTGTTATCAATGGAGGGATCAAGAACATATAAAAAGAGTCCGCCAATATATGGAATATGTATTGGCATAGTTCTGTAGCTGAGCTGTACCTTTTGGATAGGGAAGACAAAGAAAATGACCTATTGTTACCCTAAAGGTGAGGCAGAGGTTTTAAAGGAGTCTTGTTAACACTCCTTCAGCCTGTTCACGGGTTGAAGAGAATTCGGAAAACCCCAGTGAATGATTCCAGGGACAAAGTCAAGTCTCAAATACATCTGTGAGATAGCCTCTGGTGAGATATCCCAGAGATCCGGGGAATTTTATGCAGAACTGTGATGCTGTAGAAGCCAGGTTGGGTCAACCAGACATGTCAGCGACAAACTAGAATCCTCATTGGAAGAATAAGTTGCTGTCCAGGGAGGAAAGAGATATGACATATAGAATTGGAAAATCCCAAAGAAGGGAATACAAGCCAGGTGGAAAGTGAAGAAAAGGGAGGCCCAAAGAGAAAAATGCAGAGAAGGAAGAAAACATAGAATTAGCTTTTTGGGATAGTAAAATATTGCTCATGGCAGGTGGCTGGGCATCACTGAGATCTTTACCACCTGAACGATGAGAGGAGGGACCCTGGAGCAGTTTAGAGGCCTGGGAGAATTATAAAACCTGGGTAATCCAGAGTGTGAGGGGCAGTACCAGATGCTGAAAATAAAATTGAAATATTACTATGTAAAGTGGAGCACTGTTAAAAAAAAAAAAAACCACCACCATGATACCTGCTAGGGGTGCTGAAGTGCTTTGTTTGAAAAAATAGCACTGTGACACTGAAGTCTTTGGCAATGAGTATTATAAAAAGAATAATCTCCTACCCTGACCCTCAAGCAGATTTTCATGCAGTTTCTTTTGGCTGCCAGCTACCTGGACCTACATGACAGACTAACAATGTGGTCTTCATCTACTAAGTGATTTCACAGTATTTATATTCTGACCATTCCTGGTGAGGAAATTATGTATTAATTGCAAACTAGGACAATTTTCAAGCTCCTATTCCTCTGTTAATCGTCTCAAAGACACGGTTACTGTGCTTCTCAGCATGTTCCCACTATTGTACTTGTACACACAAATTCTGTTTGGTCAAAGGTTAATAGATCATTCAGACCCAAAGAGTAGGAGTGAAGGAAAGGATCATCTTCTACCACTTCCTTTAGCATGTGATTCCTCTGGCAGATAAGCAGTAAGTGAAGAAAGAAAACCTTTGCTTCTGTCTCATATTTAATGTTCTGTCAAGTCCTCCCAAACTGACGCTACTTAAATTCTCACTCTTTATTTTTTTCCATTGGAACTGAAAAGAAAATGAATAAATGTTTCCTGTTCTCCTTTTGTGTTGGAAAGAGAGCTACAAATAGAAGTGGAGCTTTGGGACTGTCATGCTGAGAGTAACAAAATGGAAAGAGACAAAGATAGGAAAATATGGGGCAGGAGCAAGGTCATCTCTTCAAGCGAATGATATATAAGGAAAATAAAAAGACTGGTATATTTGCTGCTTCATTAGGTTTGGCAACTAATACTGTTTAGCAATGTTTCAGAAGCAAACAGGGAAGGGCTTTTGGGACATCCCAGTCTGTATGTGACCAAATTCCTGCCAGTACAAAACTTGATAAGTAATGAGAAGACGGGAACAGGAAGACGTTGGAGAATTCAGCAATGTATTTAAAGGATTCAGTATGTGCTATGACATGATCTGAGAGAGTGAACTATGCCTGTGCTCATCCTTCAAGTATGGGGAAATCCTACAATATCTGGCAGCTCCTCACCTGATATCAGGTGGATATAAAAATACATGCACAGTATTTCATTAACCATATATGATACAAAGAACAGTATATAATATGCAAATATATCTCTTCTACTAGACAATTGGAAATCAGACATAGAATCAATATGTGCAATTCACAGAACATCTCTAATAGAGTTGTTTTGTTGTTGACCAACTTCCATTTCTTCAGCAGAAGCAATTTTCATACTTAGCCTTATAACTAGACCACTGGCTCCTCACCTGCGAATCACGCAGCAAAAGTGGCCCATGGGTATTTTTCAAAGTGGCCTGCTGTTGCCCTCCTGCTGTTTACAGAAGTGATCTGCTGCTTAAACCCCCAAGTGGAACATACTGCCATGGGGCTACGAGACCGTGAAAGCTGTTTACTGCAGCCAACTGGACAAGAGATCAGCACTCCCCACCCCTAGGTTGTAGTAGGAAGCATGGCTAAACACTGTCCCTGGGACTATAAGCCCTGAAGTCCCTGCTGGAGTTAGAAGGAAGGGAACACTGATCTCTCATTCCCCTGCCTGCAAAGAGAGCCATTGCCTTCGGACCCAGATGGCATGCACAGGCTTAAAGAATGGGTGTAGTTTTTCTACTGCAGCAAGGAATTCAGGAGATCAGCAAGGAGGCAGCCTCTTCACTGAACTCCTTCCATCTGGCTGCAATGGGCCTGCTGGTGGGGCAGCCAAAACTCATCATGCTTGAGGAAGTTAGAGATTCAAAAGAGCAGCACCTTCCAATTTGTCACTCACCATGACTTAGCTAACAGGCCAGCTGCTTCAGTGTGTAGTAAAAGCCACTTATCTACATCATTGCTTTGTCTGTGACTGTGTGACGTACTATGAGTAATTCATAGGTGCAAAATAGTGAACATAAAAATGAGCACAATAGCATCAAAATGTTTACTTGAAATATGTAGTGATTTGTAGTCCTTAATCACATACACATCAATAGATTGCTTATGAATTGATGGACTGGTGTCCCTGAAGGATGGTAAAATTGATATTTGTGGCCTTCAAGTCAAAAAGGCTGAAAACTATGTAGCTATATGAGCAAAGCTGTGCCCCTCATGCAGAGCTGAACAAATGTCTTTTGCACAGGTATTCTAAGAGAAAGAAGGGATCCTTCCATTTCATTTGCTAACTGCTAGGCAGCTACCCAACTGCTTTGATGCTAGTACTACAGATCACTGGCTACATTATCACCTAAGGCTTCCTCATGCTCTTTATGCATAGGATTTAGGACTACCAGAACCACTGGCCTTTCTAATGATACCATCAAACCTTCCTCTGTTTTGTAATAAAGAGAAACATGAAAGAGTGATGTTCTGTAAGCTGTAGAGGGTGCAAAGATGCCTGAGACTCTTGTTTACGACATGCAGCCATGAAATAGAAGTTCCACCCCAGCTTTGCTGTATTCAAGGTCTTCCTTATTTGCTGAGGGCAGTACCTTTGATCCCACAGTAAGACAGTGTGATTCAAGTATAAATCTAGCACAATTCAATGGAGTTACATTCACTCACACCAGTGCTGAACTTGGCTCTTTAAAAATATGCATAGTTGAGGCCAAGTATTTATAGATATACCAAATTTAAGGCCATATTCTGCCTTGTGGATAAACAGTGAGTGGGAGGAGAGTGAGGATGCTTCCTTTTTCCTTGAACAACTCATAGAAGGCCCAGAAGAATTTCAGTCCTTGGAAATAAAAGGCCTGTCCCCTACATAATTCAATGCAGGTGCAGAGTAGGAAGAGGTACGCACAGCACCATGGCTGGCTACATGTGGAGAAGTATATTCTAACTCATGAAGAGACGTAGCAATGTTCTTTTACCCAGCATATATCTGGTGGCTAAAGGCCACATGCGGTTAACTTAGCCTGATAAATAAGGGGAGGGGTTGCATTTGTTTTCATAATTTGAATGGTACTACCCTGATATCATTACGTGTTGGCTATGAATGGATTTAGAGTTAATTTCCAATGTTCAGGAGACTTTTTCCTTCAAATAAGTAGAGCTGATTTTGTCTTGTCCAAATATGAAAAAAAAAACACAAATATCATGGTAAATAAAAAATAAATAGGAATTCCATATATTCATCAATATTCCATCACTAAATATAGCTGTCTAAACATTCTCTCGCTAACATCTACTTTTTTTAACCATACTTATTAGAACGTGGTTGATTATGACTCCTAAACCCCAAGACACTTTCTGACTAGCACTTATTGTTCTGCTACCTAATAAATATTTCTCAGGACCTTATAATATATAGAACTGACACCCCTGGGGAGAAGGCAATTAAGCCAAGATGAAATGTTCAGTGGCAGGTTAATAGATTGGAAATGGGCAAAATAGTTCTGACCCAATAACTTCAATGTACCCTAGTTCTTACATATATCTGCATAGCCTCCCCGCATCCCCACCCCCCCCGCCCCCCGGGGGGGGGGGAGCTCTTCCAAAATTTTAAAGGCCTGATAGCTACTTTAAAAATAGATGACTTTTCATTTTAGTAATACTCCAAACTTTCTGATTTTTGTTGAGATAACAAAATAGCAAAAGAAAGGTCATTCATAAAGTATTTCTAGCCTATCTAAAGGGAAAAAAATGCCACAGGGTCCTTGTAAGATTTCTAGTCCAGTTTAGCTAAATCAAAGGATTCAAATAATCTAGGTGAGATTTTGACTATTTAGGTGGTTCCCTAAAGCAGGCTTCCAAACTTCTTGAAATTCAAACAGTACTAAGAAAACTATCATATACATGTATATTAGGGGATTTCAGTTGTCAAAGTCACTGAAATTCACTCTTAAATGAATAAAATGAAACTTATTTTAAATCGAGCAATTATGAAGAGTCATTAATGGGCCTGTAGCATTCAATAGCTGAGCTAACCCAATCTAAAATAAACCTTTCTTTGAATAGTCACATCTTCTTTGTCTATATTAAGAAAATTATTATGCAGACCGCTGAGATAGAGACATAAATGACACTTTATTCTGAAATAATTAAGGCAAAGAATTAATTAAATCTCCAGTGAATGAATGATATGGGTTGCTTGAATATTGAATATAAAATGAAAATTATTTATCCTCTAATGTTCTGGAAAGGACTAGTCCTGATGGCAAAGGATGATATGGAGGGGACAATTAGTAACCATGGCGAAAGGGAACATTCCTGCTAAATACATGCTAAAAATTTACACTTACTCTAGAACACCACGGATTTCAGTGGGCTTTGAATCAAGCACTGGTCCTGAACAGATGATTCAAGTCTGCACAAAGACTTCCATAATGGATGTTCTCACTGGGAGTCAATGGGGTGGGGGGATCAGTTTGTTGTGGTATAAATAGGAAATATTCAGTGGTTTTGTTGTTTTGTTTGAAATTTAGGGCAGAACTACAAAATAGATGAGAACTGTTTTTCTAGAGGTATGGAAAGCTACATGGGACCTGGTGTGTATGATAAAATGTATGTAGTTCCAGGCCTGAACGGGGAAGAAAATATAAACAAACAAACCTGAAAGGATGGTAATAAGGACACCTAAGAATCTTATTACCAGTTAAGTTCTACCTTCTTCTGCTGAAGACTTTTTACTCTATAGTTGGCTGATGGAAATTTTAGCTCTTTACTTAAAAAAAAAATCCTGCAAGGATTCAAACACTGTAAAGGTACACATTTTGGACTCCAAATGAATAACGCTGTTGTATTTTTTTTCCCCCCTCACTTCAGGCTGAATTTTTGTAATCTGGACTTCCCAGTGGCACCAAAACCATAATTTAAAACATATCAAGGGGTTTTGAGGCTCAAAAATACTGTTCAGTTGCCATCTCTGTGTTTCCTGTTGTGTTTCTGATGGTTAATGAATATAGCAATCTAGTTGTGGCAATCTAAGGATCTATGTGTATAATTTATAAAAGCTGGTTGATATTAAGAAGCATTATTCTGAAAGCTGCTGTA
Organism: Podocnemis expansa; assembly: GCA_007922195.1. Classification (NCBI taxonomy): domain Eukaryota; kingdom Metazoa; phylum Chordata; order Testudines; family Podocnemididae; genus Podocnemis; species Podocnemis expansa. The sequence continues at coordinate 42,525,533 of ML681994.1, forward strand.
TCATTAAATTGCCTTTGTATGAGTAACCTCCATGTCTCACCAGCATGAAAACATCTTCCTAAGCCTGAAGACAACGAAGGAATGTGCAAGGAATTTTGCTCAGATTTGGAGAAGATACTTCCTTCCTCCAAACCAGGGGGGGAGTAAAGTTGAGAAAGTAGAAAATCATCAATAGAAAAAACATAGACATCCAGATACGAGAAGGGTTGGAGTGCTTTAAATTCAGGAACATGAAACAATGGGCAGGAAAGCAGAAAGTCACTGGAGCAGAGTAATAATTTTCTTGCAGGTAACATAACTCAGTATGCAGTAGCCTCATGTGGCAGGGCACCATACCTACTTTCTTTAAGTGATTTGTCCCCTTGTCAGGAGATCAATGAATGGATGTTGCATTTAAAGATATTTGTTGTGTTCTATTTGTTCCATATGCTCCTGGGCTTTATATGTTTAAGGAAAAGAGCAATTAGGTTAGATTTTGGGCAAAATGTGGTTTTGTGTTAAATGCTTTACAATTCCTGCACACTTCTGGAATCGTTTAAACTATTAACACTGGGGTAAAGTTTTGGGAGATGGTATCCTTAAGTGACTGGGGAATCTGAAAGATCACCAATATGCCCGGGTAACCAGGCATCTAGGCATTGGGCTCCAGGTCTTGGGGAAAGGGTGCAATTCAAGAGGGTGCCTAAAGACACTATTGAGATACTGGTTGGACTCCACTGAAGCTCTGGAGGTTTAAGACACTCAGGAATGCATTGGATGAGTCCCTTCACAGCAGTCTGGTTGTGGTCATCAGGATATACTGAGCTGGTTCTGTAACACCAGCCAAATGCCTTGCTACTATATCCCTTCAACTAGCTGTCTGATTTGGGTAGAGCTAAATTACTTTCCTCGAATTTTATAGACAGAACTAAGAGATACCATAATAGAAGATCTGGACAAAGCCTCAGTGTTTTGAGGAAGAGCAGAAATGAATCAAAGATGATATCAAGGTTCTTGACTGTACGACAGAGAGATTAGTAGTGCTGTCAACACAGAACTCAAGTCATGTTAACTAATATCTGTGAATCTTTCAAGTGAAAGTGAACTCTCTTCCTCTGAATGGATCTCAGAGTGATTTATGGTTTCATTCAGAGTCAAGAAAAAATGTGTATTTTGCCTGGATGGCTTTAACTTGAAAATAGACAAATGTTGGCAACTGTGTCTAATGTGCCTTAAGTTTATTTGAGCTCCAAACTGAAAGTGAAGGGTAAGAGTTCAAAACAGAATGGGGCAAAGGGACATTGGAGCCAACTGAACATCCAGTCTCCCCATCAGAGTTTCATACAAATGTTACAACTAATGTTATCTCTCTCCTGAAGGGCAATGGCTAGAGGTTATTAATGATGCATATGTTCAGCCAGGATAATTCTGACTATCTAAAATTTCTGTCTAATAAAGATGTCAAATTATTACCACAGGAGTGACAATGCAGATTAAGATATAATAGTAGCGTGAAAAAGCCTATGCTAATAGTTGATTTATCCTCTGAGTATACCTAGTGTCAATTACTTGCTTTTAGCTCTGAGCAGAGCTAGACTGACCAGTGTTTTGTGTAGTTAATATCAACTTTTGCTTCTTATTTCAATCAACCTGACACTTAAATACATTTCAAATACTGTGGCTGCAGGACCGGCTCAAGGGGTTGTGGCACCCTGAGCCAGCTTTTGCTTTTGCACAGGGGAGGGGAAGGGGGCGTTGAACTCGGCCTCCACTCTGGGCCAGCTCGTCCCGCCTCCAGGATGGGGAACAGTTAGCCCAGGGGCAGAGCAGGCAAGTCCAAAGTGTTTCAGAAAACTGACCTTACACAAGCCAACAAAAACTTCTAAAGCAGAGTGGCAGAGAATGGCCTGAGTCCTATATAACAGATATGGCAATGCCAGAAAATTCCTTATTATGATCTTAGTATATTACCTTGAATCAGGGGCATCGCTGGGGCGGGGAGGGACCCGGGGCATGGGCCCAGCCCCTGCCCTCAGCTGGAAGGCCACGCCCCCAGCTGGAAGGCCATGCCCCCTGGCCAGGGATAGGCCCAGGGGGAAGCTGCGCCGCTGCGGGCAGCTAGGCCGCGGCACGGCCCGGCCCAGCCCAGCCCGGCTCAGCCCAGCCCGAAGCGGCCACTGGAGGCTGGGCCCGCGTACACAGCCCGGGATCCCTGGCCGGGGACAGGGCCGCCGTGGCTGCCGGTGGCCAGGCCCCTGATCCCCAGCAGGGGATGGGGCCACTGTGGGCGGCTAGCCGGGCCCTGGATCCCCGGCCAGGGATGGGGCTGCTGCGGCCGCAGGCAGCCAGCCAGGCCCCAGATCCCTGGCCGGGGATCCGGGGCCTGGCTGCTGGTGGCTGCGGCAGCCCTGTCCCAGGCTGCGGCCGCGGGCCTGGGCTCCAGCGGCCGCTTCTGGCCCGGCCCTGCTGCAGCCTAGCTGGCCGCAGCAGCACCGCCTCCCCCTGGCCCTATCCCTAGCCAGGGGCAGGGCCTGCTGGAGGGCCAGCCAGGCCCCAGATCCCCGGCCGTGGACGGGGCCGCCACAGCTACAGCCGGCTGGGGATCGGGCCCCAGATCCCTGGCCCGATTGGGCTGGAGATCCAGGGCACTGGCGTTGGGACTTGGGGCACGTGCCCTGGGGTGCCCAACACCAGTGATGCTACTGCCTTGAATGCTGGGTTTTCATTGAGGTGTATAGCTTTACATCAGAAAAAGTGCTTTTCTAGCTGTATAACTTTAAAATTTCTCTGTGGGTGTGTCTCTGTGTGCATAAAATGTGGTTAAAAAGTATGGTTAAAAAGCATGTCAGGGTTCTGAAATGTCTGGACACAGGTTGTTACTTACACGGGAAAGAGAAAAATAAATATCATGCATGCATAGTTGCCAAAAGTACATACAGATGAAAACCAAAATACCGAATCCTGAGTGACTCCATAGAGAAGTTCCAAAGAGGTAACCATGTTAATTAGTTGCATAGAGAAGGGATGCAATGCTCAGTTTATTCTGGCTGAAACCCATTATAAAACAGGAAAAAATGTTATCGGCCTTCTTCCTCTTTGACTTTTATGATGCTGCCAGTTACTAATCATCCCACCAACTGCTGCTATGCTTGAGTCAGCCATGATTACCAGTATCTCTCTATTCCTAATGCTACAAGTAGTAGCATTAAGTCTGTGTCTGTAACACCCTGTTTTTCCTGGAGACATGCTTTATATGCTGATGCTAGACTCAGTGCTATTGCACGTTATATTCTGACTGCCTCTGCCACCAGTGAGATGTAGAAGAACATAAATGGTTGACCTGATCTTCCATTAGGAAAATTTGCAGTTTGACCTCATGGCTTGTATTCCAGATACCCATATAACATGGAATGGGTCCTCCTGAAGTTAAGGAACATCATTAAGATATGAGGTGGTAGTGGGGTGATGAAACAGCAGTAAACCAAAGGGTATAATGGTAATGAAGACCTGTGTATGTCTCTGTTGGGATACTGATCAAAGCTGGAGAAATAGAGAATGGGTCCCTGCACATGAATTATTTTGCAAAGATAACAACAATATCTAGCAATCCTTGATTGATGAAGGATTCCTTAAGCTGGAAAAGCATCATGAAAATTCAGAAAATATTCTGTTCTCATGCACTCATTCCTTGCTTTTTTGATACTGTTGCTATTCTTTGTCTCTTTCCTAAAACAGATCATGCTCTATAGCAGCTGTTCTCACCCACTGTGCTGGGACACTTTACTGTGTTATCACACAGTGGTAAGTCTGCTGCTTCGAGCTGGAGCTGGGGAGCAGCTGGATTCAGCCTGGCAGGTGGCATGGTCTGGTGTGTCCTGTACAGTTGTGCATGTCACCCAGTATGTCACAACCTGCAAAACATGGAGACCCGTTGTTCTACAGATAAATGGAAATGAATGGCTGAAAGGAATCTTGTGAGGTCATCTAATTTAGTCCTCTGCAAAGTGGCAGTACTAGACAATACCCAAACCACCCCAATAGGTCTTAAGTCATCTCTGTTCCAGTTATATAGATTCTACAGCCTCTTTTGGAAACCTATTCCAGAAATTAGCTATCTTTTTAGTTAGAATGCTTTTCCTAATGTCAATCCTAAATCTTTTGTTTCAGTGGATATAGGAAACAACTGATCACCATTGTCTGTAACAGCCCTCAAAATATTTGAAGACTATTATCAGGTCTCCAGTCAATCTTCTTTTCTCAAGACTAAACATGCCCTTTTTTTTTAATCTTTCCTCATAGGTCAAGTTTTCTAAAGCTTTTTATCATTTTTGTTGCCCTCCTTTGAAGTCTCTCCAATCCGTCCACATCTTTCTTTAGGAACTGGATGCAGAACTCCTGCTGACGCCTCATTAGTGCCAGGCAAAGCAAAAAAAAAAAAAAAAAAAAAAAAAAAGATACTTTGAAGATAGGGAACTTACAGAATGGGAGGAAAACAAATGCTGGGAAGTGTAGGTAATAGAAGCATGTCAGACTGTTACAGCTAATCAATCTCTCAACCAGTTTTGATCTACCTAACCACAAATTTAATCTAGAGCATATTTCCCTAATTTGGTTATGAGAATGTCACAATGTTAAAGCTTTTCTGCAGTGTCCAAAAAGTGGATCTCCTGTGTGGAGTGTTCCAGGCTCAATTTGATTGTGGAGTGGAAATTGTTGAAATCTCTGTGGAAATTTTCAAGAGCATCCCTGCCTTGGTTCCAAATGATGAAGATGTCATCAATGTAGCGTATGTAAAGAAGAGGTGCTTTGGGATGAGACTTGAGGAAACATTGTTCTAAGCTGCCAATAAAAATGTTAGCATATTATGGGGCCATGCGGGTACTCATAGCAGTGCCACTGACTTGGAGGTGTAAATTGTCCTTAAATCTGAAATGGTTGTGGATAAACACAAAGTCCATTCACAAGCTGTGACTAGTCACCACATACAAGCCTCAAGTCAGACCTCTGCAACAGATCATTAAGGACATCCTGCCTATTTTAAAAGGTGACCCTTCACTCTCTCTAGCCTTGGGAGACAGACTTCTTATCACCTACAGACAACCCTCAAACCTTAAACAGATACTCACCAGCAACTACAGACCTAACAACAGAAACATTAAAGTAGGCGCATATCCCTGCAACAAGCCACGCTGCTGACTTTGTCCACATACCTGCACTAAAGACGCCATCATAGGACCTAATGAAGCCAGCTACTCCATCAAAGGGCCTTCACCTGCTCATCCACTAATGTGATTTATGACATCATGTGCTGGAAATGCCCCCACACCTTATACATTGGACAAACAGGACAGCCCCTACACAGAAGAATAAATGCATACAAAACTGACATCAGAAATCACAAAACACATTAAAAAAACAGTTGCTGAGCACTTTCATCTTCCTAATCACTCCATTGATGATTTGTTAACAATGGTCCTCAAGAAAATCAATGGGACATTAAGACTTCAAAGAGAAACAGCAGAAATTCAAATAATATGCGGATTAGATTGTGTGGAAGCAGGGCTGAATCATGACTATGGATTCTTTACTGCCTTCCAGTCACTGGTCCCCTGTACAGCCATTAGGTCTCTTAAAGAAATAAGTTTTCTGACCCAAAAGGGTCAGCCACATCACCCAGAACAATGTAGGCTTGCATCTTACCCAAAATACCACACTGACAGCCAATCCTCTAGTAACTAAAGCTAAAGGTTTAACATAAAAAGAAAAAGAAACAAAATGAGAGCTGTTATAGGGTCAAAGTGGATCACATCGATACAAATGATTTAGAGTCCACTGAAGATAAGTCCTTGAGGAATGTGGTGTTTGCAGGTCTTAGGCATACATCCAATACCTAGATGGGTTTAAGTCCTTGTTTCACAGCTTCGGTTGGTAGAAGTCCAGTTTTAAGGAATGAAGCCCAAATAGTCTGGGTGTAGAATTGGTTCTAATTTTCCCCTGAGAATTAGCAGGGTGGTTTCCAGGCCAGTGATGGCTGGGATCTCAATATTGAGGCCCAAACTCCCTGAGTGGCTTGGACAGATGTGAAATAAAGGGATTGTGTTCCCACTTCCTTTTATAATTGTAGCAAGGTGGGCAGTCGCAGGTTATTCCTTCATGTGGGCTTTGACGACAGCTCCCAGGCACTTTCTTAAGTGGAGAATAGTGATGCATATTGTCCTTTGAAGTAAAACCTTCAGCTCCTGTGCAGCACAGTTCCAAAGGGACAGCTGTGTTAGTCTAGTAAAGCAAAAAAAAGGAAGCAGTCTTGTGGCACTGAAAGACTTACAGATTTATTTATCGCATGAGCTTTCATGGGAGAAAATCCCACTTCCTCAGATGCTTTGAAGAGGGGTAACTTGCAGAATGGGATGAAAATAAATGCCACAGGTAATTAGCTGCATTAACATTAACCCTTAACAGACAGTTTACACTGATACATCAAAGCTCCATTTAGATGTTAATGCTCCCTCTTGACCCCTTCAAATAGAACAATGGTAACAAATAGGGAAGCAGTTCATTCACCTTGCTAGCCTCTAACAGGATATATGTAAACATCAAGAAACCACTAGTGATACACATGCATATCAAAGCCCTAGCCTACTTGTAATGCTATAATTGCATTTTTCTATAATATGTCTTCAAAGATTAGATTTGGATCGCATTTTTACAAGATGACTTGGACTTCTCAGGCCCAGCATGACAGTCCTCTCTCCAAATGCTCATTTTTCAATGTGCAGTAATTTGCCATATATTTAATACCTAACTGCTCTGTAGATATTCTTTCAGGAGATGCTGGAAGTTTTGGCAGCTGGGAGAACAACAATGGGGAACACCAGAGAAGGTGTGGAGTCTTTTCGCACTAAAGAAGGTATAGAGGCCATATGGATTGCAGGATAAGTACAATAGCTGGATGTTTCTGCTAAGATGATCAGCAACCAAATTGATCTACAATCAACCACCAAAGCAGCTAGACAAATACATGAAGAAATTGGTTACTAATTAGAATCAAATCCTGAATATTTTACTTTCTGTTTTAAAATATGCACATTTTCTCCAAAGATTAATATAAATTTCACAGAGTGTCTAATTTCCTCTTGACAAGTGTACTCCACTGTGTCTGCAAATGGAGACCAAACAGACTGATTTCAAGTAGTTAGTTGAATCACTGTCCTTTGGCTGCATTTGTTCTGCAGACACCCTCTAATTTACCTCAGAATAGTACCTTGCTAGATCAAAAGTATGGCCTCACTTAGCTGAGTCTGTGAGAAATCCAGGTTTTTTCCAGCTGGAATTTATTTTGTGCTGAAAAGAGTAGTTGAGGGAGGGATGTACAAGGTGACCTTTATGCTTCCTGATCTTGATGCATCTGTTTCTTGACTACTTCCAACTTTACTATAAAGCCTGATTTTACTTTTGCTAGCAATAGCAAGGAGCCAATATTTAGCTATTTATATTTAGATATAAAAAGCTTGTCAATGAAGGGAATCCATCCAGAGCTCTGAGCACCTTTGACTTACATTGAAAAATGAGACAACACTTCCCAATGATAAACCATGATATAGGGAATAATGCCATCATTGTCACATATTCCCTGACCTGCCAGATTCCTCACAGGAATATGTGGTGGCTTCAGGGCCACTTCTTTGCTTTGTGGCACTACCATATCTCCTTATCCTGGTGTCAAAATGCCAGTGGACTAAACATCTTATTCTTAAAATCCACTGCTGTTGTATTGCAAAGTGGCTGAGAATCTGGACCTAAGCTCCCATTAAAGTAGTGGGAGCCTGCAACAAAATGGGAAGCACACTTCCTTCTGCTGCAAGATACTGGTAACAGGTTTTGGAATGTGTGCATAAAGATAGTGTCTTATATTTGTTGGCACATTCTGCTTCTTACTTCCACCCTTCACATAAGGGAGGTAAGACTGATTCACTGTGCAGAGGAATCTAAGCTCATGGGAGAAAGCCTTGGGACTTCCAAACATGGCATACGTCTTATTTTATTTTAATTTACTAGACTGGTAAATCCAAACCAATCCAAGGAAGGGTTAAGTATGGATTTTCAACAGGATGTGTTTGCTCTCCCTGCCCCCCTTCAGAATAGGATGAGAACCCTATCTACCCACAGAGCTATATGTCATGGTCTTGAAGAGAGGACAGATCCCTTTCAGCAAATACTGCACATAGGAACTGACATCACTTTTAGATCCATTGGTGCCATTATTCTTATGGTCATCATATTTGCTAAAATCTTTTAATGAACACTTACCATGAGCAATATTGTGTATTACCAACATGAGCTATACAAATGGTCTAACTTTTTTGATCAGTCAGTAGTGCACCTTTTTAAAATCAATAAAGAAATATTTATATCAAAAAGCTTAGATTAATTTACATTGGTTCTGTAAGCATTCAGAGTGAGCAGCCAGAGTGTAATATGTTGCAATATACATGATACACAGTTTTATGTTTTTACAATTACAGTTTAATGGTCCAACACCTTTTATACCTCAACCAGCAGATTTTTTCTATTTCATGAAGTACTCTCTGACTAGCACCATATATATTTGGCCTGCCTTATATTAACATTTAATTATTTTTGTGCCAGTTGACCTCAACAGTGAGATGCTGTAAGCTGTGGGATGTTAATAGGAAGCAGGAACTGAGCACACTCATGCTGTCTGACCTATTCAAATGAAGAACTGATGCTTGCTTATTGCTTGGCAGTAATAGTGTGAGCACTCTCACTGCTTCGGGCAACCTCAGGGAATCTTGTAAATTATGGAAAATAGATTTCTTTAAACAAACTTGATATTGTTCTTTGACAAGATTACAAGTCTAGCTGATAAAGGTAACTGTTGGTGGTGTAATACAATTGGACTTCTGTAAAACATTTGACAACATTGTAACAACCTATCTGGCACTTATTAAATTAATTAGAGGCTGAATATCTGACAGATCTCAAACCATAACAATCTGGGGAGCAGTCCTCAGCTCAATGATATTCAATATTTTTATCAATGGCCTGGAAGAAAATATACATCATGGGTATGATAAAGCTGAAAATTACAAGATTGGTGGAATGGTCATTTAGATAAAGAATACTTACTAAGAGGGGAAATAAAAGAAATACATAAGAAATCATTTTCTCCAGAATCTTGACTAAGTAGAGCTGATATAGGCTGGAAGTCTCTAGCATAGGATTTAGGAAGGGTGTAATATCAGAGAAATACGATATTTGCATGTTACTGGCATAAACACTGTAGAGATGGAGCAGCTGATCATGGGAGTGATAAGAAAGGGAGGCAGAAGAGAACAACTGAAGCAGATCTACTGTAGTGGTGCTTTTCTTCCATAGTCAACATGTGGTAGTTTAATGATAATGTCAATAAAACAGAATGAAGCAAGGACAAAGATGTTGGTGAAATTTGTGGATCAAGGGACAAAGAGACATTTGACCATAAAACAAAGTTAATTATATTTTTCTCTTTAAAATAAAGACTATAGTAAACCCATCAAAGAATTCAAAGAAGAAAGAACTCAAGCATCAGATATTTGATTAAAAGTGAAACTATGACAAAATGGTAGCTACTGCGTAATCTAATAGTTAAAAATGTTGAGGGTCTTCTCCAAGTTTTGCCAAAAGATGATCAATTTCACAGCAGCTCCCATTGACAGTCTACAACAATTGGCCCAGCAGTCTTGAGCACTTTTCATAGAGCTCTTCTCTGTAATAGTATTTTTTCTTATACAGACTGTCAAGCTGTCTTAAATATTTTCATTTCATTAATATTTAGATTACACTAGTTTGACAAAATCCAAACATCTTGTAGAAAAAAATGTCTGGTATTCATCTGGCATTGCAAATCATAGAATTACTGCTCTAGAAGATTATGTATATTTCAATATTAAATCCACCAAGTGACACAAGTCTTACATGCTTCCTTTTCAAACATTTCCATTAAAGGAAATATGTAACATCTTCTACACAGTCCAGTGCAAGTGGAAATTTGAGAATCATTTTCCACTTCTCATAACTTATAGCAGGTTCACATACTTTTGTTTAAAAAAAACATGCACCATTCAAACCCAGATTAGTTCTGTATTTGTAACGATTTTAAATATCAAGAGACTTGTCCTATATAAGATATTCACTTATTCAGTAGCACTCTAAAGCAAATACTAAAGTTCCATTGAAATCACTGGTTAAGTTCACATGCTTAAGTGAATACATTTAACTAGATTTAATTTAATGTGCTCCCTTAAATTAAATAAAGTCAATGGGTAACATTAGATATATGTCGAAGGACTTTGCTCACTGTTACTTATGTTAAAAAAATTTAAAAGATTCAATTTTAAGAATGTATGGCACATTTCCCTACTAATTCTTACAACTAAGTCTGTTTTTCTTGTTAGAAAATATTTTATACTCTAAGCTGCATTATCATGTATGCAGTAGTTCACACACTAATTTCTTTATGTTGACATAAAAATAAAGAATTCAGATGGGTGAATTGTTCTGGTATTTTGAATGAAAGGGCTAGGAGGTGCCTATCTAGCAATGTGCACACACAATAACTGAGTTTACACATGTAGTCATGGTACTGTAATTGCCTGTGTCATAGTAGGAGAACAAATGCATATCCATGTTAGGCTTGCCTTCTTACTAACATATAAAATGTCATTAAAAGTTAGCTTGCAACGTGGTCTTATACTAGTTTGGTTACAGACAAAAAAACAGGGGTTATGTCCCTGGATGCTTTCTTAGCTATAGCTAGTTTAATGTCCCTTCAAAATAATGTAGTCATCACAGGTCTGTAGCGCAAATTCTGTGGACTATGTAAATGGATGGTTTCTGTGAATCAAACACAATGTGTTTTTCTCAGATCTGGTTTAGCTCTAGCAAGAATAGCTTCTCTCATACCATGCTATATATTTCATTTTCAGGATGCCCTGGACACATAGAGTTTCAAAGCCACCTAAAAGGATTTGGCTGCAATTGCCAGTGGACCAGATCCAACAGGAAAATAGCAAAAAATCCTTTATATGATTTTGAAGATTTCACTCCTGAGGAGAGCGGGCAGAGTAAAATATAAATAATGATTAAACAAGGTTTAAAAAAAAAAGAGTTATTTTTTACAAACTTTTTTAAAGTTTGAATTAATTTATATTTTGTGTGATGTTTCAAGACTTTTTTTTTATTTAAATTATAAAACACTTTGCCCTTCATTAAACTAGGAACATAGGAATGGCCATACAGCACCATCAATCTGGCCTATGTTCCAACACTAGTTAATGTCAGATGCTTCAGAGGGAATGAAGAGAACAGGGACAAATATCAAATAATCCATCCTCTGCTGTCTGGGCCCAGCTTCAGGGAGTCAGAGGTAGTCACTGGCTATTAGCTAAGTAAATCAGTAATTTGTAAATTATAATTATATACTCTTTTAAGTGGATGAATTGTCACCCAGTGCCAGCCCTAATTTTGTTCCACAAACCCAGTTTTGAATCATTGCAGAGAGCCAGAACAAAACAATCTAATCCTATTAAGTTTTTATTATATTTGCTATTTTGAACTTCTACCTGTTTCTTTCAAAATGTCCTGCAGGGCTAGAACTTCACACGTGTCAGATTCTAGCCATTTTTTACCACAAAGAAATGCTGAGCCTTGTAAAAGTGACTTTGTGGTAGAAATACCAATAATGGACAAACCTGAGAAGAGTCAAAGGGGTAGATCAAGTCTGGATCATATTAAATGTTTGTCTAAAGCTAGTCCAATCCCTCTGAAGTTTTATAATTTGAAATGTTGTGAGAATCATCTCTACTTCGTGCTTCTTAAATTACAGACTATAACCAGGAAGTAATTAAATAAGGGCCTCCTCTGGTTACTTCAGCAGTCTTTAGATTAGCCCCTGTAAAAAGATGGGGATCTCTGAAATGGAAAGAAGGAAAGAAAAAATGATAAGGTACACACAAAAAAAAATACTACAGAGCTATACTTGATTTAGATTAGGTACAACATACATAATGGGATGAATGCTTTGTATAATTGTATTGCAAATTACAGGACAATTTAAGTATGAAACAATTTCTAAATAGAATCTTTCTTAGGGTATGTTCACACACACTTCTTATTTCGAAACAACAGAGGTTGTTTCGCAATAAGAACTGCCATGGCCACATGATGCACGGCCATTTCGAAACAATCAAAGCCGCCATTGTTTCGGAATGGCTAAAACCTCGTTTGGTTTCAAAACAGGGTTGTTTCGAAACCAGTGGTTTCGAAACAGCCCTGTGCGGACCTGTTGTTTCAGAACAAAGTGTTCCGAAACAACATTTGACCTTCATCCCAGGGTGCTAAGCACCCTGGGAGGAAGGGCTGCCCCCTCAGCACCCTGGCCAGGGAACCCTCAGCACCCTGGCCAGGGTGCTGAGGGGCGTCCGCTGGCTGGCGGAGTGGACAGCAGGCCCCCGTGGGGTGCAGCAGTAGCGGGGGTGCCGGGGGATTCTGGGAGCTGGTGCTCACTCCAGCCCTGCAGCAGCGGGCTCCAGCGGGCGCCTGGGATCCCACCACCAGGTTTGGGGGCAGCCAGGGCTTTAAAGCCCCCGGGGTGAGGCGCCTGGCTGCGCCTCACCTGGCGGGTGCAGCAGAGCCGGGTGCTGCACCCCACAGGTGCCTGCAGCCCTGTGCAGGCACCTGTGGGCTGAGGCATAGCCCCGCACTGCACCCCGCAGGTGCCTGCAGTCCCCTGCAGACACCCACCCGGTGAGGCGTGGCCCCGTGCCTCACCCGGGGGTTGCCTGCAGCCCTCTGCAGGCACCCGTGGGGTGCAGCGCCCCTCTACGCTGCACCCTGCGGGTGCCTGCAATCCCCTCCCCAAGTGAAATAGCATGTCCACGCTGTGGACATGCTATTTCACTCCCTTATTTCGAGGACACTGTTTTGTCCTTCGAAATAAGGTGTTTCGAAATAAAGAGTTATTTCGAAACAAACCCTCCCTGTGTGAACATAGCCTTAGTCAAGACACTGAGGACAAAAATAGAAGAAGTAACTCTAAGATAAAATGGGTTCCTCCCTTCCAAAGAGCTACCAGACATGCTATAGAAATCTATCTGGATAGTGAAAATATGTAGAAATGATGCCATTAATCTGAACTGCATTGCAACAAGTATGCGTGCTCACATTCCCAGCAATACATGTCAGTTTTAAGGACATCAGATGTAGATTGTTTATTTTGTTTTCCAGAAGTGAAAGCTAAATCTCTCTGGTTCCCATGTCTAAATGTCATTCTCTTTCCTTAGAGATAAGTACAAGCATTTATCTCATCTATTTTCTTTTTCGTTCTTTCTTTCTTAGAGAGAATAAGCTTATTGTAAGTTACAGAGGAACACCTACCAAAGTACCAATGTTCCAAAACAAGTGTTGGATGAAGTGGGATTTTCTCCCATGAAAGCTCATGCAATAAATAAATTTGTTAGTCTTTAAATGCCACGGGACTCCTTGTTTGTTTTTCCAAAATATGGGGTGTGCTTTATTTTTATGAGTTTTTCTTGATATAGCCTTCAAGAATTTCCTGCTTTATTTCTACCTCAATTAATGGGCTAAAAAAAGAGCAATCTGACTAGAGAAGTTCAGGTTTGTGGCAATATGTGTTTATGTGGGTGGCAAGCACAGGCTCAGCAGGTGTGACAGAACAGAGCTGGTATATAATAATGTTATCAGTGTTGTAGGCACTGCTATATGTTAATAAACTAGTTATTAAAACACTATAACTTAAATGGTTGTTACAAGACTTTCCTTTGGTAATGTGCTTTGTTCTAATTTAATAGAGGTAATTAAAAGAAAAAATAGGAAGCAACACACAGATTTTCTGGTTACAAACATCTACAGTAGATACCCACTAGAAACATCATGGGGCCCCAGCTGTTAGCTTCGGAGATCCTGTCAGTTGTCTTCAGCATGCTGTAAACCTTGTTTTGCAATGTTGATCAAACCTGTTAGTGTTTTGATTCCTCAAAAGGGGATGCATTTTCAACAGCTGTTTGTTTATGGGGACAGGCAGAGTCTCGTACACATAGAGACAGTCTGTGCAGAGAATCTGAAGGAGTCCAGGTATAGTTCAATGGTGGGTTGTCGTCCCCCCCCCCCCGATTTAATGGAGGAGGGTGAAATTGTATGATAAATGCATGGTCAGGAAGCTCGTTCAAGACAAAAGGGGAAGAGGAATCTACTTGATTGCAAATATGTTTGAACAAACTATTGTTTTCAAAATGAAGGCTTCTCATGGCTGAGAACACCTACATCATTAGATTCCAGGATTTGTGATGCTTGTGAATTAAGGAAAAATCTGGTAGGATTTAGTGACTGGAATGTCTGGGCTGTGCAAATATATATTACCCTGTCTATTTGCACCCATTATTCCAGTCCTAGAGTTACCTAACTGGTAAACTTTTCCTGGAAAGGCCTCAATACATTCCTTCTTCAGGTGGAATCTTCTCAGATTCCAGGAAGAAATCAGCAATATCTTACTGATGCCGATCTGCTCCTCCAGACGTCTCTTTTACTCCTCCCATCCAAGTCTCATGTTTCACCTTACCACTGAGTCCTTTCAGTTGGTCTGGCAAATGGCACTTATCTTGACAGAAAATATCCAGCATCTCTGAGGATTACACCTCCAACATGCACAGTCCTCCAGCTTCCCTACTTGATCTTATTTCTCCTTAGTAGTGAAATATTTTTTAAGTTCACATCTGAACTCTTTCTAATTTGTCAATGCTTTTGAAAATGTGGTAGAAAATAACTACATGAATGGGTAAACCACAGCTGAGTAGATAAGAATACAATTTAAAAATACACAAAATTGTGGGTTTTTTGGAGGACAGAAAATTTCATATACTTCAATTTGAAATTGCTGTATGATTGTTCAACTTCTATATTTTTCTGAGCCTAACTTCTTGTATAAAATCCTAGTCAAATGTGACACTATCAGATATCAATATGCTTATGTCCACTGTGAATATTTAATGCAGCTCTAGTTATTCTTTAATTTTTGCAATGTCTGGTATTTGCGGTTGGGAAATTAGAGTCACTGATAGAGAACCAGTAATAGCTATGTCTTCTATCTTTATACCAAGTGCTTTAAACCATTTTGTGGCTCTAAACTTTTGAAAACAACAGTTAGCTGATCTGAAAAATGGATCTGATGAAAAGCTAATGCTTTATGATGACAGGAAAGGACAGACATGTTTGCTGCCTTGATATTAGCAGTCTATTAGATTTATCTGTTAGTCTTAAAGTGCCACACGACTCCTTGGTTTTTTGGGGGGGGGGGGGGTTTGGGTTTTTTTTTTGTTTGTTTGTTTGGTTGGTTGGTTGGTTTTTTGCTGGAGTAGACTAACACGGCTATCCCTTTGGAAACTGACAGTAAACTGTGACAAGGGTATAGGATTCAAAGTACCAGCAATTCAAGTAATATTTAAATTTACATTGATACAGTAACTGCCAGCAGCTTTTCTTTGGACATAATTCTTGTACTACTCACAAATTCAATATCAACAAGTTTCTTAACAGATATTCTTGGACTATCTCATATTTGATATGAGATTTTTTTGAACATTGTTGGGAAGGTGAGTGGTGGGAGTAAGCAAGAAGAGAGAATGTATCCATAAAAAGATTACCTCATACTGCTTTAAAAAGAACTACTAAGCAACTGCTTGATATTCTCTCTCTTTCTCAAACTTGGCAACTTCACAGAAATTCACACCCAAAGTGAATAATCTATTCAGGCCTATACATTTGCTTTGCCTGTGGTGCATTTCTGCAGGGCTTTTCCTTTCTTAGCATGGACTGTAGGTGAACTGTGGCAAACATTCTAAGCTCTTGAGTTAAGAACCAATAAAATCTTTTATTGCCTCCTGTTAAAATGAGCATTCTCAAAAATAGCACAGTTTAGGCACTGTATTATTATTATTATTATAAATAATAATAGTAAGAACAAGGATTTTAATTAAAAAAAGATCAGTTTTTATACTAAAAGTAGCACCAGAAATACCAGCAACATTGCTCCATTCTAAAGATTCTTCTTATAGGAAATATTACTTCATGTTTTGAACTGGAGTACATGAAAATAATTTTATCACTAAAATGTAGACAGCTATACTCAAATATATAAATTCACAGTGCAATTATGTTATTATCCAAGAGAAGGGTGATCTGTTTGTTTATTAGATAGATGTAGAGTATTAAGCAAATACTAAGGATCTCAGTGGGCTTGAAATAGCTCTTAAGAGTGTTAGGTGAAATGAATTCAAGGTTATATCACCTTTTGTGCTTAAAGATCTTTTGCTGTATTCCCATAACAAATACATCCATTTGCTGTTACTGTCTTCTTTGTCTCAGATAAAAATATAACACTGTCAATGAAAATACAAAAAGTGTGATGTCTCAGACAAGAACAAAATGAAAAAGGGGTGGAGGAAAACACAGGGGAGGAAAAGAAGAAACAGTAAATGGAAACATACATAAAATTGCATAAAACCTTTGGAAAATGGATTCTGCATTTTACAAGAACTGGTCTAAAACATATCCATTCAGTAGAGAATACAGTACATAGCTCTTAATAAGCTTGTAGTACTACCTATGCTAGCTGAAGCTTTTCCCGTTTAATACTGAAGCTATGGCAAAGCAATTTGCTTTGTGGAATAAAAAGGAATCAGGAGGACACAGACTCAGAAATCCAATTTCATCTCCAGACATTCACAGCACTATATGCCTTCCATTTTAATGACTGACAGATTCTATTTGCCCTTCACTGACATCACAAAAGAGACTAAATTCCCTGCATATTGAATAATGATTAAGATTAAAAAAGCAGTGCAGCCTTTTTTTTTTTTTTTTTTGTTATTTGGCTTGGTTTGGTTGTACCATGCTGGTAACAGATAAACATAAATATTTATACTTCCCATTAATATAGATAAAATATGATTGACAGTTTAGTCAATTTGATCCATGCTTATACTGATATGAATGCAGTCCACTGATCCATCATCCCTTCCTGCTACAGTGTATTCAATCAGTCAAGTGTGCATTGACTATTCACTGCTAGAAAGTAAAATGCCTTGAATATGGAGACAAAGATGTATCTAAACCTCCCATCAACTTCTATATCAATGCATAAAATATTCTAAAAAGAAACATTTTTCATTTTTGCCTTAATTTCAGAGAGGACCGAAGTATGCTACTTGCTATTCTGGCATAACTTTGCCTTCAGTGGAGTTATTTCAGTGCTACATGGGTGTGAAAGGCCAGAATTTGCCTGTACCTTGGCTGTCCTTTCTCAGGATTATGATGAGGCAAAACCCTTCTCTGTGTTAGTCTAGCCTTTTATTGAAAATGCAGTAATATTTCACTGCTTCATTGCCAAAACGAGGAATATTTTACAACTTCAAAATGTGCCATTGCAGCACGTCAATAGTAGGGGCTATGTTCTTAAAACATCTAAACTAGTATGTATGTATTGTCATGCTAGGCCTGGGAAGGCCAAGTCATCCCATAAAATACATGACCCAAATCTAACCTTTAAAGACACATTATAGGAAAATACAATGGTAGTGTTCCAAGTAGGCTAGGGCTTTGATATGCATGTGTACCAATACTGGTTTCTGAATGAAATTTACATATATCCTTTTAGAAAATAGCAAGAAATGAACTGCTTCCCTGTGTGTCACTATTGTTCTATTGGAAGGTGTTAAAAGGGAACATTAACTTCTAGATCAGGGATCTCAAACACGCGGCCCATAGGCCGCATGCGGCCCCTAAAGCTATTTCTTGTGGCCTGCAATGACTCGATTGTTATCAATATTTGCCATATCATTGTATGGAAAGGTTTCAGTGGTGCGGCCCTCGGCCTACTGTACTAATCGTCATGCGTCCCACTGCTAGTTCACGTGCGGTCCTCATGGTGATTTGAGTTTGAGAGCCCTGATCTAGATGGACATTTGATGTACTCATGTAAACTGTCCATTCTTCTTTGAGCGCTGCCTGCATACATTCAATAATAGATGTATCCGTGCCACAGCACACGATTGGTTGGAAACATTTTTGCCCTAGCCTGTCAGAAGAGGGCTGGCAGCCACCGCCCCCTGGCCACCCCATGTCTATATATGTGGCCGCTGCCATTCAGTTCCATTTTTTCCGCCCTCAGTGATGATTCTCAGAACAGCCTGCTCCTTGCAACTGCGCAAGTAGCCTGTCTACATTTTGTATGAGCTGCCTGTTCAACTGGGAAGACCTTTTCATGGACGTTGTTCCACAGAAGAGTACCACTTCCAGCAAGCGCGCAACCTCAGAACATCGCTCTCTCTCACTGCCTGCCATGCCAGGGTTTAAGACTTGTGCGGCCTGTGACAAGGCCTTCCTGTGGGACGACCCCCACAAGAAGTGCCTCCGGTGCCTAGGCAAAGCCCATTTGGTCACTGCTTGCTCTATCTGTCAGTCCTTTAAACCATAGACCATCAAAGACAGAGAACAGAGGGGTCATGCGCTGGCCTCAAGGTAAGTGCAGCAGCCTCCCCCCAAAGCTTAGGCACCACGTCCCAGTTCAGCACCAGAGCCCTCCCAGAGCGTGCAAGAAGACCAGCTCGGTATTGGTGTTGGTACTGAAGCGTCGGCACCATTCTTGGTCCCCCACCCAAGGGTCACCATGGGACCAGCAGGAGTCAGTGCCAGTCCTTACTATGCCAGAGGCCTTTGAGGCAGCTAAGACAATTCTTTTCCTGCCCATGCCTCCCTCCTTGATGCCCCCAAGAAAAAGAGGTAAACTTGTCCTCACTTCGGGATCAAAAGCAGCACTGGACACCATCACCGATCTCTGTGCCGAGTTCCCCGGCACAGGAGCCACCCATGTGGGAGGGCCCTGGTACTGCCAAGTCCTCGCCTCAGCGCCTTATTTCTTTGCCTTCGCCAGAACTGCAGACGCAGTCCTGGGAGGCTTCCTGGTCACCAAGCCCAGAGTAGGGCATCTCAAAGGAAGTAAACAACTCCATACATGGCCTCTGGTACCAACCCCCTATAGGTACCAGCCACACAAATGGTCCCCCCAAGAGACTCCAATGAGCCCTCACGGTACCATTTCACCCAGCTCAGCACCAGCCCCTCTGGCTGCGGACAGGGCCCTGCACCCCATGCCCCACTCTTACACTGGGGATCTCACAGCACATTTTGACCTTCTTCACTGTGTTTGGCTTATGGGCAGTTGGAGGCTCAATCCTCCATGGGGCTGACCAACATCTTATTTGGCCCCATGTTTACCTCTGCTGAGCCTATAACAATCCCCCTTCACCTGAGTGTGTGGGATCTTGCTGTGTCTCTCTGGCAAACTCCTGGGTCCATCGCCCCCATATCAGACACAGCAGGCCATCAACACCAGGTCTCTGGGAGAGAGTTTCCGTTCCTCGCCTACCACCTGACACTATCTCAGGGGGTGGTGGAAGCAGAGCTAGGCCCAGGGCAGGTTTCCCGTGATCCTCTCCCAGCATCAAGGGATGTGAGGGATTTGGATCTCTTGGGGCGGAAGGCCTACTCTTTCGCCACCTTCCCGTTGTGGGTAGCCAACAGTCAGGCCCTGGTAGCCTGATGCATAATGGACATGTGGGAGTCCATGAACAAGGTTAGACACCGACTCCCAGCAGAGAACAGGGGGGACTTTGACGCCTTCCTTGAGGAGGGCGGAACAGTGTCCCAAGACCTGCTGCTATCGGCTTGGGATGCCATTGACACAGCGTCCCACAGTTTGGCCTCAGCCGTGGCTGTTTGGAGGGTGGCCTGGCTCAGGGAGGCTAGGGTGCCCTCCTGCTCCCAGCAGGTCATACTCGACCTTCCTTTTGAAGGCGACTCTCTCTTACCTACCCTTCCCTGCCTCATAACAGAATGCACTGTCCCTACACCATACGAGGGGTTCTATGCGTGTGTTCTCTTTGTAAGACCAAATTCTCAGCACTCCCACACTCCCTGAACGATCACCTGGGATCCATTCACCAATAGTTTCTGATGCCTCCCTCCCCTTTCCCTGGGGGAGGATGCTTTCAGCCCCCATGGTGAGCTGGTAGGGAAGCAGACTCCTGATCTCAGGGTTGTGGTCTGAGCCCTGTGTTTGGCACTTTGTTTTCTATTGATATGCAAACTTCAGAACAGTCCCCTATGTGGTACCTCCTGGAGGGTTGGCCTTCTCTCCCTCTCGCAGATACTACCCACCCACGTGGTTCATGAAACCTGGGTACCGAGTGCCAACATTGTTTGTACCTTGGGTGATCCCCACCTGTTCTAAAACAATAATAATGATAATAATAAGGGAAACAAAACACTCCCTACTAATCGGCCTATCGCAGGGTTGGGTTCCATGCCCTCCCTTCATTTTCCCTTTTCTAGGACCCCTGGGTTCTGTCACCTCAAGCTCATGAGGTCTTGTCACCTTCATTATACCTGGCCTCAGGTTTCAAATCGAGGATTGACAAACCAGTACCTGATATTCCTTCTAGCAGGAAATCCCCTGGGCGTGTATGCTCTCTTTATCCTCTGTGCAGGGGTCTCATAGGTTGACAACCCTCCAACACAGTTCTACCCCTTCTCCCCTAGTCATATTGTCTCCAGACCCTCGTGCTAGCACACTTGAGGACCGCTCACTGCCATAGAACTGTTTGCCTGTTTTCCTTGACGGTCACTAGTAAACCCTTGACTGACGGCGACTTTTATCCCGGCTACGTGTTACCACAGCCAGTCGCTCATTCCTCCCCATCTCCCCTTTCCCCAGTTGGAGTTTCTGTATTTTTTCCTCCCTCTTTGTGGTTAACTTCCTGTACTCGAGGTATCCGTGGGGCCTGGGTCACCCTTTGCTTTCTTCTCACTCTGGTGTAATTAATGGAGGGAATAATCTATCTTCCACAAGACTCTACCACTTTTCAAGAGTCTTTCCCCCTAGAGCCAGCGATTCTCTCTCTCTCTCTCTCTCTCTTCCGGGTCACTTTTTGACACTTGCTATGTGAAATCACATATCCCTGTATGTGTCAAGGGGATTTGACCTTTGTTTATGGTCACCCTTCCTGCTCCCTTTTCTAGTTGCTGCATTTCTGGTTAAAAAAAAAAACAAAAGAAAAGAAAAAAGAGAGAAAGAGAGAAGGGGAGGGTGCATACCCTTACCCCTAATGTTTGTCTAGTGGAGCTGACCTTTCCATTGTGCCTAAACCTTAGAGGTCTCCTCCCTGCTCCCAACCTAAGGTGGAATCTCAACATTTCACCCTGGGGCACGTTTGATTCCCTTGGCCCTGGGTTCCCTTGCCTCTTCTCCTGTTGAGGGCCACGCTTACATACAGGCCATGGAAGGGGCATCCTTGGCACAGGATGCTGACTCAGGCTGACCACTGAGGAACCACATCTAACTAGGTGGTTGTCTGTCGCCTTTATACATCCCTGTGACTTGCTTCCATGGCCGGACTAGCAAAGGGGTTATCTCCTTTTCCCCTTTTCTTTCTCTTTTCTGCCTTATCTATCTGGAGCTATTAGGCTGAGATTTTTTCCTCTGGGGTCACATTAATTCCCCGTCACCTGCTAAGGGTCTTATCATAGTCTGAAGACCAGAGAATGTACCCAGTCCACATGACTTGACAGGTGTGAACAAACAACTGTCCATGGCCACACGTGAAGGCTCCTCACCGATCATGGACCAGTAACTGTGTTTCATTTTCCTTATGATAAGGTGACCTTAGGCCACCGCGATTACTGTTGTCTGCAGAACAGGGACTGCTTGAGAGATGCAGGCCTTTACTTTCCCCTTTTTTGGCCAAACCATCCTTCCTAACAGTTTCCCTCTATCTGGGCCACAGGTCTTATGATAGTACTCTATGTACTTTGTATGGACCTTTTCTCCATCTGTGTTGCTGGCCCTTAAGGGGAATGGCAGTGCTGAAGGCAGAAAAAAGCCAACTTTGCCCACCATACATCAGCACAGCTAGTAGTCACCTATTACTGAATGTATCCAAGCAGCACTTGAAGAAGAATGGAGGGTTACTTACCAGTAACTGTCCTTCAAGATGGGCTGCTCAGATTCATTCACAACCCTCCCACCATCCCTGCATCTTGGAGTTGGTGACTTTTAGGGACTGAGGAGGGGCTGGGTGGCTGTCACATATATAGCCACAGGGTGACCAAGGGGCGGTGGCCGCCAGTCCTCTTCTGACAGGCTAGGGCAAAAATGTTTCAGACTAACCGTGTGCGGCGGCACTGATACATCTATAAATGAATGAATCTGAGCAGCCCATCTTGAAGAAGGACAGTTACTGGTAAATAACCTACTGTTGATGCTGCTAATGCAGCTAATTACCTCTGGTGCCCAGGAGGTGAAGGCTTTACATCAAAGGACAATATACATTACTGTTCTCCACTTAAGTATCTAAGAACTGTCATCAAAGCCCACATGCAGAAATGATCTGTAAATGCCCACC
Organism: Podocnemis expansa; assembly: GCA_007922195.1. NCBI lineage: Eukaryota > Metazoa > Chordata > Testudines > Podocnemididae > Podocnemis > Podocnemis expansa. The sequence goes on from ML681994.1 coordinate 42,548,044, forward strand.
TTGCTACCACTGTAAAAGGGAGTGGGGATCATAATCTCTTTATCTCACATCTGTCCAAGCTTCTCAGGGAAAGTTTGGGCTGCAGTATTGAGATCTCAGCCAGAAATGGCCTGGAAACCACCCTGCTAATTCTCATGGGGAGAATTAGAACAAGCTCTGCATTTGGATTATTTGGTCTATTCCTGTAAACTGGATTTCTAACAACTGAAGTTGTGAAACAAGGACTTAAACCCATCTAGGTATTGGATTGCAAACTCTAAACTGTTCAAGAACTTAACTTCTATGGACTCTAAATCATTTGTATGGATGCAATCAACTTTGACCCTATAACAGCTCTCATTTTGTTTCTTTTTCTTTTTATGTTAAACCTTTAGCTTTAGTTACTAGAGGATTGGCTGTCAGTGTGGTATTTTGGGTAAGATCCAAGCCTACATTGTTCTGGGTGATGTGGCTGACCCTTTGGGGTCAGGAGAACCTATTTTCTTTAAGGGACCTAGTGTCTGTACTGGGGACCAGTGACTGGAAGGCAGTAAAGGGGGCTTAGTATGTTTTATGCTGGCTTGTTGATATCCAGTGTAGGGGATCAGAAACATTGTTTGTGACTGGTTCAGGAGTTTGTCCACAGGTAAGCCAGCAGTGGTGGGAGAATCTGCTCTCCTTTTTGCAGCTTGCCCTGATCTTTGCATATTCAGGTGGTTCTCCTAGGAGGCCCAGGTCACATTTATGATGATGTGTGCATGCACATCTGTTTATTTATTCTATCCCATTTTTCATGCTTATAGAGCAATTTGCATGTACGGTGTTGAACTTTTGTGTGTGTTTATAATTGAATAAACATTTACAATTTGTGTGGACAAGTTAAGGATTTTTTTTGACAATGTAGTCCTCAATATCTAATTTTCAAAATATTCAGATAAGATATTTGTATTTCAAATATATTATGTGCACTAGTACAATGTCACTTAGAGTTTTCCCAGTGCATATATTAAAGACCAAATCCATTGAGCTGCAGATGAGACACTGAGAAATTAAGGGAACTAATTAGTGAAGTCAATTGGTTTGAAAAGCTTGGGGACCCAAATGTAGAGGAGACTTGACCAAGGTGCAAAATCTACCTGAAATTTGCACCCCAATAAGGAGCAAAAACTTCTGTCGGAAGGTCCCAGTCCTAACTGAATAAATAACAACCTTAAGAAGGAGTTGTGTGGCACTTTACGACTAACAGATTTATTTTTTGCATGAGCTTTCGTGGGAGAAGATCCCACTTCCTCTTTGAAGCATCTGCCTGGTTTCTCCCTGGTTTTGTTCCATCTATTGGCTTCACAGTATGTGATGTCAGCGTTTCTGCTTTCTTCTTTCTCAAAGCTGATTGCTACTACTGATTACCTCGATAAACTCTTACTAGCTCATCTCTGTTCAGTGCTGGTAATGTATAAGAAAAAATATCATAGTAGTGTCTCCCCCTTTTTTGTATTCTTCCATGCTCACATTATACCTATGGAGCAGTAGGGGTGTTAAAATAAGCACTAAAGTAAAATGTCTATAAGGCAGTTGTCCTTGAAACATTTCTATATGGTTGTGAGTGTGGGCCTGGCTTGACATAACTAACTAATCTAATTTCTTAGGGGGCATAACTGTGAAGGTGAATAGAAGGTTAAACCATAAATCAAGGCTTAATAAGCAGTATTCTGGAAACGTTGTTTGTGCTACTTCAGCTAAGCAAAAAGGCACCCTGAAATTAGGGACAATGAACAAGATAAACCTGGAATGTAAAGATCAGGTTTTACCTGTACACCACATGGACAGACCATGATGGGCAGAAATTAGTTTCTCCAAAATAACCAAGCCAGTCCCAAAACATGTGATACAATGTAATCTATACATGTATGTAAAGAAAGAGGATTTTTTGGGTTACCTTAAATGTGGGGTATACCATCATATCCATTCCCTATGCTTCAGTCTGACCAACTCAGCATAGCTTTTCTATATGCTGACTAAAAGAAACTGAGTGATGAAATCTGAAATTGAACTGAGTTTTTTGAATCCAAGAACTGGATGAAGAGTTCTCCCAGAACTGGACAAAATGCTTTGGATAAACTGAGTGGAAAAGATTTTAGAGTGAATCCCAAGAGTGAAACACAGACAACAACATGTCATGGACACATAAGGAACTTTTGATCAGCTCCATATGCCCTGTCTTTGGTCCTTTTCAAGGGTCAGATGGTGGGACAAGATTCCCATTATCAAAATCCTTAACCAGTATCAGATGTCTGGCATTCAAAGCATGCTTATAAAAGATCATCTGTGTTTAGCTTGAGTGTTTCATTCATATGGGCCATCAAGAATTCTGACAACCATATTTTATGCTTAGTTTAAAAAGGCACCCTTCTCATAATGACCAGGACAAATAAAGTCAAACATGAAAGCATGTCAGGCTGACCTGAGCATACGGGAAGGAACAAAGCAAGGTGCTGACAGATTTGTCACGTCACTGTTAACCAGTTTGAATTCAAGAACATTAATACCTCCTGTGGAAAAAGTGAGTAGCACAAGGCAAGGATACAACAGATTGCGATGTTGTATGTGTCTATCCCACATGTAACCACGTTTGTGGTTCTCTCATTGGCCTGATGTCACAGATATATGTTTATCTGTAGCATTTGATGAATCCTTATATTTTGACATTGACACTGTTATTTTCATTACAGATTATTATATTTATCCTGATGGCCATTATCTGAATTGGTTAAATGCTTAGAATTAACTACTTTCCTCAGTAGCTAGATCCTAGTTTCATTGGTGCCATAGGAGTTTTGTTGCTGGACCATGTGATTTTCAGTGATCACTCACTGCATTAGGGGCATTCAAGAAAATCTGCTTTATTGCATATCCAGTTCCAGCTGGCTGTGAATAACAACTGGGGTTCACAAACTTCAAGGAAGCTCAGCCTTTAACATGGTCTGTGATCCTGGGGACTAGGCCTTGGGGACCAACTCAAAAGATCTTGGCACTAGGATATACACAAGAAGCCTAAATCTGTGCTCATTGGGGATTTTATCAAAGTAGCAATTGAGAATCTAATCCTGTACTTTAAGGTCAACTATCAAGCTTGCCAAGCATACAGTATGAGACTTTGTGGGAGGTACTAACACAGCTCCTTTAAAAGCCCTTTTATTTCAGTATTTCTCTCTAACATGAAAGCTACACATCTTTTACCACTGGATCCCATCCTGTTGGTTACAGTTTCCACATTTGTTTTACCGCATTTGCTTTTTATTTCCCAGATAATAAAAGCACGCCTTGATTAAGCTGACGGAGTTTCACTTAAATAAGCTGAGGATTTGTTCCCTTGTATATTCTTACCGAAATTTCAGAGCCATGTTGCTTGTTGGGTTCAAGACCTTTTAAACTTTACATCATGTTTTGCTCATCTTAGTTTGTTCCTCACACTATGTCATCTCTTTATACAGTAAATTATTGGCTACATTCTCAGCTTTCTCACCATTTTGTGCATGTAAGAAAACAGTTTCTAAAGTGTGCCAAACAAAAAACTGACCTCATTTGTGAATGTTGCCAAAATACACTTAGAGTGTCTTAAAGATTGAAGAAGCTAGTTTCTGCTAACTTCCAGCGATTTCTTGGGTTTGAGTAGTTTGTGAAAGACCTTTTCTTTTGGCTTATCGGTGTCAATAGATTGGTATCACATATTTTATTATCAGTTTAAGGATGGCAAGTAAAAGAATGAATACATTTTTTCTTAAAGAACTCATCAAAACTGAGTTTTAAAAGCTGTGCATCTAAGAAAACAATCAACTACAATGTATATCCCAGCTGACAGGAAAGGTTAAAAAATGATTCCTTATTATCTGTCTGCCTTTTCTACCAATATTATTAAATTGTTTTCTTTTTCAGAAGTTCATGGAGTTCTGGGTATATCAGTTATTCATAAAAGGCTTCAACCTACAAAGAGCTGGTCACTACAGTTGGGCTTTTTTTTAATCACTAAGTGGTAAATTTGCCACAAAAATGCATTATATGGGGACACCAAAAGTATTCATAGATGTACATCAAATGTGGCAAACAGTTTCAGCCGAAAAAAAAAAAAAAAGTGGTTTCAGAATGTTTTGTTTCTATCTATCATGCTATGCCTGAGAAGTCCAAGCCATCTTGTAGAATACATGACCCAAATCTAACCTTTAAATACTTGTTATAGGAAAATACAATGGTAGTGTTACAAGTAGGCTAGGGCTTTGATATGCATGTATATTATTAGTGGTTTCTTGATGGTGTTTATACATATTTTGTTAGAGGTTAGCAAGGTAAATGAACTGCTTCCCTATCTGTTACTATTCTTCTATTGGAAGGAATCAAAAGGGAACACTAACGTCTAGATGGACCTCTGATGTACCAGTGTAAACTGTCCATTAATGGTACTAATGCATCTAATTACCTGTGGTGCCCAGGAGGTGAAGGGTTTACTTCAAAGGACAATACACATTACTATTTTCCACTTAAGAAAGTACCTGGAAACTGTCATCAAAGCCCACATGAAGAAATGACCTGCAAATGCCCACCTAACTACAGCTGTAAAATGAAATTGGGAACATAATCCTTTTATCTCACATCTGTCCAAGCTTTTCAGGGAAAGTTTGGGCCACAGGATTGAGATCCGAGCCAGTACCAGCCTGAAAACCACCCTGCTAAATCTCATTGGAGAATTAGAGCAAAGTCTAGACCTGAACTATTTGGCCTCTATTCCTGTAAACTGGATTTCTAACAAATGAAGCTGTGAAGCAAGGACTTTAAATCCAGCTAGGTATTGGATGTATGCCTAAGATCTGCAACTTCAAATTCTGCTGGAAACTTGATGTATTGGACTTTCAAATCAATGTGTGTATGTGGTGGCTTTAACCCTGTAACAGTACTTTCGTACTTTTTCTTTCCTTGTATAATAAACCTCTAGTTTTAGTTACTAAAGGATTGACTGGCAGTGGGATATTTTGGGTAAGATCTAACTGATACTGATTTGTTTAATGTGGCTGACCTTTGGGGGTCAGGAGAAACCTTTCTGGGTAAAGAACTTGGAGTTTTAAGCAACTTCTCTTTTTACGAGACCCAGTAGCTGTATTGGGGACTGGTGTCTGAAATGCAGTAAAGGGGGCTGAGTATAGTTTATGGTGGCTTCTTGATATCCAGTGTGAGGGATCAGAAGCATTGTTTATGACTGGTTGGGGAGTTTGTCCACAGGTAACCCAGCAGTGCTGGGAGAATCTGCTCACCTTTCCGCAGCTTGCCCTGATCTTCGCATAGTCAGGTGGTTACACCAGGAGGTGTGGGTCACACTACCATTTTGAAAAAAATCAACTCTTCATTTTGAAAGTGGTTCTTTTAGAAATTTAACTTTTTAAAGAAATCAGTTGTGCACTGAGTCACTCTAGAAATAATGGGTCTTCCTGATGCATAAATTCCTCCCTGAGCTTCCTACTCCTATTTGGGCTTGTCTCTAAGACTATGTTTACACTGCCAAATTAGTCGGGACTAAGCAAGCTTAGTTCAAACTAATTTAGCCCATGGCCACATAGGCTTGGCCTAGTTTGAACTAAGAAATTCCTTCTCTGAACTAGCCCAAGGTTAGTTCAGAATAACCTCAGACTTCTTTAGTTTGGACTAGCAAGTCCAAACTAAAACGGCATATGTAGACATAGCCTACAAGAACCTGTTTGCATCCACAACATTTATCCAGCCAAGTCTATTTTAAAAATATTTAATGAGTGTACTTGAATAAATTCTGAAGCATAAACTCAGCTTTGGTCCAGCACTGGCATCTCCAGGCTACTCAACTACCATCACCTGACCAAGACTGCTTTGATCTACCAGTAAAACTCTCTAAGGATTACAGGAGTTTTGATAGCACTTTCCTCACCAGAGCAAAGACACATACCCTGACAGATTCCTTAGTCTTTCTTTGTCCACCATGAGCCCCTATGCTCAACCAAATCCCACGTACTATCAGATCAGAATGGCCTACCGTGTAATCTTCTCAAATACTGAGTATAAATTGTATGGCCGTGTTAGTCTAGTCCAGCAAAAAAAAAAAAACAACAAGGAGTCGTGTGGCACTTTGAGACTAACAGATTTATTTTTCACATGAGCTTTCGTGGGAGAAAATCCCGCTTCCTCAGATGCTTTCAAGTTGGGTGAACTTACAGAAAGGAATGAAACTAAATGCAAGGGGGTGTAAAACATAGGATCAGGTCATACAGTAACAGCAAATCAGAGCAGTTGTTAGGTTCAAACCATGGGAAGCCTGAAGTCAAATTACCTTTTGTAATGGGAAAAGAACCCATAGTCTCAATTAAGTCCTGCTTTCACAGAATTTAGCTTGCATATTAATTTGAGTTCAGCTTTTTCTCTTTGAAGTCTTGATGTCCCGGCCACATCCCTGACAACAGTCGTTAACAAATCATTCATCGAGTGAATAGAAAGATGGAACGCTTAGCAACTGGTTTCTTTGTTCTGTGATTTCTGATATCAGCTCTGTGTTCATTCATCCTTTGACACAGCGATCGTCAAAATGCCCCAACACCTTATGTACTGTATTGGACAAACAGGACGATCACTGCGTCAAAGGATGAATGAACACAGAGCTGATATCAGAAATCACAAAACAAAGAAGCCAGTTGCTGAGCAGTTCCATCTTTCTATTCACTCGATGAATGATTTGTTAACGACTGTTGTCAGGGATGTGGCTGGGACATCAAGACTTCAAAGAGAAAAAGCTGAACTCAAATTAATATGCAAGCTAAATTCTGTGAAAGCAGGACTTAATTGAGACTATGGGTTCTTTTCCCATTACAAAAGGTAATTTGACTTCAGGCTTCCCATGGTTTGAACCTAACAACTGCTCTGATTTGCTGTTACTGTATGACCTGATCCTATGTTTTACACCCCCTTGCATTTAGTTTCATTCCTTTCTGTAAGTTCACCCAACTTGAAAGCATCTGAGGAAGCGGGATTTTCTCCCACGAAAGCTCATGTGAAAAATAAATCTGTTAGTCTCAAAGTGCCACACGACTCCTTGTTGTTTTTTTTTTTTTGCTGGACTAGACTAACACGGCCATACAATTTATACTCAGTATTTGAGAAGATTACACGGTAGGCCATTCTGATCTGATAGTACGTGGGATTTGGTTGAGCATAGGGGCTCATGGTGGACAAAGAAAGACTAAGGAATCTGTCAGGGTATGTGTCTTTGCTCTGGTGAGGAAAGTGCTATCAAAACTCCTGTAATCCTTAGAGAGTTTTACTGGTAGATCAAAGCAGTCTTGGTCAGGTGATGGTAGTTGAGTAGCCTGGAGATGCCAGTGCTGGACCAAAGCTGAGTTTATGCTTCAGAATTTATTCAAGTACACTCATTAAATATTTTTAAAATAGACTTGGCTGGATAAATGTTGTGGATGCAAACAGGTTCTTGTAGGCTATGTCTACATATGCCGTTTTAGTTTGGACTTGCTAGTCCAAACTAAAGAAGTCTGAGGTTATTCTGAACTAACCTTGGGCTAGTTCAGAGAAGGAATTTCTTAGTTCAAACTAGGCCAAGCCTATGTGGCCATGGGCTAAATTAGTTTGAACTAAGCTTGCTTAGTCCCGACTAATTTGGCAGTGTAAACATAGTCTTAGAGACAAGCCCAAATAGGAGTAGGAAGCTCAGGGAGGAATTTATGCATCAGGAAGACCCATTATTTCTAGAGTGACTCAGTGCACAACTGATTTCTTTAAAAAGTTAAATTTCTAAAAGAACCACTTTCAAAATGAAGAGTTGATTTTTTTCAAAATGGTAGCGTGACCCACACCTCCTGGTGTAACCACCTGACTATGCGAAGATCAGGGCAAGCTGCGGAAAGGTGAGCAGATTCTCCCAGCACTGCTGGGTTACCTGTGGACAAACTCCCCAACCAGTCATAAACAATGCTTCTGATCCCTCACACTGGATATCAAGAAGCCACCATAAACTATACTCAGCCCCCTTTACTGCATTTCAGACACCAGTCCCCAATACAGCTAAATTGTATATGCACTTAATATATTTCAATTTTAACATAATTTTAAGAGCAAAACTATAAGACAAACAAAAATATATACAAAAATTCCTCCCAATAGCACAATTTAACTAAAATATGAAACTACATTGAGACAAGAAATAAATATGGATATTAAAACTGTTTTCATAACAACTCTTCAGCGAAGCCAGAGAGTTTCCGTTCCCAGTGAGGCTCATAAGTTACATTCCTATACTGTTGACCATAAGTATTGACTAGCCTTAACACAAACGGCACACTACAATACCCTTCAGTGACTAGTGACTTCTGTGCTAATTCCCTAAAGAATACCTTTCACTAATTAAACCATTTCTTTGTTTTTGTTGTTGCTGTTTCTTTAGTAGAGTAAGTCTAATTACTGCATAATCATTTTTACTCATGTACTTTCCAGCTACTGGTGCTGAAGAGTAACTTTTGGCTAAGTAAATAAAGGACAGGAAGTATAGCTGATTACCTGGATGTCAAAAACACCATGCTATTATTGCCAGTTCTGTTAATTCTAAGCCACCACACCAAAAATTTAAACCTCCCTCTCTATCTCAGATAAGAGATTCAATCCACAAGATACATAACTCTCCTTAGGACAATTTATAATTGTTTAAGATGATGCTGTTAATTTTTTATATGCTGAAAATTCTATGGAACTGAAACACAGGTGCCTTGGCCCTTTTAAAGTAGCTAGTTTCCAACAGGAGAAAGTGGATCATATAAAATCATAGAAGCTGGAAGGAACTATGAGAGGTCATCAAGTCCAGTCCCCTGCACTGATGGCAGGACCAAGTACCCTCTTAAATCATCACTAACAGGCACTTGTCTAACCTGATCTTAAAAACTTCCCATGATGGAGATTCCACAACCTGCTTAGGCAACTTATTCCAGTGGTTAATCACTCTAACAGTTAGGATTTTTTTTCCTACTGTCCAACCTAAATCTCCCTTACTGTAATTTAAGGTCATGCATAATTCTTTAAGAAATGACAGGGGAGAAAAAAGTACATCATCCACCAAAGAAGATAAATTATTGTAATCCAAAATGCTTCCTTCATCATTTCTTCTTCTTCTTCTTATCATGTATATACTGGTAACTAAAAAAACTAATTCTTGAAAGATAGTGAAAAGGTGATTTTTTCTTGCATATTTTGTGTGTGTGTGTGTGTGTGTGTGTGTGTGTGTGTGTGTGTGTGTGT